>JAGFMF010012151.1:5435186-5458687 GCA_019455555.1 Galemys pyrenaicus | reverse complement strand
ATTTTATTGGATTTGTGGTTCTGGAACACTGATGGTCTAGAGTGGGGGTTGGAATCCACACACCCATAATCCATTTAGGACCACCTTTCCCCCTAACAATTGGAGAAGCTTGGTTTGGGGAGGAATTGGTGATAGGAAAGGCAAGGTAAAAAGAGACCCAGGAAGGGGTGCTAATAGCATTAAGGGGAGGGAGGCTGAGAGGGCTGTGGAAGATTCCTCAGGACCTGGTGGTCCTTTCTGGTGGTCAAAAATCCTTTGGAAAGATTTTTAGGTCCTTGAGGATCAGCATGTGGCTCTAGGCTCTCACTTGGGCAGAGCAAGGTGAGCATGCAGGCAGAAAGTAGGGATAACTAAGTGCCTGGGAGGGGAGGGAAGCTTTTTTAGCAGCTGGATGTGCAGCTGGGAACTATGTGCTGGTCTAGAAGAGATGATAGCTCCTTTTCTGAAGGTCCTTGGCCACTCCCCTTTTACTGAGTTGGTTGGCTGAGAGATGTTGCCATCAAAGGAAAAACAGAACTTTCCCCACCATGAGGAAGGAGTGCTATTTAATGAGCAAAATCAGGGAATGTTTCTGGCATCATTCAAGAACCAGAGCTGGTCACAGAGTGCATCCCCTGGGGCTCTTTTCTAGGATGTTGACCTTAAGTCCCAGTACTAAGCAGTAGGCCAGATGGAGAAGTTGCCAGAGTTAAACCAAATTTCTTCAAAACAGCAGAAAGTTTCCATTCCTGGAAATAGAAATGTCTGTGTAGGATGTACTGACAAAGCATTTCTTCTGTGACAGTCCATTAGTGACAGAATGGTTGTTCAGCCTCCATGAATTCAGAACCACATGAGGCTTGAGGAGGCAGCATGACACAGGGTTGGGAGCCTAGACTCTGAGATTGATCCATTTTGTGAACTTGAGCAAGTTACCCACCTTCTTTGAGCCTCAGTCCCTATCTAAGATTATCATAAATTTTAGGTAAAATCTAGGGCAAAGAAAGAACCCAGATTCATGATTTTTCAAAGAGCCTTTTAAAAAAATCATATTTTCAGGGCCTCCCTGGTGGCGCAGTGGGTTAAGCAACGCACTATGAAGCAAACCGCAACCACTGCAGCACGAGTTCGATCCCTGCTGCCAGCCAGGGAGGGGACCCACATGCTGTAGCAGACCTCTCCTGCCTCGCCCGCTGTTCCCCTCAGTAGTGTGTTTCAGTCAGTCTGCCTGTTCTGCTCTCTGCTCTGCCTCTGGTGAATCCTCTCACCTCCTGTGACTCTGGCCTGTACCCCAGTGCTTGTATGCATAAATAAATAAAATCTTAAAAAATAAAAAAAATAATATTTTCATTGGAACTCATTTATTCACTCAACAATTGGATAAAAGAATGTTTCTCAAATACTTAATGTGCATTCAATGCTGTGATGGATGTGAAAGGATTGTGTATCCTGACATGGTCCTCAGGCATCTGTTTCCTGGTAGGGAAGTGAGATAGCACTAACCCGCTAAAGTCCTCTGTAAAATAGAATGCTAAACTGTGTCATGCCTTTCTCTGCCCTAAATATTCGTGGAAAGCCATGCCAGCGCATTGGCCCAGGTAGGATGCTTGACAGGAAGAGATTTGCAAGGAATTAAATAGCCTTCTCAATCATGTCATTTGGATGTCATGAGAATCTGGGGCAGAGACTCAGGAAGTACTTACTGAGTGAATGGATGAATGAAGGATTAAACAAGTGAAGGCAATAAAATTAGAGAATGGTGGTCCCAGACTAAGGACCAACAGAAATGGACTGTTGAAACTGGAGAGTTGTAAGACATAGTAGCAAACTGTAGAAGAACTTTTGGGACACCAGAATCTTCTGCTTGGACCATGGGATCTCAAGCTGTAGTTATAGGGCGTCTATCACTTATTGGTCACATGACCTTGGGAAAGTTACTTGATCTCTCTGTGCACTAGTTTCCTCATCTGGAAAACACACACACACACATACACACAGAGAGAGAGAGAAAATACTTATGACGATTAACTGAAAGAATGCATGTGAAACCTGAGTATGGCTCCAAACTATTACTATTAGGCTTCTTAATTAGGCTTCTTTGAAGTGAGAAGGGGAAGTGGGATATAGAATTTTGCAAAGAATCATGTAGCAGAATTCAAACTGCCCAGAAAAAGAAGTGGGGCTGTGGAAAGCCCCAACTCCAAAGGGGGAAAAAGCTAACTAAGGACTAGACAAAAACCCCTCCTGAAAAAAGAAATTCTTCCCCCTCTTGCTTATACAGTGGGGGAGCTAGAGCCTGGTATGTGGACATGCTTATTAACTCTATTTAATAATACTTCTGGATGCCACACAAATTGAACAACATCTTTTTGGAGCACAGGCTCAATGGGAAATACCACTAGAACTCCCTGAAGTCAAGCACAGAGAGTCTTGAAGAACTTTTGAGATAGCAGAATCTTCTGGTAAGAATGTAGGGCCTGGAGGAGTTCACTTAGCATGGCCTGAGACTAATTTCAAGGTTTTCTTTCCTGGAAACAGACTAATGAACACATGTGGAAGGAAAACTGAACATGAAAATCCATAAAAGAATAACTAGATTCATTTTTTCATATCTTTTTTTTAAAAAAGGAGACCAACCATCTCAACAAACAAAAATCCAGCACCAGACAGCTTCACAGGTGAAGTCTACCAAATATGCAAAGAATTAATACCAATTTTTCTCAAATGCTTTCAAAAAGTAGAAAAGGAGGGAACACTTCCAAATACATTTTATGAGACCAGCATTGTCCTGATAGAAAATAAAATTAGAGGCAATGTCTTTGATAAACATAGATGCTAGAACCCTCAAAATATTAGCAAATTGAATTCATCAAACTTTAAAGAAATCACACACCATGATCAAGAGGGATCTATTGTAGGGAAGCAAGGGTGGTTCAACATTAGCAAGTCAATCAACATGATACACCACAGTAACAAACCGAAGGAAAAAAATCACATGATCATTGCAATCAATGCAGAAAAAACTTGAGAAAAGTCAACATCCACTTATGAATTGGAAAAAAAAAGTGGATAAAGAAGAAACATCCCTCAACATAATCAATACCATATATAGCTAACATTATGCTCAACAGTGAAAAACTGAAAAATTTTCCTTTAAGATAGGAACAGGACAAAGTAAAATCCTCATCAGAGCAATTAAGAAAAAAAAAGGCATACAATATGAAAGCAAGAAGTAAACTGTCACTATTTGCAGATTACATGTTATTATATAGAGAAATCATAAAGACTCCACTAAAAAGTCATTACGATAAACAAATTCAATAAAGTTGCAGGCTTCAAAATCAATTCACAGAAATCAGTTGCGTTTCTAAGCACTAATAATGAACTATCAGAAATAAATTAAGAAAATAATCCCTTTTACAATTGTATCAAAAAGAATAAAATACTTAGAAATAAATTTAAACAAGGAGATAAAGGAGCTGTCATTGAAAACTATAAAACAGTGGTAAAAGAAATTCAAGTCACAAATAAATGAAAAGATGGGGGTCTCCCTGGTGGCGCAGTGGCTTAAGCAATGCACTATGAAGCAAACCACAGACACTGCAGCACGAGTTCGATCCCTGCTGCCGGCCAGGGAGGGGACCCACATGGCAGAGCAGACCTCTCCTGTTGTGCCTGCTGCTCCCCTCAGCAGTGTACTTTGGTTGATCTGCCTATTCTGCTCCCTGCTCTCTGTGGTGAATCCTCTCACCCCCACACACACCTCTGGCATGTACCCCAGTGCTTGTATGCATAAATAAATATTTTTAAAAAAACAGTGACATACATCAATGAATTAGAATAGAGAGTTAAAATATAAAACCACAGACATGTGATCAATTGATTTATGATAAAGGAACTAAGACCATACAATGAAGAAAGGAGGGTCTTCCAATAAGTGGTGTTAGGAAAACTGGATATCTGCTTTCAAAAGAAAGACACTGGACCATTATTTTATCATATACACAAATGATAACCCAAAATGAATTAAGTATTTAAGCATGAGACCTTGAAACCACAAAACTCCTAGAAGAAAACATAGGCAATAAGCTCCTTGACATTGTCTCTGACTCCAAAAGCAAACGTAGCAAAAGCAAAAGGAAACAGAAAACCATCCACAATATGAAAAGGCAACCTACTTTTCATATTTACAAATCATGGGACAAAATATTTGCAAATCATATATGATAAAGGATTAAGCCCCAAAAATATAAAGAACTCGTATAACTCAGTGGTAAAAACAGTCAATTTGAATTAAAAATAGGCAGAGGATTCAAATAGACATTTTTCCAAAGAAGACATAGAGACGGTCAAGAGGGGCATGAAAAGATGCTCAGTGTCACAATCAGGGAAATGCAAATCAGAGCATTGAAATGTAACTTCACATCTGGTAAATGGATATTATCAAAAAGATAAATAACAAGTACTGGTGAGGATGTGGAGAAAAGGGGGCACCACATGCACTATTGATAGGAAGGTAAATTGAAGAAGCCACTGGAGGTAACTCAGAAAATTAAAAGTAGATAAATAGATAAATACCATTACACTTCTGGGTATTTATCAAAAAAAAAGCACTAATTTGAAAAAAGGTATGCATCCCATTTCATTGCAGAATTATTTGTAATAGTCAAGATTCAGAAAAAAACTACATTGTTTCATCAATGGATGAATGGATGAAGTTGTGGTGTGTGTGTGTGTGTGTGCATAATGGAATAGTATTCAACAGTAAAAACAAGAATGAAGTCTTGCCATTTGCAACATGGATAGACTGTGAGGTCATTATATTAGACAGAGAAAAACAAATGGAGCATGATTTCACTTATATGTGGCATCCAACAAATGAACTCCAAGCTCATAGTTACATGGAGTAGATTGGTGATTGCAAGTGCCGGGTAGAGGCAGTTAAAACAGGTTAAGGAGGTAAAAAAGTACCAACTTCCAGTTATGAAATAAGTCATGGTGAGATAATGTAGAGCATGGGAGTAATACTGTATTGCATATTTAAAAGTCACTCAGAGAGTAGATATTAAAAGTCCTCATCACAAGAAAAAAATTGTCATAACTATGTATGGGGTGGATGCTAGCTAGACTTATTAGGGTGACCATTTTGTAATAAAAGGAAATATTTAAACATTATGCCATGTACCTAAAACCAGTAAATGTTATATGTCAATTATAACTCAATTTTAAGAGAAGAAAAGGAGAAAAAAGTTACTCTCTTCTACCCTTTCCTATCCCACCGCTGTCTGTGAAGGAAGACAGCATCAGTTTGCTTCTGACCTTGCTTGAAGGTTCTGTTGTACATTGACTAGTGGTTCCTACAGTTTTCTGGTCTATACTTCCAAATTCCGATTTGCTATTCAGGAAAGTCTCCATGGCAAGGGACTAAAATGTTATGCAAATTGCTTTAAGAAAAAGGGAGTGAGAATTTATTGGCTCATGAAACCAGAGGCTAACCTGGGCTTTAGGCAGAGCTGAAGCCAAGCACTCCCAACACTGTAGCCTAAAGTCACTCTCGAGCTCTCTCAGCTCTCTTCCCTGCGTTCTCAGGCAGCCCCTCTGAGAGAGTCAGAATTATATCCTCACCGTGAAATTTTCAACAAACAAAACATTTTATTCTTTCCCAGTAGTACCTAGAAAAACTCCATTCTGGAGTCTCAGTGTTTGCACTGGCTTTGGGTAACTTGCTTTTCTCTGAATGTGTGTGCCCAAAGGCTGAGACTTTGGCTACTTCCATAGCCACCTCTGGAGCTGGGGGTGAAGATAGCCTCTCCCAGAACCCACAGTTCAGAGTGGAAGGAACTAGCTTGCCCAGGAAAATTGAACGTTGGTTACCAAGTGTAGGGTCAGAATACTATCAGGTCTTTCTACTCTCCCACCACTGGAATGATGATGGACACCTGCAGTGCTGCGCGCATGCCTAGGTGGGAATGCACAAGTGGGTGCACCTGAGTTTGGACGAGGGCTTATATGGGCGGGGTCAGGAGGACGCCAGCAACAAGTACCAACGCGAGCAGCAAGACCAGCAAAGCAGCTGAGACGGTGAGATGCGCCCAGGCCTGGGAGACCTGCCAGCTTCCCAGCCCCCCACCCCCACCCCAGCACCCATGCCTGCCATGTACCTGACTACCTCTGACAATAAAAAGCATAAAAGCCACCGAGGGCTCCAAGACTCCTTCCTTTACTCTCGTCTGCTAGAACCATCCTGAACCTGCCCTGTGCCACCTTCCTGCCGCTACACCAAGACTAGGGGCAATGGAAGCCAAGCAAACAAAAGTACAGCTGCCCCCTGTCCCCCTCACACCCCCCCGCAGGCTACTGGAACTAAACCCACAACCTGGGGAGGCTGCAGTAGGCATGTGTAACCTATTTCAATAGGCAAAGCTGGACGTCACCTGGAAGTCAACTCACCTGTATTTTCCAGGAAAGTTTCATCCAATGGGCGCACACCTGGGCCTCAGGCAGAGCCTTGTTGAGTCGCTGGCTGGAAGCTGTCATTGGCTTTGCCTAAGTGCACTCTCCTTGCTAGAGTATTACTTCTGATGCAAGTGCTTCAGGGAGCACTTAATACCTTAAATTTGTTTGTACAGCACCTTGAGTTCTCAAGAGGCAGCACACAAATGTATGTGTTTTTAATTGTGACTTTTTGAAGCACTGGTTCCTGAAGTGGCCTGGCATTCAGATAAAGATCTTAGAAACCCAGCCTTGGAGGAGAACATATTTTTCTCCTTGGCTGTGACTCAGTTAAGTAAAGTCACAAAGTTCCCACCAACTCTAGAGACTCTACCTGCATTTTGATATTTTGCAGGAATAAAGAAAAAATCACTACAAATTGGAAATCAGCCTATAAGTTCATTTGCATTTATATTTATCAAATGGGCAAATAGTCATTTAGCATATAACATAAAAATTAACATTGAGGAAAACAAACTCTCAAATCCTATCAGCACATTTACTAAGTGCTTATCAAGTGCCAGGGACTGTACTAGGCTCTGGGGATGTAGGAATAAACAAAAGAGATTTTAAAAATCCTGGTTTATATGAAGCTTACCTCCCCATAGTTATGTGTCCATTTTAAAAAAAAGATTTATTTATTTATGCATACTAGAACTGGGGTGTAAGCCAGAGGTGTGGAGGTTGAGAGGAATTACCAGGGACAGGGGAGAGCAGAACAGTCAGAACTACTGAAATACACTGCTGAGGGGAATAGCAGATGAGACAGGAGAGGTCTGCTGTGCCATGTGGGTCAGCTCCCTGGCTGGCCAGGGATCTAAGTCATGCTGCAGTGGTTGGCAATAGCTTGATAGCACTGTAGTTTTAACCCCTGTGCTACCAGGGAGTCCCCAGTATGTGTCTATTTTTTTAAAAAGATTTATTTATGCATACAAGAGCTGGGGTACAGGCCAATGTTGCGGGACATGAGAGAGACAGAGTAGAGAACAGAACAAACAGATTGACTGAAATACACTGCTGAGGGGAGCAGGAGAGGCAGGAGAGAGGTCTGCTGCACCATATGGGTCCCCTCCCTGGCTGGGGATCAAACATGCGCTGCTGTGCCTGGAACGCCTCACAGTGTGGTGCTCAACTCTGTCATCAGGAGGCCCTATTTGTTTATCATCTCCAACTCTCCTGCGTCATTGACAGGAAATAGTTCGATACACCTGCAGTCACACAGGGCACTTCCCAGTGAGTGCTCTCTCTGGGTTAGTGCTCTCTCTGGCCTTCTGTCAGTGCACTGCACACATTTCATTATTCTCTTCTTCCCAGCGATTAAAAACAGGCTTCAGAGAAATACAGACACCTGTTCAAGGACCAAGGAAAGTAAGTGGTGGGGTCAAGAACAAAATCCTATCTCTGTAGCTGCCTTTTAACTTTTAACCTTCCCTTAGGGTATGAATGCAGGCCATAGGGAGTGCTGTGGGTTATGGGAAACTGGAGAACAAACTCTGTGCAAAGGGTGAGACTGTTATTCAGCTCCACTCACTTATCACAGGGGAATGTGACCACCGTGGCCAGATTTTCTAGTTATTCAAGAGAAGCCAGTAATCAAGATTTTAATGTGACAACCAACGTTTTGAACACTGCAAAATCTAAATGCAATCTGGGCAAGGCTCAGGCCATAGATCTGGACCTCTGCTAGAGGCCATACTGTGTCCAGGAGGGTCTCTGGGGAAGCAGCAGTCCACATAACAACCTGAAAACCAAATATGACTAGGACACTGAAAATTAAGCTATGGTTCTTGCACTAGGTATTTCTTGGGTTGATAGCATAGAAAAACTGGTGCCCATATTAACCAAAAATCCAGAATCCTTAATGAAAGGTAACGGCAAGGGAGCAGCTGGAGCATCCCAACCTCCCCTACCATGGAGGAGGCTGGCATAAAGCCATCTTGGGCTGGGCTGACAGGCCATGCTCATCTGAAAGGGAAAATTTAACTCAGGGCGGGCTTCATGTTTCATCTGAGGTCCTAATAATGATCATTATGCTGTCAGCACACAAAATGTGGTTCAAAATAATTCTCCTCCTAAAAGACATTCTACTTGCTTCCTGGCCCTTGCCTCCTCCACCTCAAGGCTTCCCACGCCCTGCAAGCCTTTCCTCTTCCCCACCCCACCTGTCAAGGATGGCAGCCGCAGGTGGGGTTTCTGGGGAGGGGACTGGAGCTGGTCCCCTGGTGGTGGTGGCAGGGACTCTTCCAGATCTGGCATTTGGAGGAAGAGAGGGGTCCCCCAAAGAGCAAAGACTGAAACTGTGCAAGACAATAGTTTGACTTAACAAATGTAAAGGAATTCCCATCTTCAGATCTTAACAAGATCAGAAAACCTCTATTTACTACAGGATTGTTTCAGAAAGGGAAGTGAAATCTGGCACATGAAAATCCCATTTCTATCTGCTCTCAAGATAGTAACTCTGCAACCATATGCCATTCATATTTCATCAGAGCAAAACAGTACTCCAGTGCACCGGGGACAGATTCGCTGCTGTTGCTGCCACCGCCCCCACCACCGCCTTCTGTTGCTGGATAAAGCTGAGGGAGGCATGGGGCACTGCTCTGGGATTCTTGGAAGATCAGGCAAGTGCTCCCGGCTGGGACCCTGCAACCTGGTTGGCATCACGAGGCTCTAAATCATAGCTCCTGGGGGCCGTGGGAAACTTCTCCTCAGAAAACACACAGAGGAAAGGACTTAGGTACCTTCAGAAAGGGAAGGATCAGTCAAAACTTAGATTCTCCCCACCTCCCTGGCTTGGAAGGTCATTTAAGATTAAGAGATAGAGGGACTTCTCCCATGCAGGGGAGGCAGGGCAGCACCATGAGGGGGGGTGTCCAGAGGTCAGTGCTCCAGGTCTGGGCCCCAAATATCCTCACCTTGTGACCCAGAATATGTTTTTTTTAGATTTTTAATGCACAAAATCTCAATTTTATTCATTTGAATATATGTTGAATCATATCTCCAAATGCATTAAAATACCTCCTTCATCATACATTTTTGTTCCTACAGGTAGGGATTCAAAACACTATTGAAACTTCATGGGCCTCAGTTTCCTCATCTGTAAAATGGACATAATGATAGGTAGGGCTGGTTCTTGTAGAGCTGTTGTGGAGGGTGAGATGAGCAGCGTGCAGGAGAAGCTGCTCTCTCACTGCCCTCGGCCTCCACCCAGACCCTGGAGGGGGCTATGGCAGTTCTTCCTCTGTAGTGGACACCTTGTTAACAGGGCAACCCTAATATAAAATGGGTTCCCCTCACTGGGTCCTCCACCCATGCGCTTAGAAGACTTTTAAAAAGTCCTAACTCCAGGTACACGTGGCAAAAGTTATTAACAGGTTTTATTTTATGAAAGAACAGGAATAAAATAGTAATAATACTAAGGGAAAAAGAGAGGGATACAAATTTACAAATACTTTACTAGATTTAAGCAATGGCGCGTTGAGAGCTGGCTCCGAGTTAAATGAGATGGCTTTAAAGGAAGAGAGATGTCTCCCGAAGGAAGGGGTTTGGCTTTTTAGTAAGAGAGCAAGCCCCAGGCTCACCTCTTGTTTTATAGCCAGCCTGGCTGCCCAACTTTACCCTCAGGTTCCGGTGATTTACTTTTTGATAATTATTTTATTGGATTTGTGGTTTTGGAACACTGATGGTCTGGAGTGGGGGCTGGAGTCCACACACTCATAATCCATTTAGGACTACTTTTTTCCCTAACAATTTGAACTGTCTTTGCGCCTTGACATCCGGTCTGCTTCATCCATCGGTGAGCGGTGAGTGTGTGTCCACCACCTGCTGCAGGCTCCAGAGAAGCCAGACTGGGTGCAGCTGTGATGCTGGTCACCGCAGGGAGGGAGAGGCACTTCTTACACACACAGACACCTGGGCTCCATCCTACACCACTGCTGCTGAATCACTCGGGCCGGGACCACTGGTTAGGCGCTTAGGCCTAACCAGCCCACTGAGGGAGCAGAAGCATGTAAAATTTAGTGTTGATGATCAGCTGGCACTTCCAGTGCTGCAGACCTTCCCTTTCACCTGTCTCTCCTCCAATACCCTGCTTACCTGAGCTATCATCTCCTAGGGGTTGGGGTGGACCCATCTCCTGACTGCTCCCCACCCCCTGTTTGTGCCTTACCCATTACTGCGCACCATAGCTTAGGGTCTTGCCCACTACCTCCCTTATCTGGAGGTCTTAATCTGAAATGTAAGCCTGGCCCTAATGCTTCCTGACTTAATGTTCTCTAGGGGTTCCCATCCCCTGCAGAATCCAGTGTGAGAGACCTTTTGATCCTGGTCTCCAGCCTCAGACCACCTGCCACTTCCCCTGCTTCCGGGAAAACTCCAACTAGACTTACATTAGGCTCAGGTCTTTGACTGTTCTATGGGGTTACATGTCTCTAGGCTTCTGTAGAGACATGGTACCTCCCACTGGATGACCCATTCTCCTCTGCTACTCTTCCTTCAAATCACGATTAAAATGTCATCTCCTCCGGGAAGCCTTCCCAGATAGTCATAGGTAGCACTAACTACTCTCTTCTATCCCCATACACTTCCCAAATACATCTCGTGAGCCTGAATGCCTTTGTTTGGTTAAGTGTTTTTGCCTCACCAGACCAGAGGGATTTGCATTTTATTCATTTCACATTCCAAACCTTTAACAGGACTGATAAGGGCCTGCAAGATCTGGCCCCCACCCACCTCTCCACCCTGTTTCCTACCAGTATCTGCTCCACCCAGTTCACCCAGTCACACTAGCCTTCAGCCCCTCTCCAAATCACCCAACTCCTTCCTGATTCTGGGACTTTGTTCCTACAGTGATCTTTTGCCAGAATGCCCTCCCCTGAATCTTTCTGTGGCTGCTCCCTCTTGACTTTCAGATCTCTGCTCAAATGTCTTGAAGAGTCCTTCCCTGGCCAACCAATTGAAAGTAATTTTCCTTCACCTTGATTCCCTCATAATTCCTTATTTTCTCCCCTTTGTAGCACTTATCACAAGCTATCGTCAATTCACTTTTAAAATTAGCTTAGTAAAGTATAATTTGTATACCATAAAAAGCATCCATTTAAGGTGTAGGGTTAGATAAGTTTTGACAAATATTGTGTATTCACCACTCAACATACAGAATAGTTCCAGAACCTGTAAATTTTCCTGTTACTTCTCTCTGGCCAATACCCGCTCCCACGATCAACCTGAGTCAATCACAGCTCTACTTTCTGTTCTCATAGCTTAGTTTTGCTCGTTCTAGAACTTCATTTAAATGTAATCACGCAGAATGCACTCTTCTGTCTGGCTTCACTTAGCATAATGCTTTGGGGGTTCATTCCGGGTGTAGCTTTTATTATTTTTTAAAAAGATTTATTTATGCATACAAGAGCTGGAGTACAGGCCAGAGTCGTGGGAGGTGAGAGACAGAGTGGGGAACAGAACAGGCAGATCGACTGAAACACACTGCTGAAGGGAGCAGCAGGAGCGGGAGTAGAGGTCTGTTGGGCCATGTGGGTTCCCTCCCTGGCAGGGGATCGAACTCAAGCTCCTGCGCAAAGGATGCTTCACAGTGTGGTGCAGCTCAACCTGCTGCACCACCAGGGCGGCCCCAGGGGGTAGCTTTTATAAGCAGCTGTTTCTTTTTTTGTTGGGGAGTAAACTATTGTAAGGATCCCACTGTCTATTTGCCTGTTGATGGACATCTAAGCTGTTCCAATTTGGGGTTATTATGAATAAAGTTGCTTTGATAATTCAGAGACAAGTCTTTATGAGGACACACATTTTTATGCTTTGAGATAAACACATATCATGAGGCTAGCCAGGCACACGGTAAGTGTGCATTTCACTTTATAAGATACTGCCAAATTTCTTCAAAAGTGATTTTCCATTTCGTACTCCTGCTGGCAATGCCTGGCAGCTGCAGGTGCTCCACATCCTCACCCACACCAGGTTCTTTGAAATCTGAGCCACCCTAACAGGTGTATGGTGCTTCGTCATTACGGTTTTAATTTACATTTCCCTAATGACGAACATCTTTTCATGTGCTTATTGGATATTTGCCTACCTTCTCTTTGAAATATTTGTTGAAATCTTTTGCTCATATTTAAATTTGGCTACTTGTCTTATTATTGAGTTATTTATGTCTTCACATGTTCTAGATACAAGTTATCTGGCAAGGGGGCCTCCCTGGGGGCACAAGGAGTTAAGGCACAGCACTCAGCAGTGTATTTCAGTTGATCTACCTGCTCTGCTCCTCTGTCTCTGGTGAGTCCTCTCATCCCCTGCACCTCTGGCCTGTACCCCAGTTCTTGGATGCATAAATAAATAAATATTTTTAAAAGTTCTCTGCCATAAGACACAGTGCAAAATGTTCTAGCCTGTGATTTACTTTTTCATGTTAATGCTGTCATTGGTCCCCCTTTTATATGTAGTGCTTTCTGTGGTCTAAGAGGTCTCTGCCTACTCCCAAAGTCATGAAGATGTTCTCCTAAGCTTTCTTCTAGAAGTTTAATACATATATACACATTAACTTATGTAGGGTTAGAGAAATCAGGTATTTCCACTCTCCCACCACTGTGATGATGGACACCTGCGGTGCTGCGAGCGCAAGTGGGTGCACCTGAGTTGGACACGGGCATAAATGGGCGGCGTCATGAGGACGCCAGGACCGACAGGACTGACCAACAGTGAGAGCACCAATGAGCAGCAGTGAGAGCAGCAAAGCAGCCAAGAGGGTGAGATGTGCCGGGGGCTGGGAGGCCTGCCAGCCTCCCGGCCTCCTGGCACCCCTACCTGCCATGTACCTGGTCACCTCTACTAGTAAAAGCATGAAAAGTCACCGAGGGCTCCAAGACTCCTTTCCTTTCTCCCCCGTCTGCTAAGAACCATCCTGAACCTTGCTCCTGTGCTGCCCTTCCTGACCGTTACAACTTAGTTCTTTGATCCATTTCAAGTCTGTTGTGAAGTAGGGGTTACAATTCATTGTCTTCTATAACGATCTTCAGTTACTCTAGCACCACATGTTGAAAAGTCTACCACTTCACCTGTAGACATTTAAATTTTGTTGCCTTTTATTATGTCTCTCCCACTAGACCATGAGATCCATAGGTTTGTCCTAATTTAACCTGGGCTCTTTTCCATCTCTGCTACCTCCTTGCAGGTAAAGAAAGCAGAAAAAGGGCTCATTTGCAAGTTACTTCCAGACAGGTGTGGGGAGGGGAAGTGAGAGGAAGGGCAGAAAGTTGGGAGGATGGTTACTACTGGCCCCTGGGGCTCCATCTGGCAGGGGTCTGCTGAAGGGCGGCACAGAGTGCACCCCAGAATGGGCCACGGGTCTCAAAGTAGGGAGCACACACTTACCAATTTCCATGGGTCAGGACTACCCCGGAGGGTTGAACTGCCTTCAGCTGACGGGCTGCGGTGCCTGCGTGCAGATAGCCGTGAAGTCCTGGGCAGAAGGTGAGAGCTGTGGGGAGCGGCCAAGTTGAGGGATCCCACTGTCTCCCAGCTGGTTGCCATTGTAGGAGTTGAGGAGAAGGTGGGCTAGAAGGATGAGGGGAGGGTCACAAGAGATTTCTGATACATACCCATTCATCAAACATTTATCTAGTGTTTCCTCATGCCAATACCATGTTAAGCCAATGTCTGCCCTATTGGAGAGACAGTCAACAAGGCGGTATTCTATCAAGCAGAGATGAGTGCTGTGAAGGTAAATGAGACAAGGGAGGAAAACTGAGGTGAGCAGAGGGCAGGTTTCTGAGAAGCTGAGGTCAGACAGATGTGATTCATGTGGACACTGAGGGTAGAACATTCCAGAAGTAGGGACCTGCAAGTGAAAAGCCCTGAGGGACGGGTAAGCTTGGGGTGTTAGAGAAATAAGGAGGGGCTGGACCTGAGAGAGGGGCAGAACCAGAAAATTCTTCACCTCATAAAGGAGAACAAATTTTGTTCTGAATGTGATGGTGCAGAGTCAGTGAAGACTGCTCAGGGTTTTCCACCCTCCTGCCATCAGTGTTTCGATGATGGACACCTGCGGTCCTGCACGTGTGCCTCATGGCGGGCACCTCGAGTAGGGTGTGGGCATGCGCAAGTGGGCACACCTGGACCGAGACACCAACGTATAAGGACAATGTCACGAGGACGCCAGGAGAGAAGGAGAACAGAGGTTAGACAGCCCAGAGAAGGAAGATTTGCCAGAGGCTAAGAGGCCTGTGTAGGGTAAAGGTTGATCAGGTCTTTCCACCCTCCCACCACTGATGATGGACACCTGGGGTGCTGCGAGCATTCCAGGGTGGGCATGCGCAAGTGGGCGCACCTGAGTTGGACACGGGCTTAAATGGGCGGCGTCATGAGGACGCCAGAACTGTGAGAACTGCGAGCACCAACAGACAGAACTGTGAGGACCGACCGACAGAACTGATGAGAGTAGCAGCAGAGAGAGAAGCAGCAGCCGAGAGGGTGAGATGCACCGGGGGCTGGGCAGCCTGCCAGCCTCCCGGCCCCCTGGCATCCCTGCCTGCCATGTACCTGGCCACCTCTACTAAATAAAGTATGGAAAGCCACCGAGGGCTCCGAGACTCCTTCCTTGACCCGTCTGCCCAGAACCATCCTGAACCTGCCTCCTGTGCTGCCCCCCATCCTGCCGCTACAGCCTGCCTGTTTGTTGTGCTTCTAACACACTTGGCATTTAATAGGCACTGAAGGAATGTTTGCTCAGGGGCCCTCCCAATAAGCTCCCCACGTGGCAGCGCCCCTCCCTGGGCCACGGATGGGCTCTGGGCACAGCAGCTGCCCACTGCCTGTTGAACAGCCACTTGGCCTCGTCTTACTCACGTGGCTTTGATGCATTTCCTGCTGCATCCTCTGAAACAAGGAGGGCCTTCAGTGTCCTGAATCCCGGTGCGCTGGGGCGCTCTGTGGGCGTGTTGGGGGACCAACCACAGCATGCGGAAGCGGAAGCATGCGGAAGTTGCTCCAGGAGAGGCCCAGCGAAAGGCTTGTACCTTTCTCTGGGACACTTGTGAATCCAAATGAAACTGCCTTCTCCATGCGGTAAGAGTAGCTCGTTTTATTTTTTTAAGATTTTTTTTTAATTTATTTATGTGTACACGAGCTGGGGTACAGGCCAGAGTCACCGGAGGTGAGAGGATTCACCAGAGACAGCGGGGAGCAGAACAGGCGGATCTACTGAAACACACTGCTGAGGGCAGCAGCGGGCGAGGCAGGAGAGGTCTGCTCTGCCATGTGGGTCACCCCCTGGCCGGCCGCAGGGATCGAACTCGTGCTGCAGTGACTGCGGTTTGCTTCACAGTGCGTTGCTTAACCCGCTGCGCCACCAGGGAGGCCCGAGTAGCTCGTTTTAAAAAGAAGGAAGAGTCAGAAATTCCCTTTGCGAATGTAAAATGCTAAATACACATGCCCTTGTTCCCCCACATCATCATAACTACGTTTGACTTTCTGAGTGCCAGGTCCCTCTGCGGGCGCCAGGTTATCGTCACAGCGCCTGACCTGGTGGCCTTATTAGAAGCTCCATGTGCAGGCAGGGAGGCTCAGAAAGGTGAGTCACTTGCCCTTGACCAGATCCTGGGGTGCGGCCAGCACTGCGCTGACTAGTCCCCCACTGACCTTCCACACACACCCCCTTGCCCCAACACACCAGCAGTCCCGCCCCGCCGACAGCAGGAGTGTGGCAGTCACATGTCACAGTGTGGCGAGTGGTCGCTGCATCTAGGTCAAACAGAGAGGGGAGAGGAAGGTGGGAGAAGGAAGGGGAGGAGAGGGCGCACACGCAGCAAACACCAGATGCTCTTTGGAGCTCAAAAAACATACCCAGGCCTGGGAACACAGATTTTTATCACAGTCTGTTAGGGGGCGGGGGGCGAGGGGCTGTGGAGGAAGATAGGGCTCCTAGCCAGGCCTCAGAACTGGGGCCCACCAATGGCAGAAAGATGGGGTGATGGCGAGATCACAGACTGGGTGTCAGATGCTACACTCAGTGCTCCACACGAGTTATCTCAGGTCACTTTCTCAGGCCCTCTTCAGGGACTACTATCACTTTCGTTCCCATTTTCAGATTAGGAAACCGAGGCACCGAGAGTCCCTTACCAAATCACATATTTTCATATACACCATGGGGCGAGCTCAGGAACGACACAAGAAACTACCAATAGCAGTTAGGGGCACGAGGGAGAGTCGACTGGCCAGGGGGCCGTGTAATATCTTCCACCAAGAAGACATGGCATCTGTGTACTTAAAAGGTGGGGGTCCCAAAGGCTGTCCAAGGACTCCTTGGCTAACGTGGAGTCTGTCGACCGCAGATCCCAGTCCCGACCACACGCTGCGGTGCTTTTGAGAGTCCCAGGCCCCTGAGCCCGCGCTCCTGCAGGAGGAGCAAACGACCTTGCCCAGTGGCGCGGGCCCTGGCTTGGGGAGGGCGCCGTGGGCCAGTCGCACGTCTCGTCTCGCTAGGACTCGGGAGAGCCCAGCTCTCGGCTCCAGCTCCGGGCCCGCCCCCACTGTCACCGAGCGGACTCGGGGCCAATCAGACCCGGGTGGTGCCAAGCCGCCGGAGAAGAGAGTGGCAGGAAATCAAGGTCAAGGCCTCAGACACAATGGAGCCATTGTCGGTCTCTAGTCAGTTGACTTTCAAGCAGCAGTTCCCCGTCTACCCTCGCTCCTCCTCATCCCTGCCTGCTGGGGGGGTCACCCAGGCCTGCTGTCTCTTTTCCAGTCGCCGCCCAAACGAGCGGCTTTCGGAGTCGGACCCCTGACGCGGGAGGCTCGGCCGCCCGGTGCACAGCCGATTGAGTCCACCAGGTGGCAGCAGAGCACCGCTCTTTGGAGGGCGGGAGGCGGGGAGGCGGGCCGCTCAATCCCGGATCAGGGCGGAGGGGGGCCCTGCCCTTCTTGTGTTATCCAAAAAACCAAGTCAGATTATACTTCCTTCGCATTTTACTGAGGGCACCGGGATCTAGAATCTGAGAGCCCCTTCCCTCAACAAACGGCAAAATGGCCGTGGTTTGCGACACACTTGGAGAGGAAAACCAGGGGGAATCTCTTCACTCCGCAAGTGCGGGCCGGTGGAGCCTGCCTGTGTTTGTGTGCGCAGATCGACTGGCTGATAGGTCGGTCGCGTCCGTGCATAAATGTCATCTCCGAAAGCCCGGCCCTGACACCATCCACCCTTCACTCCACGGAACCCGCAGTTTTGTTCTCGTTTCTCCGACTGTCAGTGGGACACATGTCTTTTCCACTAGAATGTATGAGAGCAAGGGCTGGGTCCGGGCTTGCTCACCAGCCGTCGTTCGTGTCTAGTACAGGATCCGACCGTTAAGTGTTCGACACATGCCAACAACATAAAAGACCGAGCGCCCTGCCGAGCACTGCGGGTGGGTCAGGGCCTCAGTGACACCGTCTGGGCCTGGGCGCGGGGAACAGGTGGCACCTCCCAGACCGCCCGCCGCCCAAGAGGAAGGCCACTTCTGGTTCTGGGCTCTGGCCACCTGGCCTCACCATCTCGCCTGTGCCCAGCACATGTGGGGCAAACTGACACGTTTCCTCACCTGTACAATGGGGATGAAAAGGACCCGGTCTCCCGAGGCCGTGTAGCCTCTGAGGGAGAACGCTTGGCACAGTTAGCCTCAGTGAGAATGAGCCAGTACAGCTCCTGCTGCTGCCGTTGTTGGTAAAGCAGCTTCCCTAGAGCCCGAGGCACCAAGGAATTCCTTTGGTACCTGCCCCTCCGCTGTTCAGTTTCTTCTGTAAACTGTCCAGGAAGTTGAAACTGGCCCTGTCCCTCTCCCTGGGTGGCAGGTCTTATACCCCTGGTCATGGTCTGATGGGCTTCTGTGCCAGTGTCTCCCGGGGACACTCTCTGGCTGCCCCTGGTGAGACTGTCCCTGGCCCAGGCCAGCCCTTGTTTCACACGCACTCATCAGGCCCTGGGGACAGAGGTCAGCAAAGCCACCTTGTCTTTGTCCTCAAGAAGCACCCAGACTGGCAGGAGAGCAGAGGGGAGCTGCTGATGGAGGCCACACAAAGGAGTGCATACTTTCCACTGCACAGGCGACAGGACAGGGCCTGGCTTGAGGCATTCCTTCAGGAAGTGACTTGTGGGCTGGGAGCTGCAGGTTGGGAAGAGGAGTTGGCCAAGAACAGTCTTCCTTCCAGTAGCCTCTCGATGACCTAATGGAACCAAGGCTCTTCCTGGGCCAGGCAAGGGTCAGAGGGGAGTTAAAAGCAGACACCTCCAAGCACGCCAGTTCCTCGATATCTGCTGCCCTCACTGTGTCACCCCCATGCCCTACCCCTGGGGTTTCAAGGAGGAGCCTTTCAGGGACGTGACCAGGAGACGCCTGCCATGGACTGCAAAACGCCCAAAGAGGGTGCCTGGGCAGCATCCCAGCCCCACCGAGGTCAGCATTCGGGCTCGCCATCAGGGAGACTTGAAACACCTTTGCAAAGTGAGGTTTTGGGTGAGGCAGTGTCCCCCAGTCCAATCATACCAGCCGCTGGCACAGCAGGGAGCTGAGAGCCAGATTGGGTGCTAGGCTGCTGGAGGCCTAGCCCAGCTCTGTGGCTCACCCACTTTGGCAAATTACTTAACCTAGACCTATAAAATGGGGGCGATAATAGTAGCACCAGCCTCATAGAGGGGTGGTCGAGGATTTAGTTAGATAATACACAGAACACCTTGACACATAATGGGCGCTAATAGACATTAATGTTATTATTATACATCTTCCTTTGTCAAAGTTCCTGCCAGTTTGAAGATAAGGAACTTGAAACCCTGAGAGGTTCAGTAACTTGCTTAGGGTCCCAGGATTCAAACCCACGTTATCTTGAGGGCTGTGGGGGTGTTGCCAGGTGCCCTGGGCCTGGAGGGGTCAGAGCAGGTAAGAGTGGGGAGGCAGGAGAGAAGCACCCAAGGCAGGTGAGTGCCAAGGCCACTATGGAGCCTGACCCGCCTTGCTTACTTGTACTTCCAGGGATGTCGTGGCACACCCCCTCACCATCTTACCTATGGGCTAGTCCCCCCTTTTCTCCTCCCAAATGCAGTGTGTGCCTGAGACGAAGCTGGCTGGCTATGCCCAGTCACGGGCATGAGTCAGGTCTCTCCCCAGGTGCCCCTCACCCACCCACCCCTGAGCACACGGGACAGATGAGTGACTTCAGCAGCAGGTGCCCTGCCCACATGTTGTCTGGCTTTGGCTCAGAGGGCACCCTGGCTTCCTGGGCATGTCCTCAGTCTTGTGGCTGACCGCCTGCCAGGCGCCAGGGGCTGGCCAGACAAAGGAGGGGACGTAATCAGATGGCTCAGGCGTCCCAGTTCAGCCGTGTAGTACATGGTACCTGGAGCAGGCAACTGTCGCCCCCTGCCCGCCTTCTGGAGGCCTCACCCACCCTCGGGTCACTGTTTTCAGGCTTAGAAGGCACTCTACATGCACACAAAGTGAACTTGCCCACAAGTCCAAGCCTCAGCTTCCCAAGCCATTAAAAAGGACTGATGAGAGGTTGTCTCTTCGAGAGTTGTAAAGGTGAAAGGATCAAATGCATGATGCGTTTAGCTCATGTGAACAAGTGATGGCAGCGCTACTCTCATCAGCTGTGCCCACTGCCTTCCAGTGCTGCCCAGGAAGCTTTAAAAAAAAAATTTTATTTCTGCATACAAACACTGGGGTACAGGCCAGAGGTGCGGGGGGTGGGGAGAGAAGATTCACCAGAGACAGATCGGGGCACAGAACATGCAGATAGACTGAAACACACTGCTGAGGGGAGCAGCGGGCCAGGCAGGAGAGGTCTGCCTGCGCCATGTGGGTTCCCCCCCGGCCAGCAGCAGGGATCGAACTTGTACTGCAGTGACTGCAGTTTGCATTGCTTAACCCACTGCGCCACCAGGGAGGTCTCTGTCCAGGAAGTTTTCATGATGTCCAGCCTTACAGAGCTGGGGTCTGTTGAACATCAATACTAAACACTTTATCATGTTTAGTGTAAGGAGTTTAATTAACTGAAATGAGAGGAGGCAGGGCTCCTCTGCCCTGCAGAGGAGGACCTCCATTGCCGTACCTCTCCCAGGTCTGGAAGCTCAGGGAGTCCTTGCTGCATCTTCCCTGTGGGAGAAGCCCAGGCAGGCGGGCAACCCCGAGGACCAAGCACCCTGGCCTGGAGGCCTTGGGCCCTCTGGCTGCTCAAGGGGAGGGTGGGATGCAGGCCTGGAGAGAAAGTGAGACCGGGTTCACGCCTCTGCTGGCTCCGTGATCCTGGTTTTCTGAGGATCCGCAAACTTAATTCTCCATAGAAGTGACCCACGGGCAAGGCGACCCATCTCAGAGCCCCCTTCTCTGGGCTGGGGGTCTCAGGGCAACCACCTCCAGCTAGAAGCTTTGAGCACAGAACGTGGAGTGGCTGGCAAAGGGGAAAGGGGCAGCCAAGAGATCTGCATCTCCAAGGGCCTGGGGCACGCAGGAAAGCAGGTGCATAAAGCATGACCCTGAGTCCCTAGGGGGCCAGACAAGCACTAACACTCCCCACACCAGTGCCGCCCGCATCTGTGAGACCAAGAGGAGGCAGAGCCCATAGCCACTGGAGGATCAGTCTACGTGGCTGCTGCTGCCAACCTGAGTTGTCAGCTGAGGAACCTGGGGTCCCCAGGAAAGCCAGCCAGGGCTCTCTCCTGGTGAGACCAAGAAGCAGGAGCGAAGCTACACCCGAGGGCTGGCAGGAGCTGGCCAAGACCACTGCTGCTCCTTGAGGCTGAGAACGGAGTTGGGCTCCCCACAGTGGACAGCAGCCTCCCCCCTCCCCACCAGCTATGGGTGGCATTGGCGTGCTGGTGAGGAGCTGCTGAAGGACCCTGCACCCCCATTCAGAGGGAGCAGAGGGGTCCTCAGTTTTTCCTGAGGCAGTTTGTGGGTGGCCCAGGCGTGGAGGGGCTGCACCCAGGGGAGGCCCTGGCTATCTGGGCCACATAGGCCCCACCCACCCAGATCAGGCCGCAGAGTGCATGGAGAAGCCAAAGGCAGGCGGACCCAGGTGTCTGGCGTGGCTGTTTTGTTGTGGGAGTCCCAGGTCAGGGGCTGGCTATCCTCTCCTGAGGGATGGGCTGAGGGACTTCTCCTGACCAGGCCGCTTATGAGCAGAGATGTGGTATGGGGGTGGGGCGCCAAGGTCAATATCCCAAACCTCAATGCTCCTCTCCTAAGGGTTCTTTTATAAACGCCCCCAAATCCCAGCTCATTCCAGGTCGCTTTGGAGGCTGGCACAGGCGCCCCACAGCCTGAAACCCCACCCCTCGGCCGGCCTGGAAACTTCAGTCAATGGCCACGCGGGGCACTGCGGCCTCCTGCCACCAATCAACAGGCAGCAAGGAAAGGCGCCTGGCATCCTTAGGCAGCGCGGGGGCGGAGGGCTGGCAGGTTTCCGGGGTGTGGGAGCCAGGGATGGGGTACAGGGGTGGGCCTTCCTGGAGCTCGAGGTCATGTTTAAGGCGGAAGCACCAAACCAGCTTCTGCCATGACCGTGCACCCATCAGTCCCCTCCTACGGCCCCGCCCACCAGGGCTGGCTCCTCCCCCAGCCCGCCCCCTTTGCGTGCGCTTCAGATCCCGGTGTCCAGCTCAGCTCTTACAGCTCTCGCACCGCCAGGGGGGTTGATCAGGGTCTGTCTCGCGCATGAACTGAGTCCACAGCAGGTAACGTTAGGATCCAGGGGCTATGCTTGTGTTCTTCACTGTCTCCGCAGCACTTGGCTCAGGGGCTGGCACACAGTAGGTGTTTAGTACACGTTTGGTGAATGAATGAGTTAAAGAATAAGCTAAATTTATTCTTCAGCTTACGGAGCCCCCATGAGTCTTCCCGTGGTTGGGACTCCTATTTATTAGCCAACCGCTGACCTGGGAGACAGTTGGTACCCACTAAATTGGGTGGAATGGGGGGCTAGTTGAGATGAAAGATGCAAGAGGGGCCTTTGCAGCTGTGCTCCCGAGATTCCTGCCACCTGTGGGATTCCTTTCCACCTGTGAGCCAGTGAGGCCCTCCCTTCTCCAGACAGCTCCCTCTGAAAAAAGGCTCCTTTGCAGAACTGAGCAGGGGGAGGGGAATGTCCACTCCAGAAGAGGCTGGGAGGTGAAGCTTAAGTGGGTTGAACTAGGGATGCTAGTCTAAGCAGGTTGCTGCATTGGGGCGCAGGGGCAGCTCTGGGGGAGTCACACCCTTTGAGAAAGCTCAAGGGTGGCATCAGGGTAGATGTGTAGGGCAAGGTCAGAGGTCATGGTCATATAGGCTATTCACTTGACCCCAACCCCAGAGTCTCCTGAGGTTGGGGACTGGGGCCAGGGCTCCCACAAATATCACTCTTTATACCTGAGGGTCTTGCACTCACATGGTACCTGCTGGGCCTCAGGCCACTCTCCTTGTCCCCACAGAGCCAGGAAATCTCAGACACACAGGACCCTGGAGGATGGGAAGCACGAGAGGGATCTCCTGCTGGCCTGGAGTAGTCTCCTGCACTGCGGGCATGAGGTAGCACTGTGTCCTGGGAGGCTCTGCTCCCTCCAGGCTGCAGAGCTGCCCACGCCCTGTGACCATGGGCTTGACTTCTGAGCTTACCTTCCATGCCCAGATGGACAGAGGAGGAGGCAGACAGAATCCTGGGATCCAAGCCCCAGATGCTAAACTGATTTGAAGTCTGGAGATTGCAGCCCAATCCCACATTTCAGAGCTTGAAAGTGACTTTGACCTCATCATGATGGAGCCTTAGCTGACAAACTAAATCAGTTTTCTGGTCTTGTCCACAGAGTGTACTCACTGGGGTGCTGGGGTGGGGGCAGGGGAGACCTTACCCCAGGAGGTCTAAGCGTCTAGCTGAGGGCATGTATAGAATAGACCCACACACACAGTGGGTTAAGCAACGCACTGTGAAGCAAACAGCAGCCACTGCAGCACGAGTTCGATCCCTGCTGCCGGCCAGGGAGGGGACCCACATGGCACAGCAGACCTCTCCTGCTGTGCCCGCTG
>JAGFMF010012151.1:5375585-5434481 GCA_019455555.1 Galemys pyrenaicus | reverse complement strand
TCTCTCTCTCTCTCTCTCTCTCTCTCTCTCTCTCTCTCTCTCTCTCTCTCTCTTTCTCTCACACACACACACACACACACACAGCTTTATCACCAACTCTGGCAGAGCTGACTTGTCTTGATAAAGGCTGCCTTGGGTTCCAAAGAAGGGATTATCTAAGGAAACAGCATCTTCTCAAGTGGAAAGCTCCCCAGCGGCGCCCAGGCCAGAGCGAAGGCTGGGGATGGCTCTTCGGGAGGGTGCTGGGGGCTCAGGCTGCAGCCCTAGAGACTTACCAAGACGTGGTCCTCACCACGAGCTGGCCCGAGGGAAGCTTACAATCACAACCGTAAACCTCTCTTTTCCCAGCTAAACACGGCCGCGTGGGTCAGTGGCGAGGGCGGGTGCGGGCAGCCAGGACACCCCAACAGGTGGGGCGCGTCTGCGCCGGGAGCGCTCCCTTCCCTCGCGCCAAGCCGGGGGTGCAGACCCCGCCGGCACTCCGCCGCTTCTGAGCGCTGTGAAGCGGGAGCAGGCCGTGTCCTCCCTCACCCCCTCCTAAAATTCCAGGGTCCTCCTTTTTCAGTGCCTGGGGTGCGGCCTACTCCATCAGGCCCCCCAAATCCCGGCGGCCGCTGGAGTGCGGCCGGGGCAGCAGCGAGGCCGCCGAGCGGGAAGGCGGCGGCGCTCGGGGTGCGCGGGGCACCCGGCCGGGGAGAGGGCTGGGCGGCGGCGGCTGGACGCTGGGGCGGTCCTGGTGGGCGCGTTCCCCTTGGCCTGGCCTCTCGCCCTCTCCGGAGCGTAGCTCCAACGCCCGGGAGTCCCGAACCAGCGAGCACCCCACTCGCCCCCTGGCGGCGCCGGGCTCCCGCGGGCGCCGCCGCCGCCGGCACTGCAGCGAAATGAGCTGTCCACAGCAGCACCGGGGGCCGCAGCACCGGGAGCCGTCTGACCGAAGACTCTTCTGTCCGCGGCTGGGAACCTGAGGACCAGGCCGCCCCTGGGAGGAATGGAGAGATCATGGGACGGGGCTACAGCACGGCTTGGGTGTCTCCGCCTGGATCCACGCCCCCTAGACCCGGGGCTTCTCCAGCAGTGACACCCAGGAACCCCATCCTCCACTGGCTCTCCCCCACCTGGTCTTCCCGGAAATAAAAGCCTCCCGCTCATCCTCACCCATTCTGTGAAATGGCCCCTTATCTTCCCTCTTGCAGTGACCGGTCAAAGGTAGCTGACCAGGCCACACCTGGACCTGCCACTCCCAGCCTCTGGAGGCAGGCAGAGATCTCAGAGGCAGTGCTAAGTGGTTGTAAGGAGAGGATCTGCATTCAAAGGGGTGGCCAGCGCCCACAGGGAGCTTAGCACTGCCCTGTACCTTGTGGGAGGTAAAAGTCCTTGACTTCTGGTGCTTCCCACCTCAGAGACCACTGATACAGCAAATGTCCTGGCAGCCATAACCTCAGAGGAGAGCATGGTGGGACTGGGCTGGGAGGTATGAGGGCGGCAGGAAAGGAAGGGGGTGGTGGGAGGGAGAGAGAGAGGGGAGAGAGAGAGAGATGGGGAGGGAGGGAGAGTGGGAGGGAGGGAGAGAGAAGAAGGAGGAAGCCCAGGCGCCCAGGTTGTGGAAGGGAGTGGAAGCACCTGCAGGCCAAGTCCAAGTCCAAAGGGGCAAAGATTAAAGAGTAAGCAGGAGGGGCAGTGGCGTCCCGCTGGGGAAGGAAGGACCAGGTTGCCTCCTGGAAGCAGGAAGCTCAAGGGCAGTAGCCGAGACACCAGCAGGTGCCCAGCACCTCAGGCCCACAGTTGCTGGCTGTAGTTGACAATCTTGCTTTGTTACTTTCTGCTCTATTTCCCATTCCATTTCCCTTAGTCAAGTCATCTCTGGTATTTACCCTTCCCACCCAGCCTCTGACTGTGCAGATCAACCCAGAATGAAACTTCTAGGCTTCAGTGTGTGATCCTGCCCAAATCTATCCAGGACTTAGGGCTCTGGTACTTTGACTCAGTCTCTGACTTAGTGAAGTCATCCTTCTGAAGCTGGAGACAGACCGATCACTGGCCCACTCTCAGGAGCATGTCCTCCTACTTGGCCCCAGCTTCCAGGAAGGCCTGCCTATCCTGGGGCTGTACTGCTTCATGGCGACCTCCCTACCTGACTTTGTTGGGGTCACAGGAACAAGCCTGGCAGACTAGAAGCCCAGATAGTCAAGCAGGGCATGTGTCTGCCTTGTGTGAGGAGGACTGTAGCTGCCTAAAGGATGAGCCAGGAGAGCCGGTGCACACTGCCCAGAGCCAAGGTCTTGCCCACTGCGGCCCAAGGTCTGACAGGGCTGGCTGTGGGTTGGGTTTGGCAGAGGGAAAGGGCAAGCATTCACCAAATCGGGCCATGGCAGTGGTCTGTCGGGATACCACAGGGAGGGATCTAAGTGAGCACCATTTGGGAGAAGGGCCAGGGTCAAGTCTTCCAGGATAAGATTGGGTATGTGCAGGGACTGGGATGATGGAAGGAGGGAAGACCCCTGGCCCAGCAGGGGCACACATCAGTCAGTGCGCTTTTGCCCAGGCCAGGTTCCCTCCCCTTTGCGTCAGATCACAGCTGAAGTAGAGGGTGCATTTACTGGTGTTCTGCTTGAATTCCTCCAGGACAGCCACTCCTACCTTCTCCCTCTTCTACAAGAGGCCTCATGGAAGTGGACAGAAGCAGGCCCCATTTCTGCATGGAGGACACATATATGTGTGCCTGTGGGTTTATATTCTGAGGGACTGCCTCAGAGCATGCCCTCGAGGGGATTGTGGTCTTTGGCAGTTTTTCCTTACCATTCTTTTTAAAATTTATAAACACACCTATCAACTTCTAAGTCCCAACTTCAAAGCAGGCACCATGGTAAGCGTGTTAAGTTCGTGGCCCCATTTGCTCCTCACCATAGTTCAGAAGTTCCTTGACTAGTTCCAGTTCCCAGTTCCAGCAGGCACAAGGGGTTGAAGTCTGTTCCCTTAGCTGATAGAGAGGACACAGTCCAGTCTTGGCGTCACTCGCTGTTTGGTGGTTCAGTAAATATCCATTAACTCTGAGGACAAGCTGCACTTTGACTCACCTCTGGCTAATTAAATAAACCTGCCATGTAAATTAGCAGAGGGGACAGAGAAAAATTAGTCTGTGCTGAAGAGAAATTGGGCAGAGAGACAGAAAATCCCCTCGGCCCGCTTTTGGCTCTTGTTGGGTTCTTTGAAGCTAGAGTGAGAGTGGTGGGGATGAGGAATACCCCAGTTCTTGAAGCCTCACCCCTGAAGTCCTGAACCAGAGGGAGGGGTCAGAGTTCAGATGACCACTGGGCCCTGCATGCCTGGGGCGACATGAGAGTCCTCTGAGGAACCCAAACCCTGGCCTCCCTCTCTCCCCTCCCGTTCTATGCCATCCCTGAGCTGCATGTCCTAGTTGTGCTGGGTCAGCTGTGAGAGACCTGTGGCCTGCAAAGACATGGTGGGGAAGCCCCTTCTAACGGTCCCTGGTAATTTGGGACGGTGGGGACTGGCAGGCAACAATCTGGGCTCTGCTTGACTTCTGTTTCTTCCTGAAGACAATGGGCCGTGGTGATGTTCTGGGTCCCTGGATGCCCAGCTCCCTCCCAGCCTAACTGGGAGACCAGGGGCAAGGGTTGGGGGGAGGGGTGCAGTTCACCTAACCTCTCTCTATCAAATGGAGAAAAGCAACATCAGCCTCACTGCACAATGCAAGTGCTCAGTGAGTGGCGTAATGAGGATGACGGGGTTTGCATCTGAGTCACAGCCACCACCGTGTCCCCCAGTACTGCTGGGCTGTCTTGAAACACAATCAGAGTAGCTACTGTGTGAGTCCTAGGCCATCACTTGGAAGGTGGCCACACTGTATCTAAAAAAGAGAGAATGTCTCCTTGAAATAGTGTCACGAAGGTAAATATGAGCCTGAAGTGAGATGAGGGGAGGGTGAGGGCAAGGGCAAAGTGACTGAGTTGCTGGGAAGGAGGTAACAGTGGGTGTAGCAAGATGCCTGAGGCCCTCTCTCTCCCACCCAAATCCCTCCCTGCAGCTCCTAGGGAGCCCTCAGTCCTCAGTGCCCACATTCCTCCTCTCCCCAGGGCTAGGGTTAAGGTCAACTCTGGGGGTCTGTGGCTCATAATGACAGTTTCCTACTCTTGTCTTCTCTTAGGAGAAGACACAGGTGGGCCACCTGTGTCACCAAGGTGGGCCACAGGAGCCCAGCAGAGTCCCTTTGGGCTGCCAGGCGGGCACAAGACAAACATTTACATTCAACACATTGGAGCAGATCAAATGTGGTTTGCAGAAAGCTCAGACTTGCAAGCTTTGGAGAAGGCCCAGGTTTGGCTCCTTTTAACTCCCAAACAAATTCTTGTGGGATGTTGCAATTACTTGTGACAATTCCTCTCCCTGCCTGGGACTTTGATTTCAGATTTAGACATGTAAAACTGGGTGGCTGGCTGGGCCTTGAGCAACATTGTGTGGGGGGGAGGGGGAGCGCGGGGGAGGTGTAGGGGATGGCCAGGGAAAATTTTATGCAGCGGGTTGTGTGTGGAAGCAAGATCTCGAGGAATCAGACCCTGAAGTTCTGTTTGTGTTACCAGAACTTTAAGCCACTGTGGCAGGTTCCCTGTTCCTGAAATCAGCTCACCATGCTGGAGTGGCTCGTTTTGTCCTTTGAAACACAAACGTCTAGGAATCATTTTTTGTCATACTCTCACATTAGCATAACTTGCCAGTCACTGTAACAAATTCCACAGTCCTTACCCTGAAATCATATCCTCTGAATAAGCAGCAGGTGAAGATGTGTCAAGGCCACAGGGATATTTTAGTGGTAATTTGTGCTGACCTGGCTGCAGAGGAGTTTGGAATCAGAAGGAGGGGAGAAAGAGAGAGCCAAGAAGGTGCAGAAATAGGCGAGCAGCATGGCCAGGCAAAGTGTGCTTAGGTGTTGGGACTCTGTGGCCTTCCTGGGTCTTGGGGTGCATGGGCAAAGGCTTTGGGCAAACTGCCTCTCTCTTTGCTTTGCGGTTTTACCTGGCCCTACAGCATATTCAGTTAGTCTAGGGGTGAGCCCTGTGTCAGGCCCCTGTTTTCCTGCTTTTCACCTACCACGCCTGGTCTGAGCACACACACTTTAGTTGGTCCCCTCTGGTGTTCATACTGGTCACAGAATGGCCGGGCACTTTAACCCCTGAAAGAGATTCAAGCAGAAGGGCTAGACCATCTTGCTTCAGGCCTAGGTTTTTGGCAGTCAGCCCGACCTTGCTGGCTGCCTCTTGAGGCTGGTGTGCATGACAGAAATTAGGGATCAAAAATGGCTAGGAATTCTTAGATGCTCTGTGCAGTTCAGGCTGGTGAGCAGAGTATCCATTGGCAAATCTGGGGTAATAAACCCATGCCTTTCATGTAGGCAACTGGCAAGGAATCACTAAAACTGCGATTTCCGGGAAGATCCCGTGAACTCTCCTGTCCTTCCCAAGATAAGGACTTGTCTGAATGAATCTTAGAAATGACATGGAGCAATGTGAACAGAGGTCAACAATGAGGGAAACATAAAGTTGTCCTACTCCGGATCACACATAACTGGAATTCACAAGGAAGCAAGAAGAGAAGGGGGATTCTGGAAATGGGATGCTACCGAGATGGGATGAACCATCCCTCTGCAGTATTTTTGGACTTGGAAAGGCAAAGCTTAGAATTCCTGAGCCAAAGAAAAGGCTCCACTGCCTCATCCATCTCTGAGAGGAAGAGAGAATGAGTAAGCTAGACTCCTGCCCGTTGAGACTACAAGGGGCTGGCAGATGGGGGCACCTGAGGGGCACCGAGGGACTGGAGTAGGAGAAGAATGACTCTCCCCTCTAACAGCTGAGCAGCTGACACACTCTGTTGAAGTAAGAGAAGACTCAATATTGTAAAGATAGCATCCCTTTCACAACTTAATTTATGTAATAATAAAAAAAATTCTCAACCCAAATCTCAATAGTATTTGTTAAGTGAAACTTGACAAGCTGATTGGAAAGTAAATCTGGAAGGAAAAAAATATGTAAGAATAATAAAAATGGGCAGGGGGCAGAGGAGGAAGAAAATACACTGCATCAAAACAAACTCAAAAGCTTACAATTAAAATGCCATGGTATGGGTACAAGGAATATTTTAAAAGTTCATTGCAACAAAACAGTGGGTCTAGAAATAGTCCCAGGTATTTACGGGAGTTGTGTGAGAAGAGTAGTATTTCAAGTCACTAGGACAAAGATGGCCTGCAGAATAGATAATTCTGGGCAGCACGTGACCCTCTGACTAAAAGAGAGAAGTTAGATCCCTAACTCTTACCATATATGAAAATAAATTCCAGATGGATTAAAGAACATAGAAACACAACATAAAAAAATACAATATGGGAGAATATGTTTATTATCTGGGAAGAGAGAAACCTTCTTTAAAAATCACAAAAGCCATAAGGAGAGGACTGATATGTTTGATCAAAATGAAAAGCCTCTGTATAATCCAAGGCAGCCTTAGTAAGGTTAAAAGAAGCAGTTGGCCTAGACCAGAGGAGGTGCCTTTTGCCCCCTCCCCCAACCCCCTAAACCCCACCCCTACCACCTCCACTGCAGACAGTGAGACAAGCTGACCTTAAGGTCTACTCTCCCCTTACAATTCCTTCTCAGAAGTCAGGGTTCAGGAGGAAGCAGATGAACACCAGAGAGTGGCTACTGCCCATTATCATCTCCAGAGCCCTACAATCAAGAGATAACTCAAGTCATAGTTATTAAGAGCCAGCTCCAAATGAGTGGGTTGAGTACAGGAGGGGAGATGGTGAAGCAAGATGAAAGGGACGTAGAGTTTCGCCCGCCCTGGGTGAGGAGTGGGAGGAAGGCCTGTCTCTGTCAGACATCACTGTCTCCAGACCTTAGGCCCATCTCACAGAGTGAATGTGGCTCAGGCAGCTCCTTCCCATGGTCTCATTTCCCTTTCAGAGAGAGGCTTTGGGAGAACATGTAGAGAAAATATTGCTCTCTGAGGGCTTTAATCATCTCCAAGAGAACCTCACTCTGTGTTACTCTGGGAATGATGGCCCCCACACACATCCCAGCGCCAGTGACAGTGGATGTGTCCATGTCCTTGGGTGAGCTGGGTGGCCCTGCAGACTCTTTTGGCTCCAAGTTAGAAGTCTTTGTCCTGTCAGAAGCTTCTGTATGATGTCTGGAGAATACTCTAATAAAGGTCCCCAGAGTAAAGAGAAACTTCTGTCTTCCTGGAGTCTCTGTCAGCCAGATTGCCCTGTGGGGCTCAGGCTCTGCTCTTGGGGGAAGCCAAGGGGATCACAGCTACTCTCAGCAATTATTTCCCACTTGTGAGATGACCCTGAGCTCCTAGGGTGTATGCTGAATGATTCAGGGTAGAGACAATCAAGTCTTAAGACCCTCTGCGATATTCTGATGATATACAAGGCCAGATGGGTTTAGCACATGGACTTGGGGTTTGAGAGGAGGGGTATTTTCAGCAGGGAGGTAGATGCCATTTTCTAACATGAACAAGAAGCTGCAACAAGGGATGGTGGGTACTGGGAAAGGCAGGAGATAGGGCAAGGACCGGCCTGAGTTGGGGATGGTGCCTCAAAGATGGACTCCTATTTCCAGAAGTGCCCAACAATCTTACAGGCCCCAACTGGCCTTTGACAGATATCTTTTAGGATGAGTAGATGAGGAGTAAGGAGTAAACAGTGTGGCTGGGGAAAAGACCAAGGCACCTGACCCTTCATGAATAGATGCCAAAGGGGTAAGGAGAAGCCATTGATTAGCCTCTGGGATATAAAAAATGAACTATGAGCTTAGATTCAACTTCTCCAAGAGGAAAGGAAACAACTCCACATAGATGCACAAACCATTACCAAGTACTAATGACGTGCCGACATTCAGACGAAAGCAACATGGAGACCCTATACTTTGTACCATCACTACTACCAAAACACACCTGGTAAGATCACCTAACCCTGCCTCCACCTCTGGGACAACACTGGACCAGGCACAAAATAGGGCAGTTTAGAGTGTCTTCTGGTATTGCAACCAAATTCCAGGGCAAGCAGGGGACACCGAGCTAGCTTAAAATCCAACTTCCCAAATGGATATGGATAACATGGGTCTCAAGGGACCCATGAGAGAGGCTCTGTTCCTTCAAGCCAGGCCCTTTTTATGAACAGTCCTGCCCAGTCAGCTAGGTCCAAGAATACAGCCTGTTAGAGACCCCTTAGGAGAGGGTTCTATTAGACCAGGAGCAGTGACTTATTTGGGCTCTAACTTCCCTTGAGAGGTTTTTTTCCCCCAAGATTAATTTTATTTATTTATGCATATAAGAACTGGGGTGTAGGCCAGTGGAGAATGATTCACAAGAGACAAAGTGGGGAGCAGAACAGGCAGATCAAATGAGATACACTGCTGAGGGGAGCAGCTGGCAAGGTAGGAGAGGTCTGCTGAGCCATGTGGGTCCTCTCCCTAGCCGGGGTTGGAACTCATGTTGCAGTGGCTGGCGATAGCTTGATAGTGCTGAGTCTTAACACATGCACCACCGGGGCGGCCCATTCTCTTGACAGTCTTGAAGAAAACTACGGATACTTTTCTTAGAAAACTGTGCATTGCACATACAGGTAAAATCTTCTGTAAAATTTCAGGTGCTTTTACAGATCCCCAAAAGCCCCAGGTTAAGAATTTCTGCCATGGGCAAAACCATTCCTTTTCTTATGCAAGAGTTGTTCCCTAGGGCTGATTAATTGCTATTTTAGATGTCCAACAGGTGAGTTAATATTCAGCACTGACCTCTAGGCATCCCACACCCCCAGGAGCTGGCAGAGTCTCTACTGTTGCCTGTAGCCAGAAGGAAGCAGGGTCCTTAAACTGAGACCATATTTTGTTTTTTCAAAAGAGCATTCTCCTCTGCACTACCAGGAAGTCTCAGATACCTCAGGTTCGGAGCACAGACTGTAAGGGACAACCCAAAAATAAATCTGGTCCAATCTACAACTCAGTCTGTGAAGAGAGTCACGGCTGTGTCCTCCTCGGGCTGGCAGGACAAAGGTATGAGGGGAAGCCCAGAGCTGAAATAGGAAGGGGTCAGAATGGGCTCCTTTCCCTTCACCTAAGTGAGATCAGCAAATCATTCTAGAGACACATCTACTCTTTTCATGTACCTGGAAGGCAGGGGCTGCTGGAAACAGAGCCCCTGCTGACTACTCAAGTTCCACATTTGATTCCCTTTTTAAAATAACAACAAAGATAATTACGGTTATGGCATGTATTGAACATCACTCTGTGCCAAAACCATGCTATAAGCTTTCAGCACTAACTAACTTATTTCATTTATGCTGCCTAACTGTCAAATGAGAGGCGCACTTATCTCATTTCCAGGTGAGGAAATTGAGCTTGGGGAGGCTAAGTAGAATTGCTTAAGACCACAGCAATAGTGAGGGACAGGATCTGGATTTGCAACTAGCCCTAATTTCTACTATAGTAGAATGTTTAACCTCCATGCGCCTTCCCAAAGACCTGGACGCAGACAATGGCCTCAGTATCCTTCTGGGGAGACTGGAGTCTTTGCTCCTCCTCACAGGCCTCTGTCCAGCAGGCAGCACCTCACCTTATGGAGAGCTCGCTTTATGGAGAGCTGATTGGAAACCCTCAGGCTCTGGCTCCTCTCTTAGTATGACTTTGCTATTTGAGTACATACTCCATAGCCCTAAATTTAACCTGGAGCCCAAATTTATTTTAAACTCAGCTGAACTCGGGAGCCTCATTCCCACCTCAGGTCTTGAATCAAGGAGAAAAGCTCTTTCATTTCTTCCCTAGAAAGGATTGGTTTTCAGTGTTACCACTGGGGGTGGGTAGGAATAGAAGGCAGGAGAGCCAGGATCTGGTGAAACAGCAGCAATGATGGCCATACTGCCGGCCCCCTGGCCTTTGAAAATAGAGCATGTCACCCCTTGAGTAGCTATTCCCCTCTTTCCTCAATTAGTGGATTCCAGGGAAAGTGAGCACCTAGTTCATGAAGGGAAGAGATCAGAACAACATTGTCGCTCACATGCTTAATGGCCCAGGGGCCCCCAAGTACATGCCGAATGGTTAAGAGTTCCAACCAACTGCACTTTGGGGGACAGTTAGGGATGAAGAAAGCATTAAGTTATCTGCTGACATCAGGGTTACTGCCCTTTCTCCAGAGCCTCATCTGGAAGTTGAATAGTTGGGGAAAGGAGACACAGAGGCTCATAAGAGGTGGGAGATAAGGAGACCGGCAGCAGGTAGAGAAAATGGTCTCATAGTCAGGGTCCTTGTCCTGTGCCACCCGTGGGCCTGAGGTGAGATGAAAGTATTTTTGCATTCAGAATGGACGAGAAAGTTAGCCCCAGAGGCACAGCCAACTTCCTGACCGGCTTGGACTCACCAACATCCAGTTTTCCATTAACATGTCTACTGGGGGCCTCCCTGGTGGCGCAGTGGGTTAAGCGACGCACTATGAAGCAAACCGCAGCCACTGCAGCACAAGTTCGATCCCTGCTGCCAGCCAGGGAGGGAACCCACATGGCACAGCAGACCTCACCTGCCTCGCCCGCTGCTCCCCTCAGCAGTGTGTTTCAGTCAGTCTGCCTGTTCTGCTCCCAACTCTGTCTCTGGTGGATCCTCTCACGTCCCTGGACTCTGGCCTGTACCCCAGCTCTTGTATGCATAAATAAATAAATCTTTAAAAAAAAAAAAACATGTCTACTGGGTGTGGGCACCTGAGACGCCGCCACTAGCCCTGCCTGCACAGCGTTACCCCATCGACAGGAAAAGATCATTAGGGACAGCATTAAGCACAGAAACCTGGACCAGAGCAGAGAGCAGCAGCAAATGGAGGGGCCACTTCAGTATAGATTGTGGGAGGCATCCTGGTATCCTTGATGCAAGGACATGAAAGCTGAGGCCCAATGGCACAAAAGGGCCAGTGGGTGAGCTCCTGGTAGGGGGAAGAGCAGGCCAAAGACCTTTGGGGGGCAGTGGGTTCTATGCACTGAAGAAGCCCAAAGATGACCCACATGGCAGAAGGGAAATGAGCAAGGAGGTAAGAAAACTGGAACATTCAGCAGGGGCCGAATTATAAGGGCCTTGTAACCATAGTAAAGAGTGAGACTTTTATTCTAAGTGTGATGGGAAACAGGGGAGTGACATCATCCAATTAGCATTTTTCTAAAAAATCACTCTAGCTGCTGTGTGGCAAATGGAGGGGGGGTGGCAGCGAGAGCGGTAGTAAGACCAGTGAGGAGGCTGTTAGGTGAGAAAATGGGTGAACATCTAATTTGCCATCCAAGTTGGGATCCTTGTGCATGCAAATGAGGGTGCTCGAAATAATTCATCAGAACACGAGGCATTTCCCAAGACCTGCAATTGACAAAGCTCTGTGAACCTGCCCTGGCCAGAGCCATCATGGAAGTCTGCCCTGACGCAGAGCACCCAGCCTGGAAGGAGGAGTCACTTTATCTGGTCCAGGCCTGCTGCCCCATGCCTGATCATTTGGCTTTTGTCTGGAGGCAAGGGGCTACAGTAACAGCAGGGGGTTACAGTGCCTATACCCAGTAACTGTACCCAAGGGGCTACAGTAACAGCACAGGGAACAGCAAGGACTGTTCTGGAACTTTCTGATGAAGGGCTACATGGCACAGAAACAACCAACACCAAGGAAGCAACAGGGTGGATATGACCTGAGTAAGGAAGCCAGGGAGGGGTCGACAAGCTCTATACTCAGGAGCAGGGGTTCTATACTTGGACCTCAGGTGGTCTGTGAAGCAGGTGAGGGAACACAAGCTTCCATCAGATTAACAAACCTAGGGCTCCAAAAGAGACAAAGAATCGATGCTTTAGGGAGCAGCGCTCCCCAGTCTTCGCTATGCATCAGAGTCCAGTCCTGGAGGACTTGTCACACTGGGACTGCCGGGCCCAGTAGGTCCTGACTTAGTCCATCTGTGGTGATTTCTAACAGCTTCCAAGGGCAGTGGGAATGCTCTTGATCCAAGGGCCACACCTTGAGAATCACTGCGTTAGAGTATACAGTACCAGAAGGGGTTCAAGTTCAAATGAGGAGCTTCCCTTTTTAGACAAGAGGTCTAACAGATGCCACAGTTTTCTAAACCACCCCTAAATCCCAAAGAATTTGAGATTTTATTTTTGGAAGAAGCCCCTGGAGAGTGACACTCTGGACCTTTCCCTGGAGGTCAGGAAGTATCTGGGAAACATCATTTTAGAGAAGGCAGGAAAGAGCTTTCATTCAGAAAGCCCACGCAAAACTCTTGAGCGACAACTAAAGGGCCAGCCCTGGCTGATCCAATCACTGGGCCAATTACTCATGAACCCTGAGGTCTGGGGAATCTGAGCCCACCAGGTCCTCTCCTTAAGACTGCTTCCTGATCCAGTGGGCCCAGATAGGAAGTCTGGGCTAAGGAGGATAGGGTGCCTGCTGTGGAATATTCAGGGAAAAGGGAAGGAATAACCAACCACATGAGATAATTCAAGAGCTTCATTCACAGACCCTTAGACCAGGTCACTGTGGTTCGAACAGGAGAGAGGCAAGAATAGTACTCAGGGCTATGCTTACTTTAGGCAAGAACAGTGGAGAGCGGCCTGGAAGGGCCCTTTGCCAGCTTAGCTCAGACCTGCTCTGAGTAAGTCATTCCCCCACGAAAGGGGAGGGGAAATGAAATGTGGATTCATTCATGAATCAACGTCCAGACTGGAGGAACAGAAACAGGAAGTATGACTTCTGAGTTATGCAGAGAAATCCTCCTTTGCTACAGGGATCACTAGCTTTGCCACCCACCAGCTGAACGCACCCTGAGGTGAGGCAATGTTAAGGTCAGGAAGACCCTACTAGGTAGTGGAAGAGGAGGCAGAATCTGGAGAAGGCAATATACACTTGAGGGACTGAGGTCAAGGGGCTACCCTGGCATCAGCCTGATGGACTTGGACTTGAATTCTGCCTGTGTGATCCTGGGCAGTTTACTTAATCTCTGTATTGTAATTCTCTAAAGTGGAGGTAATAATAGCACCCATCTCATAGGGTTGTATTAAGAATTGAAAGAAATAACGTAGATAAAATGCTCAGCTTGGGGAATTGTGTATTTTATTTTATTTATTTTTTTAATGTTGCAATCTTTTTTTTTTTTTAAAGATTTATTTATTTATGTATACAAGCACTGGGGTACAGGCCAGAGATGTAGGGGGTGGTGAGAGTATTCACCACAGAGAGCAGGGAGCAGAACAGGCAGATCAACGGAAGTACACTGCTGAGGGGAGCAGCGGGCACAGCAGGAGTGGTCTGCTATGCCATGTGGGTCCCCTCCCTGGCCGGCAGCAGGGACTGAACTCGTGCTCCAGTGGCTGCGGTCTGCTTCATAGTGCGTTGCTCAACCCACTGCGCCACCAGGGAGGCCCGAATTGTGTATTTTAAATACTCAATGTTAGTTAAAAAAAAAGTTCAGGGAAAGGTAAATATTGTATAATCTGTTAAAAGTGAAATCTAATTAAAGAACTCAAAGTAAAAGAAATCAGATTTGTGGTTATCAAGGCTGGGGGGTTGCAATGGGGAATCAGAGGAAAACAGAAGGTATAAACTTCTAGTAACTTAAGTACAAGGGATGGGACATACGACATGCTGACTGTTGATGCTGCTGTATGACATGTGCAAAAGTTGCTAAGAGAGTAGATACTGAAAGTTCTTATGACAAGGAAAAATATTTCCTTTTTATTATATCCATATGAGATCATGGATGCTAACAGAACTGATGCAGTACTCTTTAACGATGTATGTGTCAACCATTATGCTGTATACCTTACACAATGATGTATGTCAAGTATAACTCAATAAAACTGGGGCTGGGGACTTAAAAGCGATGAACTTGGAAAAAAATAGGATGATAGTAGTAAAAACCCATCCATAGTGTTAAGGCCCAAGACAGAAAGAGAAAGTGGAGCTAGACTGGAGCTGCTGCCTGTCTCCCCAGGAGAAACACCTCCTCCCTAGGGAGGGTCTGCAGTGACAGCTGGGCACCTCAGGGGGGTCAGGATTCCAAGGATGGTGAGGACAACCCAGTTGGCTGTAAGGTGTGGATATTCTTCTTTTAGTCTGTTTTGTGACATTTTCTCACTGCCAACCAAAGTGCCAAATGACCTGATTTGAATAAATTGAAATGAATGAAAACTAATGTTGGCAGGAGAATTGTAACGTTATTGGGAACATTATGGAGATTTTCAAACTTAATGTAGAATTCCCATTTTCGGGGTGAGGAAGCAGCTCCTTCTCTTCAGGTTCCAGAAGTGTGGGGGAAAGCAGTGACGTGAAAGCAGTGCTGGCCCTGAGGTTAGCTGCAGTCAAATGTGGGAAAAGATTCCTCTATCCTCTGATCCTGAATGAGCAGTACCTCTTCCAAAACCCAGTACCCTGAATCAAAAAAGTCTTGTCTGTTTAGAAAGAAGTTGTTACTGGAACAAGGAACAAAGAGATTTCTAAAAACCATGTAAAAGAGCCAAAGTGAATGACAGGCCACTTAAAAAGTTAACATCCACTGGAGGTGGGGGTGGGAAGTACTTACCAATTACATCACTTTAGAAAAGAAAGAGCTAAGCTAAAATGACACGTAGTTCTGTTGAACATGCTGGGCCTCTTTCTGAAAGGGCGCCTATGGCCCCGAGTATGGGGTATTCACCCTGTAGTCTTACAGGAGAACCTCATCCCTAGCTCTCCAAATGGCCACAGGGCATATTTAATTGCAGTCCTCTCCCAGAGGGACCCAAGGATTTGTCTTGTTCCACCTTAAGGAGAGAGAAGAATTTGGTCTCCTCTTCAGGAAATACCACTTGGCTTGACCTCTGTGTGCTCCCCAAATGATAGGTACTGGAAATCTTAGGGAAACTAAAGTTTGTTAGCCCCTCAGCTCTAAGTTTTTATACAACAAAGTTTCTACATTATTTCTATTGGAGTTGATGGTTGTCAGATGTGGAAGCTAGTCCAGTCTAACTCTGCTGGGCTCTACTACAAAGGAGAGTTATTTTAGCAAGAGAACAAATCAAAACAAAACTGTTTTGGGATTTATTCAAGGAAGCCTGGAACTGTGATACTGTGAACTTGAGATAGTCCTATGTCCATGCACCAGTTTTTAGAGTATAACTGCTGTCATATACATGGTAACACTGAAAAAAAAAAAATTCCTAGAGTGTTTCAAGCCTTCCTCAGATCCAGCCTGTTACTGAAATCATCAGAAAGATAAAATGAGTAGAAAGTCACAAATTGCACTTTCAACTCCACTTCTAAAGATTGAAGGCGCCTGAAGCCTTCACTGGTTTTAGTCAAAATTGGGATGGTTCTTTTTGGGCAGATAATCTAATTTTCTGTGAGAAAGTCCGGTTAAAACTATTTTGTTCACTCCTATGCCACACTTTATCGGTAACTTCATTTACTGTCTACCACTCCACTCACTAGAAAAGCAGTTTTGAAAGGATCTTATTTTTAAGCACAATCTTGATTTTAAGCAGGGAGTTCTTTTCATCTTTTGTTATATATTATTTTGTAACTCTTCTACTTTCCCAAACCAACTCCAACTTTTAAACAACAGAAAACCTTCCATGGGAAAGGAGCATGGTCTATGAGAAAAGTTTTTCTTCCTCTTCAACTGTGATAGCTAGGTTAACCATCACACAACCAGAAAATTTAAAAACTGACTCAAGCAGCAAGATAGGGAGGCCATTCACATAAAATCTTTAAAAAGAACCAATTTGTTTTCAAATAAAAAGAGAGTTTTCCAGAAAGAGAGCACACTTCAGGGTCGCAGCCAATTAATGACCAGACAGATATACCTGCTGCTGCTGAGTCCTAAAGTGGTTTCCATCTATTAAAAAACAAAAACAAAAACAAGAGCAACCAGACCCCCACCCCAAAGGCACTGAAACAAAAGACTGATCTGTTTATATAGTCACATGAAAAATAAACATCTTTATTTTTTGCCTACTTTATTTCATTTTTTCAAATAAAATTTAAATCTGTACAAAGTATACTGTTACAGTATATATTTTATAAGAATCAATGCCTAAAAGAATCACAATACTTCAATAAGCAGTACAGCAGACCTCGCTAGTTTCAGCTTTGATATTGAACAAACTCAAGCCGGCTGATGCACAACACATTTGCTTGGTTTCCACATGGTGAGTTCCCAGCACTGAGATGGGAGAACATGACAGCAAGTATGGTTATATTACAGCCCGACACACTGCGCTTCTTCATGTGATAATAACTGCACATATTTAATACAGAATGCTCAGATTTACTTTTTAAATTGCATTTGCTTACTTCTTAGTTGGCAAAATTCAGCATTCTTAATGGGGGTCCCCAAACAGTGCAAATTAATGATATTCTACTGTATAATTGGCACATTTTCAATAAGGATTAACGTGTAAACTCAAAGAATATTACAACTTTGTCCTAAATTTTAACTGATATACATCTGGTCCATTTAACCAAAGTCATTTTGGAAAGATATTAAAGAACAATTATATTCTGAAAGGATATAGTTTTGACCATTCTTTAGAGAAGATAAATTTTTAAACTGTCATTAAAATGTTTTACTATAAAAATTTTACAAACTTGATTAGAAATTTCAAGATTGATTCACAGCAGACAAATACAAACTGTTTATATTCCAACAATATCTACTCTTAGACTTTCAAATAGAGCACAACTATGTCAGCTGTGGTAACTAAAATTCTGAACAGTGTACTAAATTTATAAGTGGTGCTGGGTCTAGCAAGTGTAAATACACAGTATATTTTAATTAAAAGAATTGTCTTCTTTATACTTTATTTGTTTTCCCATAAGGAAACATTAATGTTTACATTCTTTAATAAAGTTAATCTTACATCAGAATATAACTTAATACTGTCAGCAACAGGGACCACACACAGTAAATAAGAAGCACATTTAAAATAAGTCTGAATTCACATAGATTAACATTTGTTGGTTAATAAAATATCGACAGTATTACAATCTTACAATATTTACAGTAAGAAAAATCTAGAGTAATATATACCTTTCACAGCAGGATTCCTTTTTTAAAATTTCTTCCAGTTTGGGATTGTGTATACACAAAAAAGCTCAAATAAAAACAACTCTGCAATATAATCTTAAAATAATGACTAGTGGGGGAAATTCTATCACAACCATTGAAAATAATGGTGACTTTTCACGGAGTCTGTGGCATCTGAGAACCCAGTTAATTAACCAAAGTCCTGCTCAAACCAGCCTCAAGTTACCCAGATTAAAGCTGCAGAACTCCGGCCTTCCCTGGCTGCTGAAAACCCAACAGATTTTCTCAACATGCTATAAGAAAAGAGGGAAAGTAGGTTTCAGCTCACACCTCATGGCTGGAAGCCTCCGGCCAGTGCACATTCCCCAAATTATGCTAAAAGAGGGCCAATTTCATCCCCAAAGTATCACAAGTTTATCCTTCAAATACAGGGCCACTCCTGTGTATCCTCCAAGTACACCAGGGTCACTCATTCCTCACTTCTTATGCATTAGGAGACGGCATGAACTTGGCCCATATAATACACACCAGCATCTTAGAGACTTGGGATCGGGGCAAAGAAACAGACTAGTGCAAGTTTGCACTGAGATCAACAGGAAAATGGGAAGCGATGCACATTTCCAATTAGAATGGCAAGAAGAAGACCCACATCCCTAAACTGGAATTTGGCCAGGGCATCAGAGTTAGCACCCCCTCTCTGAGTACCACAAGCAATTAGGATGTATCCTCTGGGCCTCTTCCAAAAGAGAGCATCTATAGTAAGTAATACCGTGTGGGACGTTATTTCGGTGATGACTCCCAAGAAAGTTGATACAATTCTTGAATCTGGGGCTGTCCACAGCACTTGAGGTCACTCATCTGAGCTGTGACCTGTCCCAACCCTGCTTACTTTAAGAGATCTGATGGGCACAGAGCACTCAGGGATACGGCTGCTGGCTACATTGGACTCTAGATCTCACGGGTAATCAACAGGTATCTGGGATTGAATTAGCAAACTGTACCATAGCTCCTTAAACAGACACTGTCAGGTTTGAAATCATGTCGAGCATGAATCTTCACTGTCAGGTCAGAAATCAAAGTGGGAACCTTCCCACATCAGCCAAGGTTATTTTGTCAAAACCTTAGAGGAGTTGGACAGTTTTTCATGTTACAAGTAATTAGTTTACTTATTTCAGTCAAGCTGGATTGACAAACCAGACTGATCTATTTAGTTAGCTTTGTTTTTGTTTTGTTTTTGATTCTTACGTGTTAGCCCAAAACTGTTGTATTTGGGCTAAATACACTGACAGAGAAAATTCAAGCAACAAAAGTTTTCAGCAAACTTCTGTGGCATTTTCTTTTTGGAAGTCAAAGCAAGATCTAAAGGTATTTCTACCCAACAAAGTCTGTTTAAGTGTTTAATGTTATTTCCTTTTGGTCCTATACAGAATGCTATGACTTCTATATAGGTCTGAATGCTGCTCCATGTAGATTCCTTCTGTATATCTAAAAATATATACTTTTCAGTAGTTCAATACATGGTTAATCTTCCCACAGAGGAAGATTTTGTAATCACATGTTGCAAAGTAGAAAAACATCTCCTTTCTAAGAAAGGAAATATACTTTCCTATTGTACACTTTTGAATAAGCCCAAAGGCATGCACCAAAAATCATTATTAAAACTAATACATGCACTAAAATGGTGTTGAGTTAGACTTAAAGTGCTGCTTCTCAATTTTCAAATTTGGAGAAGACATTCTGTCAGTAGTTGACTCAAAGATATCCACCCCCCCCCCCAGCCCACCCCACTCCATGGCATCAAGAGAGGAAAGTAAAAAGTATGCATAAATCTTTAAACTATTCTTTACATGGGGTAAAGGACAGATATATCAACTATCCTATTTATAATCTGGATTCCCAGTCTTAAACAAAATCAGTATTTACTGGTAAAAATTGTCAAAGCTAATACATCCAAACAAATGTTACTAGTAAATAATATTCTACATAGAGAATAATTTACTTTGGTTTTATGCACCTTCTCAAAAATACTGGTGTCCCATGTCACCAACTGATGTGTTCCAGCAAAGTTATAAGGCAAATCTTTTTTTTTCCTAGTGACATCTTGTTTCCCAATAGACAAAACTAAAATCTTTTGGTGAGGAAGGGGTTAAGATAATGGCTAACCCCTAATCATCCTGAGCATTGCGGTTTATCAAACTCTACCCTGCTAGAAGCTGTCAGGCACCCTGACCCCTGCCTTGAACCTTGAAACTAGACATGGCTCCCATGTCTAGAGGGATGTCCTGACTCCTTATAAATAGCTCTCAAAACTTTGCTTCTTTTTCCTTCCAGCTGGATGATTTATTGTCTAACAAAGCTGGTTACAAGTCTCAATTTGCTAGTAGGGGCCACCATTTAACAATAATCCCTGTCTCAACTGTTTTAAGCCAATAGTTTCTAATTTTATCAATTAACTGCATTAAAATTTTTTCCTATAGTTTATTAGAGCAGAGATTCTTAACTTGGGTTTCAAAAGATAAGTGATGCCCCTGAGGTTATATGCAAAATTATCTGTGTATGAGCAGGTTTTTTCTTCCCCTGGGGAGCGGGTCCACCAATGTTCATCAGATTATCAAAAGTATCTGTGACCCCAAAAAAGGGTTACAGAGATTTAGAGGGATACCCGTAATTAATTTCATACCAGGATGGGGGTATGGGGGCAGAAACTAAAAATGGCCGCAATAAAAAGGGCCAAATTATTGATCTTTTCCCTTTATTCACATTTGGGAAATAAGTGCTTCAAACTAGGAAAAATAATTAATTAAGCTGATTGAACTCCATTAAAAGTAATCAAAGCCATTTTCTAATTTTTTTTTCATTTTTCATTAATGGTAAAGTTAGTCTCCAAGAAAAGGTTTGGAGACTGAGTTTTTGTCTCTTCATAAAGGAAATTCATAGATATAATGTTGATCACCACCTACATTTAAAGAATTGACAACATAAAACTTAAGACAACAGTAATGATGTGAGCCTGAGCCTCTAATTTACAATTTTGAGTAAAGGATTATCTAGAGTCAAATACACATTCGTCAACTTTCATTTCCCAAAATTGGTCTACACTTAGAAAACTACCAGTACAATTCCACTAGATAAACCTGAACGAGTAAAATTTAACTTTCTATCCAAATTAAAAACAAAGCCACAAGTTCCACAATAAAGTCCAGCCACAAGCATTCACAGTGATGCATTTCAAATACATCACTGAATTTTCAACAAAATTTGCAAACATAAGATCCGGAATGACTAGCAAAACATGCTGAGAAGAGCATGTCAAGAATTAAAACACCACTCCCTGCACCCCCATCCAGAAACACACTCAAGCATTCCAAAAATAAACCAGATCTGAAAAGAGGCCTCTCACTTCTTGGTTTTAAGTATGAAGTGTCTAAAAGGCTATAGGAAAGGGATTATAAAATGAAATAAAAAATAAGAAATAATTTTAGCCAAAACACATTCCTGTTCTATTGACAAAACTGTAAAACTTTTTTCTTTTGCAATTCTGAACACTGTGTTGTATGATCTCACTAAGACCCAAAAAAAAAAAAAAAAAAGTTCACAGGTACATTTTTTGTTCTAGTCTTTCTAGAGCACATTTTTGAGGTTATAAGAATGCCTCTAGTTAAAATAAAGTCCCTTACTCCTTGCCACCTCTCCCCCTCAAAAAGTGAGTCAACCTTGAATTCCAAAAAGGAATATTCATTCAATAATTATTTAAATACTAGTTATAGCATATAGACCATGAAGAAACTCTGTATTATTTAAAACTATATGAAAGAGGGAGCTGCCACTTGCCACTCTCTTCACTTCTAGCTTTTTAAGCCAATACCCAGCAAGACTCAAATCTCACTGACTTCAGTGAAAAAACAATCAACACTCCAAAACCAGGTCCTCTCAGGCTGGAAATTGCAAAGATATCATTTCATATACATACATCATACATACATATATATATATATTCCCTAAGCTTCACTTTGTCTATTCAAATAGTTTAATAAAGCTCACATTTACAAAGGATTTTGCTAGCAAATAAAGGCCCATATTAAAAATTTTATCAAAACAAAAATTTTATTCTATATAGATAACACTAAGAAATATTTTCTTGGACTTATAAAGCATATTTAATTGCATATAAGTTTTGCTTTGGGTGGGATATTGAAAACAATTCTGTAAGAAATTAGAAAAGACTAGAAACAAAAATGAAAGTGACTAGTCCTAAATTTAAAAAAATCAAGTGCAAAGATAAATAGTGCAAACAAAGAAAATTAGAAATTTTATAGGCAACTTTACATAGTCTTTCCTGCTTTTGCACTTTTACATATTGACAACTTTATAAACCCTAACAAGTGTATGCAGCATGGAAATGGGCTATCATTTATCTCCATTGACTAGACTCAAGGAAGTCTTTCAAAAATTTGTCTCACAGTCATTTAAATCACTGGTTCTTGACACAGCTTTGAGAATTCACTTCTTTGATTCCTAAGGTAGGGGCTATTTAAGAAGGCTCTGCACTGACTTAAACAAGTTACAATATGGATCTGTACTATAATTAAAATCTGACACACAATGAAGTGTGGAAATCATATGAAGTACTGACTCTACAAAATAAGCTTGAACAAAGATAAATCTGCCATTGTTAACAAACCTGACATTTGTAACAATAAAAAAAAGTTACCTTCCAAACACAAAATCAGAACTTCTTTTTGGCTAGTTTCAAAGAGATTTTATCACTAATGTATACAAATTTGGGTAAAATTGAACTTGAAAGTAACCAGTCAATAGCATTGAGACTAAGTTGACACCAAACTAGAAAAGTTAATATAAATATACTTGAATTTTTTTTTTAAAAAAAGAGTATTACAACAATTCTTTATCTTGAATAATTTAAAATGATCCTAGGGTAATGGGAACAGAAATCTATAAACACTATCACTTCACCTTACAAAGGACATAAGAACTTCAAATATGTACAAAATTATATTAGTCACATCTGCCATCACTAAAGTTTCAGGAATTCTACAACAGGGAAGGTGGGAAAATAAACACAAACTTGCTGGCAGGGGTATGTTATCTAGTTCCAGAAATATTAAGGACCCCATAAAGTCCAAAAAATCAAATAGTTGTTAGGATTGTAAATGTAGGAGAAATTTAAAAATATAAAGTTACAATTTATTGTTTCTACCCAGTTTTTATCCTCTAACTTAAAAATTTATATGGACTGAAGGCCCAAGTTTCTGTAAAACCAAGGCATAATAAAGATCTTTACATACTGTAAAATGGAATGATTTGATCTTGGACTATTTTGAAAAGTAAAAAAACTACATTGTAACATGAGCTCAGAGAATAATATACTGTAACTATTTTTGATTGCTTAAAAAATGACAACTTTGAAAAGTTTGAAATTTAGTTATCCTCTTCCCTCCAAAATATTAAGTACCCAGCACCAACTTGGTTTGACCAGAAAAGTTGCCATCCCACCATATGCTACTTAATTTGTCCTAATAAGCAAACACCCTATACCTGAAAAAGATTTATAAAATGCATCATCATAACATCAAGTTACAGATCTACCGCTTTCTTATAACTAACAATGGATGGACCCATTTTCTCTAGCTTTATTAAAACTCCCTTAATTGAACATCAACTTCACTGTCCATAGCAAAAACGCTCATTTAAGACTCCATCTTAGTAACTTCTCCTACCTGCAATAACAATTTCTCCCACTCTACCTCCAAACAAGTTATTCCTTTATTTAACTCTCATACTCCCATTCATGAACACATTAAACAGCTCTCCCCTTTCTGTGCTCAAATTTTTACACCAATAAGTTTCAGCCCCCAAATACACATACTTCTTACGCTCTTCAGCTCACAATTTCTTAATGTCCATGCCCATCAAACTGCCAACTTATGACTATGGGAAAAAGAGCAGTCAGAAAAACTGCCTCATTACCTCATAATACACAATTCTTTCTGGATCATCAGTTAGCTATGTTTTAAGGCAGGAGTCAGCAATTTCTTTACTTCCCTCTCAAGGGGGTAAGCTTGATTGCTACTGGCAGGCTTTCGACAAGAACAAAAAGGAGAAAAAGGAGAGAGAAACAGGAAAAAGAAGGATGGGAGAAAGAAAATGCATATGTATAAGGTAGGAAGGTAGGTAGGTAGGTAGGTAGGTTAAATATCACCAACTATCTGCACTGGAAATTGCCAATTCACTCCAGCTGAATGGGAGTTTTACCCAATTTACCATGTGTCTAACAATTCACCACTTGATGGCCATCACTGAACTAGTCAAGATAAAAACGTAAGTCACCTGTTCCATAAGTTTAATGGCCACTTCACAATAGGACACCTTAAGTCCTCCTAGGATCCTTTTGTATGTCAATATAGTTTAGATCAAAACACATGGTAAAAAGAGTTATTTCTGTATTTTTCAAAATTCTATCAGACAAGGGCTTGGGTCTAGAACTTGGAAGCCTCATGAATCATTACAGTAGACCCTAAATCAATAAAACTAAACTACTTAGCTTAACTTTTTTTTTTTATAAAATGCTACCAAAATTTAATTATTGATCAAATTATGATAATCATCAAAAACAAAATATATAGTCATGAAAACGCAAAAATCTTGCAATTCCAAAATGAGCAAAATATTTCTGGTCTGTAAGAAGTATATTTTATGCAGAGGATCACCACCATGTTTCTACCTATCAAACAAGACAATTTTCCACAAAAGCAAAGCACATTAGGAAAAAAAATTACCAAACATCATACGGGGACAAAATTAAAATGAGTAGCTATGAAATTCTTTTTAAGAAAATGTTTTTAACAAGTGATCTTTGCCATATTCAACTTTTCTAAAGACATAAAATGCCATTGAAACTTAGTCGTCAGTTTAGCAGCTAAAAGATGACAAACTATTGGCTTGAAACCTAGGACATCTTTCACTTTTCACTGGTTGTTCTTGCATCCTCAAACTCTAACTTGCTAGTTTAGATTTGTCTTCACTTAGTCCATAATGAAATTTCTGTTCAAAAACAATCTGTCAAATGGTCTAGGCCTTAAATTTAGGTTTTGTTTTAGGATCAAAAACTCCTCAAATATTAAAAGTCTGTCTTTAAAATGTTGCAAATTCTCTATAGTAATTCATGCTGCTGGGTGAAAACAGTAATTATAATAGCAGTGATCATTTTAGTTTTTATCATTACTTCATTATGGAAGGCCTAAATTCAGTTAGCTTGCAATGGGGGAAAAAAAACACCCTACATATATTATAAAGTATAATTTGAAAATGGATAAACTTTAACAGACAACTTTACACAAATAATTTCAGCAAAATTATTCAGTTAAATGATTCTAGTAAATTCTTTCCTATTCATTCCACTCTCGTGGGGAAATATATCTCCAAATTATTAAGATAATCAAGTTTAGGAATAACAAACTATAAATGTTATACTCAGAGTTATCACCAGTTATTCCAAATCTAAGTTGCTAAAGACTCCCTTCTTCTAATAACCTTTTACTAGAGAGCAGGGCCTCACTCTGATGTTGAACTCTTAAAAGGAGCAAAAAAAGTCATTAGATTTGGTATCTCATTCTTTATGGGGAAGAATCTTCAAAGTATGTTCACATGTAAAATAAAATTAACTGTGGAGCTATGAAAGCCACCAGAGCTACAATTTCTGAAATCCCCATTATAATACCATCTAGAAATGTGTGTGTTTGTGGGTGTGTGTGTGATATGGAAAAATGAGTGGGAATACCTGAGAGGGTGAACATATGTGGAAAAATAATCATGCCCATGGTGGAGTCACCATGGATGGCAGATAACCCAAAATGTCATAAAAGAAAAATGTTAGAAAGTTTCAAGTGCCAAATGCAAAGCACAGAAACCAAAACAAATGAGATGACCCCCACAAATATCAAGTTCCATAAGAAAAAAGAAAGAAAAAAATTAACACATGCATCATATGACATGTGCATACACCAAATCTTAACTGACTTAAAGATGCTATAAAGTGCTTGGGCCATGGTACCCACCCAGACTCTTGTTATGAACAGACTCATCTTTCCCCTCCCTTCCACCCCAATTTAGTGCCGTATTCCTGCAGAAAAAAATACACTACTCCTATATTAATAAGAAATGAAAACAGTGAGTACAACTGATATAGATCCATTGACTTTTATTACAAATGTACTTGATCACTTGGCTTCAAAAAGTTTAAAATCAATACCCTATTTTCTGTATGCCAGTACAAAGCAAACTTTTACAAATTAAATACCTAAAAATTTGACAAAAATATTAAAATTTGATGAAAAACAATTATAAAAATCCTTAATCTCTCTCTTCAAAAAAGGAGGCAGTCTTCCCAGTCCTATTATACAATATTAATAATATTCACCATTTTTAGAATAGGTAGCTAAATTATATTTTTGTTAGCATACAAAAACTCTTAGACTAATAGATTTTATTTGTATATGCTTCAGTTAAGTTCGTGAATGCCATCTGATTGCAATAAACTATCTTTAATTGAATCCTAATTTACACTTATTTAATAATTTGCATAGTTTAAAAGGGATAAAGGTTACTCTACAACTAATTATCACAGGCTATTACAGTGCTATTTTTCAAGGCAATAAGTATTTGCTCCCAAATGAAATTATCTGTCTTCTTTAGCCAGGGGTTAAAAATACTAGCAGCTTTCTCCATTACCTGAAAAATCAAATCAAAATAGTTATCCATCTCTAGATGCGAAGACCTTAAAAAACACTTCGCTATACTTTGCACTTTGAATCAAATTGCAACCCCTGCATGGGAAAACTAGAAAGTGAGACTTTCAAGGCTTTTAATTTCTGTTGGTTTTGGTTTCTACTCTCCATGGCTTTGAGAAGCTGGAAAAGTTTGTCTTTCCTGACTTGCATTGTCTTTTCTTTCCATTTGGCAAATATTCATCTATCTTCAATCTCTATCTAGTGGCGGAAAAGCCTTCATGGCCTTTCTTATGAACTTCCTTTGTTGTCAAAGGCATGTATAATGATTTCTACAGTTCTGGTTAGTTAACTTTAGTTCCCTCTGTGGCTGGATGACTGCTGCTTCTAACATCAGCATGATAAATAGGAGGCACAAATAAAAAGTAGCTTTAAAAAAGATTTGGTGATTTAAAAGAAAAAAAAAAAACACCAAACACACACATATATATGGGCATTTCGGATCTGGTGGCTGATCTCTGGATTACTTGACAGTGTCTCTCATTTTAAAGAACATCAATATTGCAATGCATTTCAAGTTTTCTTTTATACTTAGGCAAATAATATAGTTTAACCAAGCTCTTGGACCTTAATTGTAAGACAAAGCAGATCATTAAAAATAAGGCATACTTGTCCAGAATTAAGTTTTGTTTGCTTGTTTTGGCACATTTGATCATACTGTCGTCTATGAATAACACATATGGTCAAATATACCATTTCCTTTTTTGTTTCAACACAAACAGGGTATACCAACTAGTGAAATAAAAACAAGGAAAAACTCCAACATAAAACACTGAGATATAGAACCTTGGTAAAGTACCGAGCACCTGGGAGAAAGGGTGGGGGAAAGGATGAAACAGGAGAAGGGTGAAGGAAAGGTTGGGTGTGTGGGGAGATAAAGTGAGATGCAAAAAAGAGCATCTTTACAGTCACTTAGTCTTTCCTATAATCACCTCTTAAGTCTCAAAAGATTTGCATGTGGATTTCTTTTTAGATCCACTGACCGTAAATCAGACACTGGTTTCAAAATCTTAGTAAGATTGTGTTTAACTGTTATAGTGTAAAGACAATTGCACAATACATGTGCTTCTTAATCCGGTAGGATTCCAAGCAGAATCTGAAGTCTATAGGTAAGCAAGGCTTCACTTTAGGTAACTCTGACCCTAAAGAAAACCTCATGAAATAACTCGCATCTCAAAGAAAGGACACTTTGCCTAAGTTTGCTGTGTTTTTGTTGACTTGCACTACTTATTGCTGGCTACTATGAAACACTGATCTAGGAGTACTCCAACAACCTGTAGTACAAGGCTTAACTTTAAGAACCTATAGTAAACAAGAGACAAAATCAAAGCAATTCTCTTTCCTAACTAGTAACAACACAGAGAATGCAGTCTTTTCCGTATCACAGTTAAAGTACAGTGAACAAAACAGCTCAACGAACCTTAAGACAAAAAAGTGCAGGTTATTAATGTTTACATGCAGTTGATAAGCATTCCAAATGTCACATTATGCACTGTAAAAGCTCAACTTTACTATACGAAAATAAGAAAAAATGCATCTTGGGGGGAGGGGAAAGCAATTTAATAATTTCCAGTGATTTTGTAAGTAAAGAAATTCCTAACTATTGTACGGTCACCTCTTATTCAACGTTGTATGAATATTAAAAGCAAACAATTTAATGGAATAATGCACAGTACAATGGAAATAGCTTGTTATTCAACACATACAGTAGATCTCAAAAACAAAGACAACACACTCAACCAGGGAGTTTGAAAGTATCAAATCAAAACCCAAAGAACCAGCAGAACAAAAAGGAAAAAAAAAAAAGAATCCTTCAAAAGGACAACTGTTTCACCTTCCTAGGCCAATCAATGCTTTAAAATGTGAGAAGCACCAATACCTTCCAGCTCCTACAGGTGGTGTCTTCTACATACAGCAGTTAGATCTAAATGCTGGATTTGCCAAGAAACAATTCCATCCCCAGAACTCTATCAGACAATATCCTTTTTTTTAAACCAAAATACTTTCTACAGAATTCCAAATCAAAATGTACTGTTTAAGGCATCTTTTTTTATAACATTTTCTCTTCACTCAAAGATGATAGTCATGCAGCAGTTTAATGATAAAAATATATTAATATTTTACTATACAGCAGCAAGAAGTTAGTTGTCAATTAAAAGCACACGAACATCTTTAAATGAAAACCTGTAAGACTATCGTTACAAACAATTTCAGTTTGGAGGACACCAGTATGGTAAAGTGCTCTCCTAAACTTTGCATTTTCATACCCTACAACCTTGATTATATGAGTTATAAAACATACTTTTGATAGGCTTATACACTTAGGGAACACAAATACACTTAGCATATAATGTAGCCAGTAATAACTAGCACCACAGCTACATGGAAATCCTTTACATACACCAACTTGGCTTGCACTTCTAAAATGAAACTCAGAATCCATGGCTCAGTAGGATAACTATAATTGTGTTGCTCTGCTTTTTAACAGGTCTACATAAGTTAAAAGCACTGGAAAATCAAAGGATAGCTTCAGACCTCTTACAAGTTTAGGAGACAGTGCTAGTGACCACAAAGACTCACTACCTGATGTCCAAGTACAGGTTCACTGGAAATTGCTGCACGTTAGTTAATTTTTTAAAATCTTTCTACACATAATAAAAAAAATATATTATGAACGATACAAGTACATCTCATATACACAATAATGACAAAAACACCTACTCAATCAAAGCAAACAGATGCAGAAAAATATTATGGGAGATTTCCTTTTTCTTTCTTTCTCCTTTTCCTTTTACTATTTGAATAACTTTGGTTCCAACCGTAAAAATCACAACTTAGCAAATTTCATTTAAATGCCTTTTTTAATAATTTCTTCATGTTCACAGAAGTTTCACTGACCATTTTTATATGTTTAAGGTCCAGATGCAATGCATATTGTATAAAAGAGAGCACTTATTGTTTACCTTGCATGAATTAAACCTACGTACCTTTAACTCTACAAACTTCTGCATAACATTTAGACAAAGCTCAGACACACAGCATGCCTAGCCCTCAAATATATATACACATCTCTAATCACAGGTATATAGGGTGTCAAATATACTATAACCTCCATGTAAGGTCTGAAATTTGGTAACAAAATGAGAAAAACTAAAAATATTATTTTACGTGTTCTAAAATATCTCTTTTTTGTGCTAAAGTCAAATGTTAGCTCAACATGAAAAGGACTTTTATATAATTCAGCAATATTATAATCTTGACCATTTTGCAAACACTTTTAATAATAATAGCTTAAACGTGTACAAAAGTTCTTGGTTAATTAGGGAAATAAACACTCAGTTCTTTATATTTTTTAATCAAGTAGGAAACACAGTTCATATAATGTTATTACTTTTTGTATTTTTTTTTTGTTTTTTGTTTTTAGCAGCTGCTTACTGTTTTATATGGTGGATAAAGTGGACAACATCCAGCGATGGGTGGCAAGTCAAGAAGAGAAACTGTCAGTTGGTGGAGGTTCTGTGGGTGGTGCTCCCTTGGAGTTAACAGTTATTTCTTTTTTTTTTTTAAACTTTTTAACTTTTTATTTTCTCTCTTTCTTTACAGTATATTTTCTCTGTGTGTGGCTGTGTGTGTGTGTGTGTGTGTATGCACGTGTGGGGGTTTATTTTCATTCAGTTTGATCAATCTTCTTCCCCTTCTTCCTCACCCTGCAGCAGCAGGGTGGCAGCGGCGGTCTCCTCCTGCTGCTGCTGCTGCTGCTGATGGAGTTGCTCACAGGCAGCTCGCTTCTCTCTCTGCTTCTCTTGAATCTTCTTCATCTCTTCCGAGTACTTGCAGAAGGTGTGTCCGAACTTGGCCCACACCTTGTAGGGCACGGTGATGGAGTTGCGGTAGGTGGGCTTCACCTCGCTCACTCGCATAAACACGCCGTACTTGTTGGAGCCCACATCGAAGAAGAAGCGCTTGTTGTCCACAGTCAAGGAGGTGCCCTCAGGCAGCTCGGCCGGCTCCTCCTCCACTCCGTAGTCGTCAATGAGCTTGGCCAGAGCGTCGCGGAACTCGATGAGCCCCTGTGCGGGCAGCGCAATGGTCTGGCCCTGCGTGGAGCCAAGGCCGGGCCCCCGGTTGACCGTCTGGCGGATGCGCAGGAAGCGGCCGCGCTGGTTCTCCTTGAGATCCATGTAGTACTTGCGGTTCTCGCGCACCAGGAACTCGCTCTTGAGCGCCCGGCGCGGCTCGTCCTGTGCCTGGGCCAGGTCGGGCGGCTGGCTGGGGCCCAGCTGCGCGTAGTGTTCGATGAAGTCGCCCAGGTAGTCGCGGAACTCCACAGCCACTGACATGGAGAGGGTGAGGCGGCTCTTGTTGCCGCCCGCGCCCACCTCGGCGATCTTCAGGAAGCGGCCCTTGGCGTTCTGCTTCACGTCCAGGTAGAAGCGCTTGTTCTGGATGTCCACCCGCTTGGAGGCCAGCTCCTGCGTCTCGTGCTGCAGCCCCCCCGGGGCCCCGCCGCCGCCGCCGCCACTGCCGCCGCCGCCCCCGCCGCCACCACCGCCCCCGCCGGAGCCCGAGCCCGAGCCCGGGTGCCCCAGGGAGCCGCCCGAGCCCAGCGCCGCACCACCCTGCTCGCTGCCGCTGTCTCGGTCCGCCATGATGCTGCGCTCCGCCGCCGCGCCGCCGCCGCCTGCCGCTCCGCCCGCCGCCGCCTCAGTCGCCTCAGCCGCCGCTGCTTTCCCTCCCCGGCTCCGCCTGCTGCCGCCGCAACCCCCACAGCCAGTCAGCCACTCTCGCGAGATCTGCGGGAGAGACGAGACAGACGAGACCCGGTAACAGGGCACTGACTCCCCAGTACAGTAGCAGGGTACCCTACTGTACGCGCCCACCCGCCCGCCGGCACGTGACCTGCGCCCCTTCCTCGCTTCCAGCCCCTGTACGCCTGCCCGCCAGGCGGCGCCCACCCACCGACCCTCACCCCACACCCCTGGTTGGGTTGGGGGGGGGAGTGGGACGCACCGCGTCGCAGCTGCTGCCGCCGCCGCCACCACCACTGTGGCTGTCGCTGTTGGCCAGACCCTGGGCGGTTTCGGCCCAGGGAGTTGGGGGACTAGGGGAGAGAAGGGGACTGCCATGGAGAGGGCCTGAACTCTGCTTTCCAGTGACCCTAAAGAGAGGGTGTTGGGGGAGGGGCCTGCGCAACGCAACTGAACCCGCTGCAGAGAGGGGACACCAAGTCACGGCCACCCCACCCCCGTGGGCCCCAGCCAGACTGAGACCCAAAGCCAGACAGGCCCACCCGTCACCCGACTGGGCTGTCTCCTACCGCAGAGCAGAGCCCTGGCCGCAGAGGCGGGCTAGGAAGAGGAGTGGTGGTGCGGTGGTAACCCTTAGCTGCAGAAGGGGCTACCAGGGATGAGGACGGGGCGCCGGCAGCAGTGGTGCGGAGCAGCAGACACCTAGCCAGTCCCTCCCCTCTCCCTCCCCTCGCTCCCGCCGCTCCCCCTCCCCGCGCAGCGGCTCTGGCCTCAGATGATCCCGCTCCCCCCTCCCCCCAACCGCAGCCCCGCACAGTCGGGCGGGCGGGCGCACTCACCGGCGGGGGGGAGCCGAGCAGAAAGACGGCAGCCGCACCAGGGCCTGGGTACCCGCAGTGCCTGTTCCCGTAGGCTCTGCTTTTCCCCCCCGAGCAACAATCAAAAAGAAACCCCACACTCACCCAAAACCCTCGAATCAGGCCCCTCGGGGACCAAGACTGCCCGCCCGCTTCCCCCTCCTCCTTCCGAGATTTGGGGAAGGGGGGCACCCTGCTCTGGGCTGAGCCCAACCTCGGTTGCCGGCCAGCTCTGCGGATGAACCAGGCCCTGCCGAGCCTTCCAGCCCCTAGCCCACTCTTCTTCCTCTCTGGAAGGACCCAGAATGGAGGAGAAAACCCAGCAGGCTTTAGGAAATTCACAAGCTAAAAATGTCAGGAATTTCCTGGGAAACGCATTTCCTTACGGGATTCATTAAAGCAGGTTCGTTAGCCCCTTTCACCCCTCCTCCCAGAAACTTCTAAGTGTCAAGAAGAACCCCTACCTCCCCCAAAATAAAACATTAAAAGATCGCTCTTTTATTAGGCAGACTGCTAGGTTACCAACCGTTAATTAACCAACAAGTCTTTGGAGAGTGACAGCTAAATGAGGGGTCTCTCTGGTTTCAGAAAGGGGCTCAAATAATTGATTTATATTTCCTAGATCTCAGACATAAACGAAGGCCTATTTTCCCCTTTCCCAGACAGATAGCAAATGTTTCTTCTGCCTCACTGCAGTCTGCAGTCCTGGCAGCTGTGGGAAAGTTAAGGCCTATCTCCAGGAGATCCCCTGTCAATGTCCCTGTACTGTCCCCGTCACTTTCTGGAGGGGCCTCAGAGAATACAGACCCCACAGCCCTACTCTTGGCATTTTCAAGAAAGCATGGACTGCTTCCTGCATCCTGAGAAGAATGTGTTTATCCCATCTGTGGCTTCCAAGCCCACTGAGCAGCCCCTCTCCCCAAAGTAAGAAGACTTGTTTCCTTACTGTTTGTCCCAGAGACCACAGAGTAGTAGACCACTTACTTGCCCTAGCTTCCTGGAGAAAACGGTGGATGAAGAAATGACTACTGATCAAGAAACCCAGGGCACGTAAGCCTGACCCTAAAATACCACTGCACCTCCTGGGCAAACCATCCTGCTAAGGATGCACAGCTTCCCTTTCTCTTAGCAAGGGCTCCATTCTACCCAATATTAGCTATTTCAGCTCTGGGCTGACATTTGTTACTTCCCACTAAAGAGGAAGAAACTGGGCAGAGGACCCTGACTACCAAAGAGCAAACTGGGGTAGTCCTGTGAACTAGCCTTAGAACTACCCGTTTGTCCAGTGGTGCCTGAAATTGCTCATTGAAGGAAAGGCCCACTCAGAGAAATCCAGGGTTTGGGCCTCATTGAAAAACAACAACAACAACAACAACAGAAAAACAACCTTCCCTTTAGTTTGGGGGCACCCTCCACTACCACATAGTACCTTTTCGGTGCTTTTTCTACACTCCCTTCCCTGTCCCCAAGCCTGTGTAGAAAAGAACATAGGAACCCTCCGCACAAAAATGCATGTGTGAAGTGGCGGCTCCACCAGGCTCATGGAGTAGCGATCAGGACCCTGGATAGACCCCGGCCCCAAATAGGGTGGCAAAGGCTAAGTAGCAGTGTCTCCACAAAGACCCCTATGAACATGCGCTTCTCTTCTTATCTGCACTGAGACTACAATCTCTTGAAATCCTAACTAGAAAGATCACTGCTGTACCTCAAGGGGTTTGCCTTGAGCTGAACCAAGGGGTTTGCCTTGAGCAGAACCAAGCCCTTGCCCCATCCCAAGCGCTCAAAGTAGCAACAAAGCCAGTGGAATTATGCAGTAGGTCCTGGGCGGTTTGTCCCAGCAAAAGATAATGCCCCCTAAGAGAGAAAACTATAGTCCGAAATTGTCCGTTGCCTTGGACGAACTCTATTTTCTTGCCCTCTGTCCCAAACATTTACATCCAGGGATTCTGAAGTATGTGCGTTTGGGAGTGCCCTGATTTTCTGAAACAGTGACTATCTCCAGGAACGCGTTCTTAGTTCCCAGCGCAGAGGCAACTGATGAAGTTTCTAGACAAAACACAAATTAAATTTCATTTGCACGCTTATACCGGGAAATTTTAAGCTCAAATCAGCAAAGGACTGAGACCTAAATATCTCTACATAACTCTGTACTTACTTATTTATACTATTAAGTATGTATAACATATATATATACACAACAGCAATATGTACCAGCATCTTGCTTGCTTTATAAATGTATCTAAAAAGCAAACAAGATTATTAATGCCTTTCCCAAAGTCAATGACAAACCAGATATTTAGCACATTGGATATTTCCACATTTCCACTACTCACGAGGAGTTAAGTTTAGTATAAGCCTCTAGTGTAGGTTTTTGGTTAGACTGCCTGGGTGGGGGAGATTAGAGAGTGAAAGTTGATTTTCTTTACACTATACAATATAGTACTTTAAAAGACAGTCTGGGAAAAATGAATATTGACTCAGAAAAATCTCACAACAAAAAGCTGAAAATCTTAAATAGAACTTTTAGTTTGCAGTGAAATTCTATTAGAAAATTTGTGAATTTAAAGACTTCTAGCTATTTGTTGATTGCCGAAACAATATACTAATTTGATAAATGAAAAGTCAGATCTAGTATTTAGTAGATTGAATTTGTTATTTTAAAACAATTAGTTGTAAAATTAAACCCACAAATTTGATTTCCTAATGTAGGAAAAGACTAAGGGAAAACGAATTATTGTACTATTCAGTAAAATATCTGTTAGCAAAAATAAAAAAAACACCTCTTTTCTACTCTAAGTTTGCTTAGCATTTTAAAAATCTGATAAATGTCCCTAGAATTCTTATGCTCTCATCAACACTAGACATATTTTGAAGAGAACAGATATCGCTTTATTTTTAATTGCACTATCTGTGTCTTTAACTTTTACTAACAAAAAATTGCATGCAAGTGAAACACATTACCAGGCAGAACAAAAAGGAAAAAAGCCTTGATTTTCTTAGCCTGAACTACTACCAGTAATTCTGAAATTAGCCCAATAAGCTCTGGTTTTAAAGGTAAAACACACACACTTATAAGATAGATTTGGAGAGAGGAAATCTACCCCTGGTTAATAAATCCTTTTGGATTATAGAATTCCCAACAGAAATAATATGCTGATTAATATTTGACAGAAATCACGGATTTCCAGAAGAGAAGAGATGCAAAAACACTAGAAGTTATATTTTTCAAGTCCTACTTAGGTTAAATGCCAGTCTTAAACCAGACAATTATCTTCAACACTCAAATCATTAAAACTAACTAGAATGTTGTACTGCAACTGTTCAAAGTAGAGGGATAACCATTTTCATCTCATGGCTATCTACTAGAAAAATTAAGGGAAACTCTCAAGTAAATCTTAACTTTTAACAAGAACAACAAAGATTTACAGTAATAGTATTTCACTGGTCATTTTTTAGAAGCATATCCCCCTTCTATAGCTCATCTATTCTTAAAAATTATGCCTCTTCAATGCTATTTTGATGTTAAGGATTAAAGATATGAGTCAAACAATTAAAATCCGAAGAGAACAATCCATGTGATAGAATTCTCGCACTTCACAATTCATTTTAAGCATTTGCAGAGGAGTCAAACAAACGCACCACACATTCTAAATTCGATCAGAGATTCAAAGAACCCGACATTTTATGTATCCAAAAGGTACAAACAGAAGCGATGCAAATGTTAATAGCCCTCTAGACCGGCTGATACTTAAATGGTTTTACTAGTACCCAAAGGAATGAAATCAGCAACTCTAACACTCTGGTGAAACACTCCCACATTTTAAAGCCGCAAATCGCAAACGTCAGTTTGGGCGGGGAGCAGTGGGGGTCTTGAAGTAAGCAAATTCTTTTCTTCCTCTGACAGTCTCCCAAATGGTGTCAAACCAAATTCAGTTTATTGTCAAGCACTGGGACCCCCTTCCAAGGACACAGGACATAAGCATATACACCAATGCAAAAATCTATCCAAAAGCGCCTATTCCGACAGAAACGTTAGGGGCCCAGATAAAAACGAATTAGAACCCTCAGGAGGGTCCCGCAGAAACAGCGGAGATGAAGAAGGCATTTACTCAAGGGGTAGACAGCAACGAACCAAAGAAAGTTGCCCCAGGCTGACTCTTGGGCCTTTCTTGATCCAAGTTCAGGCTCAAGGTGGGAGAGGTGGGAGGTGACGGAGGGAGGGCTTGTCCCTTCCCCTACAGATATCTCCGTAGCCTCTGGAGCCCACTGTAACTCAAAGGGAATACCTTCCAGCTTCATATCCATTTATTTTGCCCCCGACAAAGGCAGAGGAGGCTGTTGCCTGACTTAGCTTTATGGGGCAGCAAAAATGCCTTGCTTGGGCCACCCATTCTTAGGCCTGGCTTCATCTGCGATGTCAGCACCAGCATCAATGTATTATTTTTTATTTTTACAACGCATCCGTGCCGGGTGTATGCACTGAGGGGGAGGGGGCGCAAAGGAAGGAAAAGGGTTGAACAGAGGAGAGGAAGGGTGCTAGTGGAGCTCAGATTTTGGAACCCTCTTTCCTCTCCCCTCCTGCCAGGGTTGCTGTGCAGGGAGTGTCAGCCACGTTTGGCGCACTGTCCCAGGCCCCGGGAGAAGGTGGCCAGGGGAAAAGGAGCTTAGGGATTGCTAAGCAAACCGCACCATTGGTGGTCTGGATTTTCTTTTTAGGGGCGTGTGATTTAGTTCTTTTTTGGAGGTGGGAGGGCGTTCATTCGTTGGTGCGCTACAGGGGTGGGGGGGCGTTGCTGCACTGCCGGGGTCCCCGAAGGGAGGGTGCGGGGTTGTCTACAATGGTACATTAATTATTCCTGGGGCATAAGAGGGTCATTAAAGGGGATAGGGTGGGAGACACCTCGAGCTGTGGCAGTGGCAGCGGGGAAGGTCGCGAGGGGCTTACCCGGGAGGGCGGGCGCTGTCCTGCCGCAGGTGAGGGAGGGCGCGGGCTGGAGGGAGGGAGGGCGCGCGCGAGGCAGGCGCTAGGCAGGCGCGAGGAAAGGGGGAGGGGAGGAGGGCGCGCGCGCGCACACCTGTCCTGGACAGCGGCGCGAGCCGAGCTGCGCCTCACTCGGGTTCTGCCGGCTGAGGAGGGAGGAGGGCGGGCAGGCAGGCGGGGGCGGGACGCCGAGGGGAGGAGGAGGAGGCGGCTCGGTTGGCTGGCTCGGCTCGCGCTCGTTCTCCCCTCCCGCGGGCAAGCCCGGCTCGCACCCTGCTTCTCCCGCTCACTCACAGCCCCCTTGGCTCTCCCTCCTCCTCCTCCTTCCCCTGCGGGATCCGCTCGCCGCCGCCGCCGCCGCCGCCGCCGCCGCCGCAGACGGCTAGTCGTGGCAGCCAGACGTCGGCGCGTAACCCGGCGCTCCGTGCGTGACTCCGGGCGACGTCAGCGCGCGCTCCGCGCTACCCACCATCGCCCCCCCACATTCCCCCGTGGCTCGCGCCCTCCGCCCTCGCGTCCCTCCGTTTCAGTTGCCGCGGCGGCGACCGCCGAGCGCGCTCCTTCCGCCCACATCTCGCGCGTGCGCGCGCGCGCGCGCTCGCCCTCTCTGCCTTTGGCGCGTCGACCGCCCGCGGCCCAGGCCTGGAGGCGCGTCTGGGAGGGGGCTGCTCGCCACCTCTTCGCCGGCGCGGCCTCCATCCGCCGCCGTAGCGCCCCCAGAAGGACTTAGCCCTCGAGGGGCTGCGAAGGCCGAAGCCACACTCTGGCGGGCATAGAATCTTTAGGGCCTGCGTCAGCTCCAACTTCGGGCCCTCTGCGTCGTGGTCCGTGCCGCTACCACAGAGTCACCGTCCCCCTCACCCCCCTCTTTCCGCCTGCGTCTCTCGGGATGTTGCAGGCCTTTCATCTCCCGGGAGGGTCTCACCTTGGCCTTCAGACGCCCGCCAAGGGGCTAGAAGGGCAGAATTAGCATAAAGAAGAAAGAAGCTAGACCACGTTCAGGCTGTAGCCCCGGGAATCCTTGACAGGAAGCGTGGGGTTGCTGCCCAGCCTCCCACGCAGTGTAGGTGAAACTGGGCCCCTTTGAGGGACTGTGACTAAAGACAGAACCTTGGTAAATACTATTTATACGTCCTTGGGCCGAGAGGGAGATTAAAAGGGATGAGTTAATTGTCAGAAATTGCTATGCAAAGACAAAAAATGTCCTTTAAGACAGTTTTTTTGAAATCTCACTAAGGTTGACCAGGTTTTGAGTGCACGGGTAACTTTCCCCCTCCCTTTGTATGCAACTCCGTGCATTGAAGGTGGGCCAGTTGAGGATTATCTGCAAAATATTTAGAAACTGCCTTCACCATCTTTAGCATTATTTAGATAGATCTCAGAAAAAAAAATCAGTGATTTCGGAAAATTGTCTTCTAACACTATATTTTAAGGTTACTTTCCAATACGCCATTAAGACATCCTTTCATTAGGCAATAGTAGACTTTTAAACTCACTTATTATGGGACCTTTTCCAATAAGCTTATCTAGTTAAGCCTGCGGGGCAAGCAGTGAGGTGCAATTAATCCTATTTTATAGGTGACAAAATTGTGTTGGAAAAATGTCCTTTCAGAGTAGAAAGGAGTTTGTCCTCCACTTGGAGGTATCTTTTGGTGTCCCCCTCCCCTTATGTATTGTACGCAGTGCCTAAAGTCAGAGAAACACGTTTGGGAGATATTCCTGGAGATCCCAGGTAATAGAGGACTCAAAGGTTTGAGTTTGAAACGTGCTGCCATAAAAAGTACAGTCCAGCGCTAAATTATTGTGAACCAATTCAACTTCCATACTAACTACCAAAATGTTTATTAATCCCCTAGACATGAGAAAAATTTTGAGACAGGTTTAAGAGGGATGGTTCATTTCCTTTGAATTGCTTTTTTATTCACCTCATCTTTAGGTGGCAGCACTGCAATATAAATATCTTCAAAACTTGTCTGCAATTTGGCATTGTAGAGAATATTTTGTCCTCAGTGCTTCCAACTATATTGTGGCGATTAGAAACTGGTGAAGATAAGAAATCATAGCTGAGAATTAGAATACTTAGGAAGTCCTAGAGGAGGCAAAACAGAAGGCCTTCAGAGAAAGTAGTGAAATACATGGAACTACTGAGGGAAAAGTTAGAAAATTTTAGAAAAGTATTGAAGCTTTATTGTTTTGTATATGAGCAAGTAGCAGCTTTATACCTGATTTCTTATTGAAATAGGACAGGGTAACCTTCCAGAGCAAACCATAATTTCTCAGTACTGTGTATTTATCAAGCATTTATGAGTTTAAAGCTGTTAATTGCATCCTTGCCAGGACTCTAACCACAATTTTAAAATTCAGTTGTAGTTTTCCTCATTAAACTGAATGAAGTTTATGGACATCCCAAATAGAACCTTATTGTTGACCCTTGTGGAATAGAACCCTTCTTGGCTCCCTTCCTGATCCCCAAACTGTTCATTTTACACAAAATAAACCCTTATCTTTCAATCTCAGAGAAGAAAAAAGACTAGCTAAACCATATGTAAAATTATAACAATTTACAGTTATTCTGTATCTTAATGTCTCCGCATTTTTAAGGTAATTATTGTGATATATGGGAGTTATTTGAATCAAGTGTTTTCTAAGTAGAAGTTTGTCATAATTTTGTATATCTATAGTAGTTCTCCTTGTAACCCTTGACCCAAGCAACAAAACAAAAGTGAATTTACATGCATTTCAAAATAGACTGCATTAGATTTACAGTATAAACACAACCACCAAGGAATATAGAGATATGACAAGAGTGGGAAATCACATTATTTCTGGGCAGAGGATAAAGGGTTAATAAAGTCTTTATTGATGGCAAGTTTCATCTTTCTCAAGCCAAAGTTTGGAAAAGAGTCTCAGGCAAATTGGTAGAACTCAAACTCCACAGTATTATGTTAAGATTTTTAAACTCTCTGATGCCAACAAATCATGCAGCCTGAGGGCCTTTGCTCCAAACTTCTGCCAACTCCCTTTTGGCAGTAAAGTGTTCTGTTGAACAAAGTTTGCACGTGTTTGGGGTGTGAAGTGGTTCTTGGGGCATTTATCTGGTCTTCTTCCAGTTTAGGGACTTGAAGACAAGGGTCAGAAGTGTGAGCATTGTATAGTTCATATGTGCCCTGAAAAACACTATGCTAGTGATCTTGAATTTTCCTCAAACAAGGACAACTTTTTCTGTCTTTCTTTGTGCAGGAATTATTGAAGTGGACCTTTTAGTTACTTCTTAAATGCTAATATGATGCTGAACCAGTTCTCAGGAAATAGGTAAGCTCTGTTGAAGCTATAGAATTGGGGGAAATCACTCATCTTCATACCAACAATATGATTTTATCCAGATGAACAAAGTAATAATATGTTTTTATCCAGATGAACTAAGTAATAATATGTAATTTGAGAGGCACCAGTAGTTATTTAAACTTGATTTCATTGTCAAATTTTATAATATCTATGAACCCCTGATCTTGCTCAGTATCAGTTATCTGGCTTCACCTTTTTTTTTTCACCTCTCTCTCCCCATTATTAATAACACCTGGCCCAGATGTGGGTGCTAATTTGTCTAATTTAGGGTTTCTCTTCTTGTGTGAAACATAGACAAATGGTCTCAATTTCCATTATTTTCTCTTTTTTTAAAAGATTTATTTATTTATACATACAAGAGCTGGGATACAGGCCAGAGTCCCGGGAGGTGAGAGGATTCATCAGAGACAGAGTGGGGAGCAGAACAGGCAGATAGACCGAAATACACTGCTGAGGGGAGCAGCATGGAAGGCAGGAGATTGAACTTGCACTGCTGTGCAGCAGCAGATGCTTCACAGTACGGTGCACAACCTGCTGTCCCACCAGGGAGGCCCCTTCATTATTTTTTCAAATAATTCTAATGAAAACCATTAAGGTGTTAGAGGACTACATATATTTTTTTTTCCCTTTCTAGTTTAAGATAATATAAAAAAATACAAAACTAACAGATCTTCAAGTGATACTATTATCTTACTTTTGGAGGTTATCAATATCAGTTTGTAGGATCCAAGTATGTTGATTTGAAAATAGTAGTTATTTCCTCACTCTCAAAGTAATTCTCATCAGAACCAACATGTGGTTGAGATGGAGAGGAAAACTGGGCCTTTCTAAGGAGTGGATCTATCTGGACTGGAAAATACTATCGAATCTATTATTTATTTTTAAATATTTATTTATACAAGAACTGGAGTACAGGCCAGAGGTGTGGGGGGTTGACAGGATCCACCGGAGATAGAGTGGGGAACAGAACAGGCAGATTGACAGAAAAACACTGCGGAGAGGAGCAGCGGATGAGGCAGGAGAGGTCTGCTGCTCCATGTGGGTCCCCTCCCTGGCCAGCCAGCAGCAGGTATTTGAACTTGTGCTTCAGTGGCTGTGGTTTGCTTCATAGTGTGTTGCTTAACTCACTGCCCCACCAGGGAGGCCCCTACTATTGAATTTATTGCATATTTTATAGTGAACACAAAACTCCTTTGCTTGCTTGCTTTAGAATGTCAACTTGTTGCTGTTTTACTACTTGGAGCTGGTAAGAGGAACCCTCTCTGTAGGGCTATTGAACTGGGGGAAATTACTTATCCTTCTAACCACAATACAATCAAAATGTTTTTATTCAGATTAAGTACCCATCCTTTAGTAGACATGTCCATACAACCAGATACCACTGCCTTCTGAGGTTAATTTATGCCATTTTCAGTATGTGGTACTTTGCTAAGTGAAACCCAACTAAGTGAAGGTCAGTTCAGTTTCTTTCTATGGTGAGTGAAATGTTTCAGGGAAAAAAAATCAAGATAATAAATACTCCATAGGAAAAATACACAGTAAGTTCTATTTCTAATATTTTGTGCTGTAGTGTTTTTAATATTTAAATTATACTTTTTCTTCTAGTCTACTTGAATACTCAAACAAAATTAATTATTAAATGTAAATGTTATATAAATGTAAATGTAATGATTACATTTCGAGGTAGTCAGTCTTTACCTATGGGAAATATTGCATGTGTCTAGTGAAGAAATGTTTTCAAATTATTTTTGAAATACCCATTAGTTTACATATTATGTAAATGTGATGATACATATGATGTTTAGAAGGCACTTTAACTTTTTTGCCTTGAACTTCCTTTTGAACAGTAGTAGTATGACTGCTATATCAGGACTAGTTCTTGGATGCCATCACTGTTTACCAGTCAGTCTTATTTTCTAGAGTTTTTTATTGAACAAAATCTGTCAAATATTTGTTAGCCTGACATAATTCTAAGTGCTTGAACATAAACAGAGTCCCTGCTTTTACAGAATTTCCAGTTAGAAGACAGACAATAGATACAAAGCTGCATAGTGACAAGTGCTAAAAAGAAAATGAAGCAAGGAAAGACTTTTCTGAGTGATGGTGTGTGAATGTGTGTGCATGCTTCCCACCTGATTTTTAAATAGGATGATCAAGGAAGTCTGTCTAAAGAGGTAACATTAGAGCAGAGTCAGTGGATCCTGGGAGTATCTGGGGAGATGTTTCAGGCAATGTGAACAATTTATGCCACATAAAGTCATCCAAGTATAATTGAGGTAACATCCCATGTGATAGTTATGAATATGTCATTGTTTCTTTCTTAAGAGAAAAAAAAAAACTCCTTAAGTGTTCTGGGTACTCATTGGGTTTCAGAAAGTTTTTCATTGTATAGCACCAGTGTTGTTTATTTCCCATGATTGTTATTCCACTATTTAATATAATAAGACTATGGTTCTACCAAGTATCATGATCTCTTAGCTGCAATTCCAAAATCCAATTTTTTTTCTTAATTTAGTGGCAAAAACTAATCTGAACTGACTCTGAAGTCTTCATTTATTCCATTTGGTGTGCATACTGATGCATTTCATTGTGGAAATATATACTTGACTAAGCTGTTTGCTACCCAGGACTACAAATGTTAACTAAAATGTAGCTAACATGATATACATTCCTAAAATATGGAAAAGAAATTTAATTCAGAGACACATCTTGCCTCAAGGATTTTGGATAAAGTGTAACAGATGTACCAGATTTCTTCTTGATTTTCTGATTAAATATCCCATTGATGTTAATCTTTTGATATTTTTTATTCAAAAGTATGGTATTTACATAATACTTATTATGTTCTTGGCATTGTGTAAAACACTCTCTACATATTAACCAAAAAAATCCTCAAAACAACCTTATGTGTGGGCCTCCCTGGTGGCGCAGGGGGTTGAGCGCAGCACTGTGAAGCATCCGCGGCACAGCAGCGTGAGTTCGATCCCTGGCCAGGGATCACAAGTTTGATCCCTGCCTCGGGCCAGGGAGGTGACCCACATGGCATGGCAGACCTCTCCTGTCTCGCCCTCTGCTCCCCTCAGCAGTATATTTCAGTCCATCTACTTGTTCTGCTCCCCGCTCTGTCTCTGGTGAATCCTCTCACTTCCCACACCTCTGACCTATAACCCAGCTCTAAATGCATAAATAAATAAAAGCTTTAAAAGAAAAAAAAACTTATGCATTATCCTTATTTTATAGATGAGAAAACTGAGGCACAGAGAGATCAAGAAACCTCCTGAAACCATAAGCTACTAAGTGGTAGATCTAGGATTTGAAACTAGACAATCTTCTTAGCTCATACTCATTGCCACTACACTCTTTTCCTCATTCTCCTCTCCCCCACCTCTCAGCTTTAGACAAGTTTTCAATATCAGTCATGCTATCAAAAACATGTTTTTCCCTTCTGCTCTGAAATACCAGATATCAAAACTTTACATATTCTTTTCTTTTTAAAAAAGATTTATTTATGCATACAAGAGTTGGGGTGTAGGCCAGGTGTGGGGGCAGGGGTGAGAGGATTCACCAGAGACAGAGTGGGGAGCAGAACAGGCAGATCGATTGAAATACACCGCTGAGGGGAGCAGCGGGCAAGGCAGGAGAGGTGATGTGGGTCACCTCCCTGGCCAGGAATCAAACTCTTGCTGACGGCTTCATAGTACTGTGTCTTAACCCCTTGCGCCACCAGGGAGACTCCTTTACATATTCTTTACGAATATCTTCTAATACATTTTTTTGTTTGGTTTTATTTGCTCCTGCTATGATTTTAGCCATTTCTGTCTCTAGTTGAGATTAGAGAGTTCCTCATTCTCAGTTCGATGAGTTTTCACATTGACCTTATCTTTCACTGTCCTTTCTTTTGAATACTCTTCGATAATTATGAGGCATCTACCTTATTGTTTAGGCCTTGTCAGATGACAGACCACATGAAAAATATGGATGTAGTTAGCTTAGCATCACTACAAAAAGCTCTGTCACTCCTTTGTAGGTTTCTTTCAATGAAGGCATAACTTGCTTCATATCATTTTATTCTAGGCATATTAAATGTGAGTTTTTGAGTTGGAATTGCTTTTGCTTTCATTAGTTTGTCCTCTGGTAAGAGTTCTTCCATAAGCAATTAGAAACGGATTTTCTGTTTTTATTTCTTTATTGAAATGTAAAAGCAAGATTGAATATATGCCATGAAGTTGGGCAGACTCTATTATGACTGTATAACATAGGTAGGTTCAGTCTGAAAAAGCATATTATATTGAACTTTCCAAGTATCTGTTCTTGATTGTCCCAGAGATCCATTGTTAGACACGAAACAAATCACTTTGGTTATTCTTTGTGAAAATTAATGTATTGTCCATGAATACAAAGATGAAGGTTATGTCACACATGCAGTAAAGCATTATCTTTGTGTAATGTTGATAGACTTGTTCCGAGTCAAACACACATTCTCTGGATTCATTCAGTAGCTTATGTTTGTTAGGTTTAGGGGTACAGTTTATGACACCAGAACTAAAAAGGAATTAAACCCATTAATCTTACCTCATGAATACATTGCTGAACCAAATGAACAAACAAGTCAGTTATTACATTGCTGAGAAGGAAAAAAGAGAGACTGAATAAATTGATATGTTTGTTGAAATTGGCTATAAAGTACATTAATTAATTATACAAAAAACTGAGGGCTTTTTAAAGACTTATCTTGGGCAACTTTCTGCCTCCATCTCCTGAGGGATCAAAATGATATCATTTTCATCTAAGGCCATGTTCTGGAGACACTTTTCTCCACTAACTCCTGTATAATCCTATATTCACAATGCCCACTATAAAATATTTGAGGCACACTAGTAATATTTATCAAGGTGTAACACTGCCTGAAGTGTAAAAATTTAATATTTACAATCTGCCTCACCTGTCCCTCAAGTTCTGCTGTTCCTAGGTCCACTGTTTTTCGTAACTTTTGATTAGGAGCTCCCTCCTCTATACTGTGGTGGTCAAGAACATAGGCTGGGTAATGCTATCTCTGAGCTTCAAAACTTTGCTTTCTACTTCTTAACGGTGACTTTGAACAAATTACCTAACTTCTTTAGGCCCCAGTTTCCCTCATTTATTAAATTAGGCTAGTAATTCTAACTACCAAAAAGATGTGAGAATTCAAATAGTTAATTCATAAAAAGCATTTCGACGAGAATCTGGTACATAGTAAATATTTCAAAAAAGTGAACACCCCCTGTGCAGCACTAACTTTTCCTACCCTTCTCTCAAGGCCCAAACTATGTTCATATTCTCTCTCTCCTTTTTCAGATGTTAGGCTCACAGGACAAGTTAATTTAGAGTGTAGTTTCCAAAATTAATAGCCTTTGTTTTTTAAAGATTTATTTATTTATACATAAAAGAGCTGGGGTACAGGCCAGAGTCCAGGTTGGTGAGAGGATCCACCAGAGACAGAGTGGGGAGCAGAACAGACAGACTGACTGAAACACACTGCTGAAGGGAGCAGCCGGTGAGGCAGGAGAGGTCTGCTATGCCATATGGGTCCCCCTCCCTGGCCGGCCAGCAGCAGGGATTTGAACTCGTACTTCAGTGGCTGTGGTTTGCTTCATAGTGTGTTGCTTAACCCACTGCGCCACCAGGGAGGCCCCCAAAATTAATAGCCTTTGAACCAAGATTAAAAATGTCCCCTTCCCTTCCTAAATTTATCAATTGCACTGTTCTTGGAACCACCAAGTATTCTTTCCCTTTCTTGGTTCTGGGTCATTTTACCTTCTTTTCCTCTGAGTATCTTTTTCTTTTTTAATGGGTTCTCTACAGCAGTATTTCTTCTATTTACACATTGAAATTTTTTTTCCTTATTACCAGAATATGAGTTCCTAGAGAATAAGGACTGTATCTTTTTTTAAATATTTATTTATTTATGCATACAAGAGCTGGGGTACAGGCCAGAGGTGTGTGTGTGTTGGGGGTGAGAGGATTCACCATAGAGAGCAGGGAGCAGAACAGGCAGATCAACCGAAGCACACTGCTAAGGGGAGCAGCGGGCAAGGCAGAAAAGGTCTGCCCCGCCATGTGGGTCCCCTCCCTGGCCAGGGGCAGGGATCAAACTCGTGCTGCAGTGGCTGTGATTTGCTTCACAGTGCGTTGCTTAACTCACTGCGCCACCAGGGAGGCCCAGGACTGTATCTTAATTATTCCTCTGACTCCAGTTCCTTCCCCAGTCCCTGCTGAAGAGATTATTCTAAAGAATGATTTATTGAATAAATGAGTGACCCCATTTAACCTTTGTATTTTTTTGCTCATTTCATTCTGGGTATTCTATTCTGAATTTCCAATTTCCCTGAAAATTCTCTTGCTTCTTTTATCTCTGGAAATTTGCACTTCTGCTGGTAATATGGAGATTCCATTCTGGATCACCACGATTTTCCAAATGGCAGGTAGAAGGTTCAGTTTACCACATATGCCATTCATATGTTAAAGAAAAATTCCTATTTAATTTTCCAGGATTTAATTTCACTTATATTTTCTTGACACCAGTTAGACTTAATATTTTCTTTAAAATCTATTAGTAGCTTTCACAGAGGTGCTATTTTGCGGAATTCTTTGTCTCATCCCTGTTTGAAGATAGGGCCATGCCACCCTGAGTTTCTTAACAAGCTGAATAAAACTCAGCTCTCTCACTTAAAGATGAGGAGGATAAATTAGATCAACCTCTTAAATCTTTTCCTTTTAATACATACAAAAGACACAGCTTGGTGATATAATGAACTATATAATTCAAGAACTAGAATGTTTTCCTGTACATTTCATCTGTTTTTATATTTCTCCTGTATCTCTTCACCCTACCCCCAGTGGTACACAGTACCCTACATTTTGTGCTTATTGTTCAATTATTGTTTCCTTTTTAATATTGAGTTTTATCACAAATGTATATATGACAAAACAATGTTGTTTAATTTTTATGTTTTTGAGCTTTATAAAAATACTATCAATCAACACAATTTTTGGGGATTTGACCTTTTAGCTCAATATTATGTTTCCAAAATTCATTCATTTCAGTTGTCATATATAGTAAGTGTTCATTTTCATACTATACAGCATTCTATTGTATGAAAATATCACAATTTATTCTCCTATTGATACATAGTTGGGTTGTTTCTAGCCTTTAAAAGAACTGTGAATATTGTTGCTATGAAAGTTCCTGTGCGTGCCTTTTAGTAAGGTATTGGCTTATAGAATATGCAGTATTTAATTTTGTGTCATATTTAATGCCAAATAATTTTTCTTTTTCCCAGTTTATAAGAATTCTACTTTTCAATATTTGGTGGTGTTATACTTACTTTTTGCCTGTCTGGTGGGGGTAAATGGCATATATCTACCTTTTATAAGATGAAAGAGTCATTTGCCTAAACCTTCTTAAACTTCCTTTTGTATATTAAGAGCTTGCAGTCTCACTTGACATTACTGTGCCTGGAAATTCCTTTGAAGGAAAGCCATTTATTTGTGTGCTAGCTTCTGCTGTGTTGTTTGAATGCTGCTTTTAAGTTGATCTTGCATAAATATCAAATTATACAGATCCTAACGTTTCTTGTTAAGAAATGGAAATATGTAAAATTATATTCTCTGCTATTCACCCATCACAAATCAATCTGGTCTTGAGTTTACACCTATCTGCAAAACTATTTTAAATAAAAGCCTCCTTCAATCTGTTGATCTGGAATATTTCCACTGAACCAAGTTTAGTAAAGATATCTTTGTGTATTTTCTTGTATTTTAATTGTACCAAAGAGGTTCAGCTATCCCTCTTTTGACACGGTTACATGATGCAACACAAATTAATCTCTCAAGGAAATTTCAAAACTCCAAATGTTCATCTTACTACTGTTATCCACTGAATTGACCCACACACATTAACCAGGAAAATAAGCCCAAACAGATGGTGCTGCTACATTGTGCCCTAAAATGTGTGGGTTTTTTTAATTGAAAAAAACATCTTGTATATAAACAATTTTCATCAATAACTAAAAACACATGGAGATGGAAAAAAGAGAATCCAAGACAAATGTCAATGTATGTATGTTTTTAAGGAGAACTTTTATAACTACTGTATTTGTTGTCTTTAAAAACAAATACCAGTTTGCCATTTGTCTTTTTTTTTTTTTTTTTTGGCCTTTGGATGAAAGATCTTTGAAAGAAGAGATTGTGCATTTTATTTTATATATTTTTAATTATATTGTGAAATATAGTGTCACGTTCCAAAGGGGAACTAACTCATAGAATATTAATTAAGTGCAAAAGCTCCCTCTGTACCATTAATATTTGTTGAATGACAAAATGACCCAGTGAATATTCATGACCAAATCCACGACCAGACTATGCTTGGATAAAATCATTCATCAGAGTGAAGACATTGATTTCAGTTGAGTGTTTTCAACTTTATTTATATGACTAGCATTGTTGTCATCCATTGGTTTCTTTCAATGTTCTCTCTTAAAACCAAGTGTTCAAACTCATTTCCTTATTTCCATAGTGCCAGATACTCACTTATATACTGATTGAAGAGATTCAAGTGCTGTTGAAGGAAGACTGATTCTTTCCAAAGCTCTCCCTAAATGGGGACTTAACCTCCTCATTATTCAGAGTAAGTTAGCTTTTTTGTTTGGATGGTTGCTTTTGCCATCTTTTAAGTGGTGATCTATATGATGGGCCAAAACTTGAGATCAAGCCTTTACTCCTATGATGGATTGCACTAAGACAACCTCCATGCTATTGTAGGCAGCCACAAAGAATCCTGCCTTCTAATATGTATGCCTTGGTGTAGTCCTTTCCCAGACTGTATGAGGATTGATCTGTTTGAACAGAATATAGCAGAAGTAGTGGGATGCTCTTGAAAATTTCAGTCATGAAAAAATGGACCCAATGATCACTGGTTAAATTAGAACCTCTCTTCTAAAGAGAACTGTTTCTGAGGCTGGGAAATGCTCACCTGTCTCCTGAGCTAAAAACACCCAGAACTTTCTTGGTCCTAGAAAAGTTGTGTGTATGTGTATGTGTGTGTGTGTGTGTGTGTGAGAGAGAGAGAGAGAAAGAGAGAGAGAGAGAGAGAGAGAGAGAGAGAGAGAGAGAGGCCTGGATATGTAAAATAAATAGGAATTNAGAGAGAGAGAGAGAGAGAGAGAGAGAGAGAGAGAGAGAGAGAGAGAGGCCTGGATATGTAAAATAAATAGGAATTCCACTAAAAGACAAGAGAGCACCTAATAAAAAGAAATTAAACTTTGATGCATGCTGCATAGTTGAACATTGCAGACATGCTAAGTGAAGGGAGCCAGTCACAAAAGACCAGATATTTTATGACTACATTTATATCTAATATCCAGAGTAGGTAAATTTGTGGAAACCCTAGGACTAGAGGGTTGGGGTTGGGAGATTTTAGGGTGTGTTGATGTAGTTCAGGATTTCTTTTGGCAGCAACAAAAATATTCTTTTTTTTTTAAAGATTTATTTATTTATGCATACAAGAGCTGAGGTACAGGCCAGAGTTGTGGGAGGTGAGAGGATTCACCAGACAGAGTGGGGAGCAGAACAGGCAGGTTGAATGAAATACACTGCTGAGGGGAGCAGCGGTCGCAGCAGGAGAGGTCTGCTAGGCTATGTGGGTCCCCTCCCTGGCCAGCAGCAGGGTTCGAACTCCTGGTTTGGTGGCTGTGGTTTCCTTTGTAGTGCGCTGCTTAACCCAGTGTGCCACCAGGGAGGCCCCAACAAAAATATTCTAACATTGATTGTAATGATGGGTGCAAAACTCTAGAAATACACCAAAGCCATTAAATTGTATATTTTGAATCAATTATATGATATATGAACTATAATCACAAAGCTGTTAAGTAAAATCTGTGACTTCTATCTTGGACTTCCTTTTCTAACACTTGTTCTGGAGGAAGCCAGTTGCCATTCTTAAGAACACTCAGAGATTCCCACTCAAAAGCCAGCAAGGAATGAAGGCCTGCCAGTAATCTTGTGAATGACCATTGCTAATGCTACAGGCAGAAAGTAGTATCTTACTGAAGTTTTAACTTTTTATTTCCTATAGTGAGTAATATTAGATATACTTGATATTTAAAGGCATTGGTAGAAGAACAAGAAACAAAAACAGGGATTCCATATTCAAAGACACTTGGGAATATCTTTTCTTTAACAAAGGGGCATAGTAAATATAGATTAGAGTGAATGGAGAGACAATAAATGACTAAACAAGGCAGAGAAAGGTAAAACCTAGGCACTGCAGAGGAGAAAGGCACCCAATAAATGCACAGATTTGTCCCATGGAAGCTCAGAAAGCCTCAGGAACTGGAGACATGAGGAATATGCTCAGGGAGAGAATGGGAAGAGGCAGGTTATTTAAGTCTGTGTAAGGATTAGATAGAATCCAGATTCTTAACCCCCACACTCACCCCCAAGTAATCAGATGGTTTCTTCTCCTTGTGCTAGGGTTCCATGCAAGAGATGAAAACATTCTTTTCTGGAGAAATCAACCTAGATAGATGAGGCTTTGCATTTGGTCCTCTCAGGCTCCAAGGAATAAGTATGAAAACTAGGATATGGAATGAAAACATGGAAGATTATTCTAAACAGGGCACTCTGCTCTAGAAAACTAGCGCCTAAAGTGTTGCTATCTCCAACCAAAAGCGAGGAGGCTCTTTCTCTGGAAAACTGAACTGATACATAGGAAATATTTCACTGAGGATCTATATATTTATTACATCTTTGTTATTTTTTGGACAGTATTTGACTTAACCTTTCAGGTATAGTTCCCATGGTTCTACCACCACCATGGAGCCCATGATCCATCACCACAGTCCCTTGTGCTCCTCTCTCCCATTTTCATCCCTCTCCTTTTTCCTCTCCTTCTGTGTCTCTCATATCTATGGTCAACTTGCAAGTTTTGTCTTTTTTCCTGATTCTGTTTGGTTTCTCTAGATTCTACAATTAAGTGAAACCATCTAAGGACCTATATATTTTTTAAAAGCAGTTTCATAGTATAGTAGAATTCATACTATATTCAGAATGTAATCACCTCTCCCTACTTTCACTAGTTAATAAATAAGCAAATAATTGTCATTCTGGTGCTAGTCATCACCATTCCTTATTTGAATTATTGCAGCATTTTCCTTTCTGGTCACCTGCTTTTCTACTGTTATTCCTACAGCTAATTCTCAACCTAGCAGTCAGAAGACTCTTTTTATAATGGAGATCAGATTGTATCACTTTTCTTTTCAAAACCTTCTGGTCATTATAAGTCTCAATCAGAATAAAAATCAAAGTCCTTACCTATAATGTCATACATGATCTATTCCCTCTGCCCTTTACTTTTCTGATTTTAGGTTCTACTAGTAACCATTTTACTAACTCTATTCCAGTCATATTGGTATCCTTGAAAAGGCTAGGCTCTCTCCCACTTCTGGCCTTTGCATTTTTTTTAAAAGATTTTTTATTTATGCATACAAGAGCTGGGGGTGAGAGGATTCATCAGAGACAGAGTGGGGAGCAGAACAGGCAGACCTACTGAAACACACTGCTGAGGGCAGCAGCGGGCAAGGCAGGAGAGGTCTGCTGCACTGTGTGGGTCCCCTCCCTGGCCAGCAGCAGGGCTCGAATTCATGCTGCAGTGGCTGTGGTTTGCTTCATAGTGCGTTGCTTAACTGCCCTGGCCTTTGCAGTTACTATTCCATCTACCTAAAACCCTTTTTCTCCACTTACTCCCTTGGGTAGTCCCCTTACTTATTTTAGCTCTCACTCAAACTCAGTATTAACAGAGAGGCCTTACCAGGCTACACCACATTAAAGAGCATCCTTTTCATCATTTTTTAGCTTGTTTTTGCTTCTTTGTGGCATTTATGACTACCCAATATTATATATTTATTTGCTTAATTATTTATTATTTATTTACCTTAACTCAAATATAAGCTCTTGAGGGAAGTAACTTTTTCCATTTTTGTTTATGGCCATATCCCCATATAATACTTGGTACTTAGTAGGTTAATATGAAAACTTGTTGGCTGAATAAGTCAATCAACAAATCACTCAAAAGAGGTGATAATATGATCATACATTTTCCCCGATTTTTAAAAATATAATTGATTATCACATTTATAATGTGATACTATCCTGAAGGTTGAACTATCCTTGCATTCCAGATGTGATTGCACTTTATTTTTTTAAAGATGTATTTATTTATGCATACAAGCACTGGGGTACAGGCCAGAGGTGTGGGGGGGTGAGAGGATTCACCACAGAGAGTGGGGAGCAGAACAGGCAGATTGACCAAAGCACACTGCTGAGGGGAGCAGCGGGTGAGGCAGGAGAGGTCTGCTGTGCCATGTGGTTTCCCTCCCTGACCGGCAGCAGGGATCAAACTTGTGCTGCATTGGTTTGCTTTATAGTGCATTGCTTAACCCACTGCACCACGAGGGAGACCTATATAACTTTTAATTTGTGACTAAGAATAATTATTAGGACCATCCCCTGTATCTGCAAGTATAGTGATATTGTCATAGGTTGTTGTAGTATGTATGTTTGCCATAACCTAAAATGCAATCTGTGCATTTAGATGAACATAAGATCAGAGAGGCAGAGGGCAGAAGGGATAGATCATGTATGGTCTTGTCAGTGAGAACTTTGATTTTTATTCTGATAAAGACTTATAATGACCAGAATTGTGTGAATTTTATTATTTTGTCAGCATTCTCATTTTTCTGTCCCTCCTTTCTTAACTTATTAGGACACATAAAAACTATACCTAAGATAAAAGTTAATAAAAGTCAGTAGATTATCTACTATACCATTATAGATAGCATTGAGTTGCCTGGGTTCATGCTAGCTTGCTCTGGGCTTTTGGGCACTAATCACAACTTTTCTGAGTCTCAGTAAATGAGAATATTAATTATATTTACTTCATAAGTTTGTTTTAAGGTATAAATGATCTAATATATGTAATACAATTAGAAAAGTGTCCAGAACATGGTGAGTATCCAGTTTTTATTTTTATTATTGCTCTATTTCTATACTAGCTTTCTATATGATGTTTTCCAAGTGCCTAATGAACATAGATGAAGATGTCCAAGTTCATATTAATTGTCCTTGTGTCTTAAGTATGATCATTTTCTTATTTTCAAAGTATAGAAATTGAGTCATAGAGAAGAAATTGATTTACTCAGTCATACAAGACTATTAAGGAGCCATGAGAAAGACCAGTTCTTCCCTTCTCCTTTTGAATTTTTTTCACTAAACATTGATATAATTTGTTGATAGACATTGAAAATATGTATTTCATATTTAGTGGTTTGGGATGCACTGTTCATGTTGCAATATATTTCACTGACAAGATAGACAATGTTATCCCTACCATGTGCATTGTAAACCCATGTTATGAAGATAGAGCATACTCTAAGATACTTACTTGTTCAAAGTCTAATGCTTTATGTGTCAAACTTGGACTAAGTAAAAGACAGGGTTTAATGAGCACTAGCTTCTAGCTACAACAGAATCACATAGAGAACAAACTCTATGTGAGAATCACATAGAGAGCAAATTCTAGGTCTGGAGTATAGGAAATCTGAGACATAATCTCATTTCTACTTCTGTATGCTCTCCTGTCAAAAAAATTACTCTTGATGGTGATGTATACCCTTGGCAATGAAAAAAAGTTTCTTCTACAAGTAACTTTCATATGTTTCATATCTGCTTTAAAAGTATAATATTTTAGTAGCCTCTCATAGGGTGAAATCCTAATAGCTAATCTTGTCTCCTAGTATCTTTAGTAACTATACAAAACAGAATCAAATAATTTAGGATTCTTTTATTGCATGTGACAGAAAATCTAACATAACTGACTTAAATAAATATGGAAATTTATTGGCTAACAAAAATGAAAAGGCTAGGGGACACTGGCTTCAGTATGCTTTTATCCAAGGACAGCGGGACTTACTCCTTCTCTTCATCTGTCAGTCCTGTCTTCTGCTATATAGGAATCATTTCCTGGCACAGTGTTGACTTCCCACAAGCTCCAAGCTTGCAGCATCCTTACTATTAGTAATTTCAGAAGAAAAGATCATGTGACTCTCTTAATAAAAGTTTCAATGGTTTCATTCCTGAACCATTTCTGCAACTTGGGAACCATGACAATGATTCACCAAGTCTGAGTCACATACTAACTCCTGGACTGTGGTTAGTCAACACTATCCAAAGTTCATCTAATCAGAGAAGAGGGAGAGGTAGTTTGCAAGAGGAAATAAGGGTCTTAGAACCAGAATAAGGTTAAAAGGATGCAGAGCAGCGAAAACAATTGTCTACTCTAAGACTTCTCTATAAATCTCCGTTCATTTAGGCCAGTCTATTTCTCCTGATGCATCATGCACCTTCTCATCTTTCCCACATAAGGGAATGTACTCTCCTTCAATTTATCTCTGAATAATATCCATTCTTTAAATTCTTCCTGGAAACATTGATCTTTCCCTCTTGAGAATTCATTAGCCAAACCACTCAAGTATATCAGGATGTAAATGAGAATGATGTTGTCATAAGAATACTCTTCAACTCTTGCTCTCTTTCTCTCTGTGTTTATGTGTGTGTAATAACGTGCAAACTTAGACACCTTAAGTATTATGGATACACATTACTAAAACATGCTGATCATTATAGTGACAAACTACTATATTGAGGCACCATGGAATGAGCACTGCTAATCTAGACTGCTCACCTGGTTCTTACTTTAAATCAAAGTTTTTGAGCCATTGATTCATACTGAATTATATTTAGTGTATTGATTTTATATAATTTTTAAATATTTCACAAATTGGAAAGTATTACTAAAATGTTATAAGTATATATTTTTTAGCTTATTATATGTCATAACTCAATCCCAACCAGATTAGAAATTTCTTTGTCCGTTTGTCTACATTGAGTAGGCAATTAATAATATTTGTAAATGAATAAATTAAAAAACAAACTGGTGCTGGGTAAATACTATAAAAATAATTTAAAATAATTTTACTGACAGCTTAATAAATCTATTCAGGAAAAAAGAAATCTTCCTATTATTAAACTTGCTGTAAATTGAAGTTCTCACAGTTTTTTATTCTCACTTTTATTGTTGTACTTACAATGTTGGATTATAAATTTATCTTTTTTCTTAATTGTTTCTTATAAAATATGAGCAATTAGGGCCTCTCTGGTGGCGCAGTGGGTTAAGCAACGCACTAAGAAGCAAACCACAGTCACTGCAGCACGAGTTCAATCCCTGCCACCAGCCAGGGAGGGGACCCACATGGAGAGGCAGACCTCTCCTGCCTCATCCGCTGCTCCCCTCAGCAGTGTGTTTCAGTCAGTCTGCCTGTTCTGTTCCCAGCTCTGTCTGGTGAATCCTCTCACCTCCCTAGACTCTGGCCTGTACCCCAGCTCTTGTATGCATAAATAAATAAAATCTTTTAAAAAATTATGAACAATTAAAGCACAGTATATTAATCTTATAATTCTTGGACTCTGGGACACAGTAAGTGTCCACTTTATATTTGTGGGAAAGATAAATGACAGTTAATTTTGAGATTAAAAAAAAACTAGTTTTACCACTGCTAGGAAGACTACATCTCCTCACTGATTCTTGGATATATTTTAATTCAATTTTCCTCCTGATCTATTTATATTAGAAGTGATGAATAAGACTGGTGGATAGTTGTTTTAGGCTAAGAAGCACAGATGAATGTAGTTTGGTGGAATAACTATGCTCTGATGTCTAGTCATCAGTTAATATTTTACATGTAGCAACTTGACCCACTCTTAAACAAGCAAATAACATAATGATAGTAAAGAGATATTACTCTGTTATTGCTAGACAAGATAGTTAGAAGGCTATTGCATTAATCTGAGTGTGAGGGCATAAGAACTCAATGAAAAGTAACAAATCACAGAGAAGAAAAGAAGAAACATGTTCTTTGTATATATTTTTATTAATTTTATTTTCAACAAAGGTTCCAAGACCAATGGGGAAAGGATAGCTTTTTTTTCAACAAATGGTGCTTAAATGATTGGATATTTGCATGAAAAATGATGAAATTGAATCTCTTACACCATATATAAAAATAAATTTGAAATAGATAAAGTATATTTAATAGGAACTAAAACTATTAAAAAGAGGAAATTTTAATGTCAGATCTCCATGCTTTTAAAAATTGTGTTTGTTTTTTAAATGTGACACCAAAAATACAGCAATAAAAATAGATAATTGAACTTAATAAAATTAAAAATTTTATACATCAAAGGACATTATCAAGAGAATGAAGAGACAATCCACAGAATGGAAGAAAATATTTGCAAATATTTCTGATGAAGGTCTATTATTGATAATATATAAAGAACCTTACAACTCAATAATTAATAATAAAAGACAACTCAATTAAAAAATGGCCAAAGAACTTGAGTTGGCATATCTTGAAAGAACATATACAAATAGTCAACCTTATAAGAACATGACAAAATGCTCAACATCATTAGTCATAAGGGAAATGAAAATCAAAACCAAAATGAGATACCACTAGAATGGTCATTAAAATACACAACAATAACAAAAAATAACAAGTGCTTATGAGGATGTAGAGAAGTGGAAACTATCAGATACTGCCACTGAGAATGTAAAATGCTAACACCCACTGTGGAAAACAGTTTGGCAGTTCCTCAAGAAGTTACATATAGAATTAGCTTAAGATCTTCTAATTCTGTTCCTGAATATATAGACAAAATAATTGAAAGCAGGTGTTCAAAAAAATCTCATACACAAATGTTCATAAATCTAAAATCTGTCAGCTCAACAAATGAATAGATCAACAAAATGAGGTATATCCATAAAGTAGAATATTACTCAGTCACAAAAAGAATGAAGTCCTAATGCCTATTACAACATGGATGAACTTTAAGAACATTACATTAAGTGAAAGAAGCCAAACACAAAAGAGCAAATATTGTATAATTTTATTTATAAGAACTATCTAGAATTGGTAAATCTGAGGTTAGTCTGTCTCACTGGCCTAATAGAGACAGAAGTCAGAGTAGTGCTTCCCCAGGGTTAAGGGAATGAGAGAATGGAAAATGACTTCTTAATGAGTGAAGGGTTTTTTGTTTGGGATGATGAAAAAGTTCCGGATTTAGATAGTGGTGATAGTTGCACAACATTGTTAATGTAATAATATCATTGAATCAAACACTTTAAAAGATTAAAATAATAAATTGCATGTTAAATGTATGTCTTTTATAGTAAAAAAATAGTAATACTTTTGACCCAGAATTATTTTTTTAAGGTTTCTTTATGCATGCAAAAACTGGGGTACAGAGGTGCGGAGGGTGGTATGAAAGGATTTACCAGAGATAGAGTGGGAACAGAATGGGCAGATTGACCGAAATACACTGCTGAGAGGAGCAGCAGGCAAGACAGGAGAAGTCTTCTGTGCCATGTGGGTCCCCTCCCTAGCCATGAATTGAACTCATGCTGCATGGCTGCCAATAGCTTCATAGTGTTGTGCCTTAACCCCTTGTGCCACCAGGGAGGCCCAACCCGGAAATTTCAATTTTAAGAATTTACCCAGAGGAAATAATGGATTGGATGAAAAGATTAGTCAAAATGATGGCAATTTATGGGTTATTTAGAATGATAAAAAATTGGAACAGTTCAAAAGGAGAGAGTTGGGTGAGTAAATTATGTATCTCCATATTATGGAATACTATGCAGTTACCAAAATCATATTGGAGAAGACATGGCACATAAAGAAATGTTCTGGACATATGTCAAGCAAAGACACAGATCACAGTAGGATATAATGATCATCTTTTCAACAAGAAAAAAGAAAACTTACTGCAAAAGAACCATAAGGACATACACCAAAAGGTTAACAATGGTTTTCTTTGGATGTTGAGTTACAAGAAAATTTTAGTAGGGTTCTTTAATTCTTTTGTGTATTTTTTAAGTTTACTATTTTGAAAATGAATTATTTTCTAACATGAAAAAGGATAATGAGTGCTATTTACAGCAAGAAAAACTATCACAGGATTATTATGAAAAAACGAAAGACAATTTTTAAGGAAGAGAAATAAAAATTATCTGGTGTCCTACTGTAAGGAGACATACAATAGTTGTTTAAAATGTTTTATTTTACATGCATTGGTGCCTAATTTTACGCTCTGTGGATGTGTGTATAATATATATGTATTAATAAACTCACAGAAATATTAGATACTAATTACTTAAGTTACTGTATCAATCACTATAAATTGACATTTTTTTTAAAAGATTTATTTACTTATGCATACAAGAGCTGGGGTACAGGCCAGAGGTGTGGAGGGGAGGTGAGAGGATTCACCACAGAGAGCAGGGAGCAGAACAGGCAGATCAACAGAAGCACACTGCTGAGGGGAGCAGCGGGCAAGGCAGGAGAGGTCTGCCGCGCCATGTGGGTCCCCTCCCTGGCCGGCAGCAGGGATCGAACTCGYGCTGCAGTGGCCGCGGTTTGCCCCATGGTGGGTTGCTTAACCCACTGCGCCACCAGGGAGGCCCTAAATTGACATTTAATATGAAAGGATTACAAGAGCATTGTAAAAATTAAAATTACAGTTGTACTTTGTAAAATAAACATCCGTTGTTCCCCTATACTTCCTCAATCCCATTCTTTTTTTTAATATAAATTTTTTAAAATTTACATATATTTGACATTAATTGTAATCCCCATGTATTCCCCATCACCGTAACACCAGTACACCATCACCTCAGTCCTCCATGCTCCGGTCTGTCCTCCACCCTTTCCCTCTTCCCTCCCCACCAAGTGTCCCCAGTTTGTCTTTTTCTTTTCATTTTTGGTTTTTGTTTCTTTCTCATTATTATTATTATTATTATTGTTCTTATTCCTTTCTTTGATCTTTATTTGGTTCCCTTATATTCCTCCTAGGGGAGAAACCATCTGGTATTTTTCTTTTGCCTTCTGACTTACTTCGCTGAGCATAATCCCTTCCAGTT
>JAGFMF010012151.1:5353322-5374812 GCA_019455555.1 Galemys pyrenaicus | reverse complement strand
CATGCAGTTTTTATGATTGTGGCTTTGTAGTAAAGTTTGAAGTCTGGAAGTATGATCCCTCCACTTCCCTTTTTTTCAGTTAGGAGAGCTTTGGCTATTCGAGGTTTTTTGTGTCTCCATATGAATTTCATCGATTTTTTTCTGTTTTTTTGAAGAATTGGAATAGCATTGAATCTGTAGATTGCTTTTGGTAGGATGGCCATTTTGATGACTTTAAATCTTCCAATCCATGAGCAAGAGATATTTTTCCATTTCTTTGTATCTTCTTCTATTTCTTTTAGCAATGTTTTGTAATTTTCTTTGTAAAGGTCCTTCACCTCTTTTGTTAGATTTATTCCCAAGTATTTAAATTTTTTGGTTTCAATTATAAAGGGGATTTTTTTTTATTTCTTCTTCTTCAGCTTGGTTCTCAATCCCATTCTTAACAAGTAACTACTAATATTAATATTATTCTAGTAAATTTTGATCATAAGCAAACATCATATGCACATGTAGATGTTTATATATATGTAAATAATTTTACCTAAATTGAATATGTATTTAAACTGTTCTAAAATGTACATTATTTAATACTACATCTTGGAAATATTTCCATACTATTTTATATATTAAATATATATATAAATCTATTTCATTCTTTTTAACAGTGTCAGAGTTTTATGTAGTATGAATTTACTATAGTATGAATTTACCATAATAGATATTTAACCAACTTTCTGATAGACATTTAGATTACTTCTAAGATGTGTGTGTGTGTGTGTGTGTGTGTGTCTATGAGGAAAATAGTAAGGGACTCCTTCTGCTCATTTATCTCCACATGCTTGTCATAGTATTTTCTAGATGTATATGACATTTTAAAGAAAGGAATGATAAAGCTTGGTAGACAGGTTGGCTAGAAATTTGATTTGATCAATTCAACCAAGAGTTGAACTGGGCATTAATTGATACTAACCAAATATACAAAACTCTGAATTATAAACCAGGATGAGGATTCATTAAATTATAGTAAGAGGTGTATCTATTTGTTTGAAAATGAAAATCTATTGTTCAGAGTATCCATCCCTTTTCTTGGTTACAAATTATCCGATAACCAGAAAGCTGCATCAAGAACAGGTATTTTAAAATAGGAGGTTAAATGCACTAAAGGGATTTTTTTCAAGCTGTGAAGGATTGAGCTATCCTTCTCACTGAATTACCTACTTGTCACACAGACTGCAGGGCTCACACTCTCTGGTAGGTATCTTTTCTGTTAGTGCTGGAGGCTTGTTGATGTATTCTTACTTATCAGTTCTACTTTTGAAACAACTTTATGGTAATTTAGCCTTGTTATTTAGTATATCAGTTTTAATTCTTTTAGGCTCCATCTCATTTAGGGACCTGTAAATCCACTTCAATTGACTTTTCTTCACATGGACTTCTGTGCTGTGTTCACAACAGACTACTTGTCACTCTTCTTTCCTTAGTTCTTTAGCTTCCAAAGGGGTTGTAGGGATATGAGAACCATCACTCCTTTCTTTTCTCCTTTTAAGTTGTTCTTCATCTACTTCATCTCAAAAGGAGAAATCAGTTAACTGGACCAGTCAGGCTTCCCACCCTTTAAGTGGTGACCTATAGGGAGAAAAGAAGGTACTTTCTGCTTTTAGGGGCTCTTGGCTTAAATTGCTGCAAGAATGACAGAAGAAAGGAGTGGCTATTTCAGTCATGAGTGATTATGTTCTCCAAGGCAAAACCTATAAATATTAAATACCAATTTTGTGGTGGTAAATGCCACCAAATCGGATTGCTTTTAAACTACACATAACCCTGGCAAATATAATTTCAGCTATTTTCTCACACTGCAGTATCCTTTTACTTACAACATACTTTGACAGAGAAAGAATGGAACAAGCTTCATTTTGATTCATGAATGTTGTTTTTATTCTAAATGCCCCTTGTGAGGGGAATGCAAATGGACACAAGATATATGCAAATTCACTTGCATATCCAGAGAAGGCAAATGAGGCTTAGTTCTTAGATTCCTTGATCAGGCTCTCTGAGTGAGAAGGCTAAGGAAAGAGGTGTCTGTAACTGAATTACAGAGAACGTCATGTTTGAGAAGGGAGAGGAGGGATGTTGGCTGCCATACAGCTCCCAGCATTCCAGAACCTGCATATAAAAGTGACTGCAGCTGCCAAGCAAGTGAAGGAGCTCCATGAAAGGACGGCCTTCACTGGTACAAGGGTGCCCAGAGCATAGAATGCACAGAGCAGAAGAAGCGCAACCTCCAACCTTTCTGCTTTAGTTCTTGACCCTAAATCCTGCACAAGTCTTTAAACCACTCACTATCTTCTGCCTCTTCCCTCTCCCCTTTTCCAACTCAGGCCAGGACTAGGATGTGTTAAGTGAGGCCCAGCATTTAAGGGGAGCCAAAAAAACTCAGTAATCAAGAGAAATAATGTTAGCATGTGATATGTTTTTAACTTCAAAATCAGTGCAAAAAATCTGTGACGAACAAAATCTCAAAATTTAAATGGAGAGAATTCTGTCCTGCCCTTGCATGACCTGGCCTCTAACACCTCACCTTGAGCCTGAGCTGGTAAAACTTTACTGGCAAAGCAAATGGCTGATTGCACTATGCTGATCTGATTTTTTAAATGGTTGTATTGAAATATTTTTATCTGATTACTGTCTTTTATTGGCACCTTTCAAGTTTGGTGCCCATAGGGGAATTTATCATTCACCTTATCCTAGCTCTGACCCTGTTTCAACTCCTTTCTGCTTTTATTTTTTAACCTTATGATGCGTGCGAACTTAGCTTGATATAATGAGAACTGGGAGTGTGCAGGATGTACTGGCTTTTGCAAAGAGTTTTTTTCATTCCACCTTCTTACTCTCCCTGATTTCTTTGAAATCAGTTCCCTAGCAGAGCATTTTTAATTGTCTTGTTTGTTGCATCATTTTTCTTTTTCCAAGCAGCAGCTCCTAAATGTCTTGATCAGTTATCCAAGTTATAGTTACTTCAGTTTCATCTGTCATCTCAAAAACCCCCTCATTCCTGTACTGATTTCCAACTAGGAGGATAGAGAAATTTTTTTGCTTGTACAGAGGTTCTTATGCTTGATTCGTGTCCATGTACATGGTAGGGTAAGATGGCTGCTGAGAAGAGTAGACATTGCAGATGTGCCATAACACAGTTGGAATATTCTGAGGTGTTTAATTCCTGTTCTGCATTTACAAAAGAGGATTTTTTTAAATCTTTTTTTTTTAAGATTTTATTTATTTATGCATACAAGAGCTGGGGCACAGGCCACAGTCCAGAGAGGTGAGAGGATTCACCAGAGACAGAGCCGGGAATAGAACAGGCAGATCGACTGAAATACACTGCTGAGGGGAGCAGTGGGCGAGGCAGGAGAGGTCTGCCTCTCCATGTGGATCCCCTCCCTGGCCGGTGGCAGGGATCGAACTCATGCTGCAGAGGCCATAGTTTGCTTCATAGTGCATTGCTTAACCCACTGCGCCACCAGGGAGGTCCACAAAAGAGGATTTATAATGTTCTTTACTTTGGGTTGTCTTAGCATTTATGTTAAGACACCATTCTAGGTGTATGTATTAGAAGGGTAACATAGGTGTTTTAAAATTATGTACATTCACTATACATACTCCACAAGAGAGGAAGGGATGGAGAAGAAGAGAGGAGAGAGAATTTATGTTTTGAAGGCAATTCACAGCTATTACCCTAAGTGAGACTATCCCAGAGTGAGCAAGAAAGGGGAGACATGAATCTGTTGTTTCCTTACAAAACTGTGCCTGTAGATATAGTTTTATGAGCAATTCTATAGATGTAGTTTTATGAGCAATTTTAAGGAGTAATTTGCCTGTGTTTCCTTTTTTCCTGACATGTTGATTTAAGAACCAACCCCGCTGCCCCTTAAATGCTTTTCCACCAGATAGTAATGAATATTTGTTGCTATTATATTTTGTGGAGTGTTTTTCATTTGTTTAATGCATTGCAGTCTCTTCACCCACCTAAATGGACCTTCTTTGAAAGAAAATGTGTGGTCATAGCTTTCATACAATGTTGCATTTAACCTTTTCTCCTCAGGGCTTGCAGAGGATACCAGTTCAGTGGGTTCCAGAAGTAGTGTGGAGTTCTAGCTCTACCATGTATCACTTGAGTGACCTTGGACAAGCTTTCTTATGGAGCCTCAGGGTTTGTTTTTTTTTTTCTCATCTGTAATATGGGGATTATACCAATACTGACCTCATAAGTTTATTGGCGGGGGTGGTGGGGAGTGCTCAGTGAAATAAAGCTTGTAATGTGCTTAGCCTAGCACCTGATATTTAGTAAGTATTCAGTAAATATTAGATGTGATTATAGATCTAGGGTGGGATGGCTGCCTGGTGAGTGAGCAGTTAGAAGAGTTGCCACTAAAAATAGTGACTTCTGACTATGATGGTCAAAAAGACAGATGTCCTATCAGAAAGAAGAACATGTGATTCCAGTTATCTATGAGTTTTTTCAATGTTTAGTCCACTTACAGACCTGAACAATTACTAACGCCTAAAGGCCATGCTCTCTACTTTCTTGTGATACACGTAGAACCAATGTTAAGAAAAAGATTTTAGTAAAGTTTGGGTCCCTTTTTAATTTCCACTGACAGTTATCACTACCATTTAGTTCCTTGTTCTGTTTCCAGGTGTTAATGGAAAACAATCTTCCTTCTACCCTTAATAAGCTAACTCTGAACCTTAGTGTACCAGCTTTGGCACTGGTTTAGGTGTATGTATTAGAAGGGTAACATAGGTGTATTAACTTGGCTTTAAGTTTCAGCAGCTTGGCAAAAATACCACAAAAACAGTTTCTCCTATTTTAGTTTTCTTATTCTCTTTGCTGGTTGGTGCTTAGTCCTCATTTTACCAGATTTTTTAGGGAAAGTCATATCACCCTTTCAAGTATCTTGTTTCCTTTCTTCTGTTCGCAAAAACTTACAGGGAAAAGGGAGAATTGCGATTGTACAGTGTGTGTAACCTTTTCTAGTCAGTGGTTTCCTTTGTAGTTGACTTTGCAACCTTAACTTAAGAAATCCCCCCCCCCAAAAAAAAAGAAATCCCCAAGCTTCTACCACTCCTTTCCAGTCATTGCTTAACAATACACTTGTTTTTCTAGAGCACAGGTTGGCAAATTGTGTTTTTATAAAGTTTTATTGGAACCCAGCAAAGCACATTTGTTTATTATTATTTCTTGCTCCCTCCTGTTAGGACAACAGAATTGGGTAGTTGTAATGGAGACCACATGGACTGCAAGCCTAAATTACTATCTGGGGCTTAAAAGAAAAAGTTGGTGGTTCTGCCACTCTAGGGCATATGTGGCTTTCGCTTTGTATTAGTTATCTATTGCTGAATAACAAACTGCTCCCCCAAATTAAGCAGCTTAAAACAACAGATAGTTATTGTTTCACAACTTCTGTGAGTTAAGAATTCAGGAGTGAATGTGATTCTGATGCAGGATTTCCTGTGAGCCTTCAGTCAAAATGTTATCTAGGACTCAGGTTGTCTGAAGGCTTAACTGGAGTTGATCTTAACTGGATCTCTTCCAAGGTGGTTCACTCACATGGCTGCATGACAATTAGGAGAAGGTCTTAGTGCTTTGCTAGCTTTTGGTGGGTGTAGCGGCAGGAAGGCAGCACTGGAGCAAGGTTCGGGATGGTTCTGGGCAGACGGGTCAAGGGAGGAGAGTCTTGGAGCCCTCGGTGGCTTTTCATACTTTATTTAGTAGAGGTGGCCAGGTACATGGCAGGCAGGGGTACCGGGGGGCTGGGAGGTCTGCCAGCCTATCTCACCCTCTTGGCTCTTTCTTCTCTCTCTGCTGCTGCTGTTGCTTCGTCCTGTCGGTTCTGTCGGTCGGCCGGTCCTCGCAGTTCTGGCAGCCTCATGACACCGCCCATTTATGCCTATGTCCCAACTCAGGTGCGCCCACTTGCACATGCCCACCCTGGAATGCTCACAGCACCACAGGTGTCCATCATTAGTGGTGGGAGGGTGGAAATACCTGATCAACCTTTACCCTACAGTAGGGAAGTTGGATGAGGTGGGGGTGGTGTGGTGGGGAGGGTGTCTCAGTTCTTTGCCATATGACAAAGGAGCTTGAGCATCCTAACAATAGAGCAATTGGCTTCCTTCAGTAAGTAATCAGAGAGAGAAAAGGCAAGGAGAAGGCTGTAACATCTTTTAGGATCTAGTCTCTAAAGTCTTATACCCTTATTTCTGCGGACTTTGTTAGAAACTACTAAATTCAGTTCACACCCAAAAAGGAGAATTAAGCTTCATCTTATAAAGGAAGGTTGTAGTGGCAGGAAGGGGGCACAGGGCAGGTTCGGGATGGTTCTAGCAGACGGAGGTAAAGGAAGGAGTCTTGGAGCCCTCGGTGGCTTTTATGCTTTTTATTGTCAGAGGTGGCCAGGTACATGGCAGGCAGGGGTGCCAGGGTGCCGGGAGGCTGGCAGGCCTCCCAGCCCCTGCGCATCACACTCTTTGCTGTCTTGCTGTCTCCTGCTGCTCTTGCTGCTGCTTGTTGGTCTTGCTGCTTGCGTTGGTTGGTCCTCTTGCTGCTCGTTCATACTGGTGTCCTCATGACGTCACCCATATAAGCCTGTGTCCCAATTCAGGTGCACCCACTTGCGCATGCCCACGTAGGCATGTGTGCGGCACCGCAGGTGTCCATCATTATATCAGTGGCGGGAGGGTGGAAAAGCCTGATACTTTTCTCAGACCCTACAAAGGTGTATCAAAGAATTTATGGATGTATTTTTAAAACACTAAGCTTAACCTCATACCATTTTTTCCCTAAATTTGTTTATTTTCTTATATCATTGTTCATTTTTGTACAGTATTTGGATCCTCCTCTCAGGGCTAGTCACTGTAGTGCTCCCACTACCATAGCAGTTGTGATCTATCCCTGTAGTCCTTTGTACTCTTCCCTCCCCGTTTTGACCCTTTCCCCTCTCCCTCCATTGCTGTATGCCTCAGATCTCTGGTCAGCTTGCAAATCTTATCCTTTTCTTGACCTTTTGTTCAGTTTCTCTTTTATTCCACCTATAAGTAAATCCAGCTGATATTTATATTTTTCCTTCTTTCCTTGCTTAACATGATCCCTTTTAGCTCCATCCATGTTGCTGCAAATGACATATGTGTCATTTTTGATTGCTGAGTAGTATTCCATTGTGTATATATCCCACAATTTCTTGATTCATTCATCTATTTTGGGGAATTTAGGTTGTTTCCATATCTGAGCCATTGTAAATACTGCTGCAGGAAACATAAGAGTGCAGGTTACCTTTTGAATTAGTGTTTTGTGTTCTCTGGTTAGATTCCTAGGAGTGAAATAACTAAATCATATGGCAGATCCATTTTAAGTGTTTTGAGGAACCACACAGCTTTCCATAGTGGGTAGACCAGTTTACAATCCCACCAGCAGCATAAGAGGGTTCTTTTTCTCCACATGCTTGCCAGTATTTGTTGTTTCGAGTTTTTTTAGTATGGGCTACTTTTACTGGTGTGAACCTCAGCCCATTTTTAGGTGGTTTTTTGTTTGTTTGTTTGTTTGTTTTGTTTTTAAAGACTTACAACAGAGGTAGACAAACTTTTCCTATACAGGGTAGTTAATACATATTTTTCACTGCATGGGCCAAATGGTCTGTTGCAAACACTCAACTCTGTCAGGATAGTAGTCATAGACAATAAGTAAATGAATGGGCATGTCTGTGTTCCCACAAAATGTGATTACAAAAATAGGCAAGGAGTTGAATTTGCCTATAGGCTGTGACTGATCCATGGCCTAGAAGGTTATTTTTCAAGAACATAAATCAAAAAGTTGACTCACACAAAGACATAATTTTTTAAAGTGCATTTGTGACCACCCCCTGCCCCCAACCAGGTAGTAAGTTTTTCCAGGATAAGAACCATGGCTTATATTTATTTCTTGCTATTCTCCTTAGCACTTAATAAGGTTCTGGCATATTGTTGTTATTTAATTTTAAACTATTTAATGGGTTCACAATATTTCATTGCATGACTGTTCTATTAAACTTAATCAGTTGTTTCTAGACTTAGTTAAAACCAACTGCAGTAAATATGCTTCTACATATGTATTCATAGTCACATATGAGTAGATTAGAGCAGAATCCCGCAAATATAACTGTTGAGTAAAAGATTATGTGTGTTTTTAATCTGACAAAATGAGTTTCAAATTAAAGTTAACGTAAAAAAAAAAGTTAACGTATAATTTATTCATATAATATGTGTATGATATTTCAAGAAACAGATAGGATGCCTTGAGCTTTATTTAATAGACTTTTGTTTCCTGTGTGATCTTAATAGATCTATATATTCTTTCCATGCAATTGATGACCAATATACCTATTGTCAAGGTCGGGTTTATAGGTCACAGGAATAATATATGTCTCCTGTTACCTCTTTTTCAGAAATTTCTTGAGGTATCTCACAGAACTTTTAGATTTCCCAGAATATGATACAGAAATAAACACTAGCACTGCCCTTGGCACATTAAAAAATCCCTATTCAGAAAGTATTTATGAAAATACAGATATATTAAGGAAATGGAATATCTCCTTGTCTCATCAGTGGACCAAAACATGGCAACATTTTAAAAAGTCATTCTGAACTAAAATAATTATTGTTGAAGAAGAGAGGAAGGGGTGAAAATGTATTAAATACTTAGTGTTAGGTTATTACACATGATTTCTATTAAAGTAGATATTATTATCTTTCACAGATGAGGAAATAGCTCACAAGGTTTGTTGACTTTCCAGACAAAAAACATAGCAAGTGGTGGTCAAGAGTGCTTTGAATTGGGGTCTTTTTAATTCCAAAAGTTTATACTGTATTATACTGGGTCCCAGTGTGCTCAGAATGCATTGATATCCTCAAGACAGAGACATAGAAGACTTCAGGGCACTGATTTTCCCATCCTAGCTTTGTGACACCAATATATTTTAGGAAAATTTCAACCATTCTGTTTGACTCTGTCCAAAAAAGAAAAAAGCAGAAGCTACCTTCTCAAAGCAACTTTTTAGCAGGTAAATGAAGCCAGTGCAAGTAATAGTTGGGCTAACAAGTAATTACTTTGACCTAGAGTTGAGACAAATGGGATGATTTAATTTAGTCATATTCTATGATCATTATGCCAAGGAAGAGATGGAGAGGGAGAGAGAAGACAGAAGAAACAAATGGAAAGGAAAAGGTTAGTTGGTAGGATATCTGAGGATGATGAAACTATTTATTCTATGTGGTTCCAATGCTGCAAAATCAAAGCTTAACTTCTTTCCTATGGATTTATGCTTTTATTTTAAAGGTAAAACTCTATTTTATTTCAGCCTATCTAAGGAAATACTAGAAACAAACTTTTGATTCTAATAACTGCTTTTCTCCCTGTTCCTGGAGACTGTTCCTAGATTGTATTTTTTGCTAATATGTAGCATAATAAATATGAATATATAGCTTCAAGAAAAAGATTAAAATTTCATTCATTGTAGACCCCAGTCATTCAGAATTTATAATAAAAATTAGTCATAGATTGTGCTGAAATTTATGTCACTGGGAAGATAGATTTTTTAAAAAAAGATAATGAAGCCTTTGAAAAAGAAATACTGATATTCAAGTCATTTAAATGAATTAGTTACCATAAGTAATTTAACACCCATTTCCTATTTCCTGCTTCACTCTGAATCCAGACCCAAAAAATGTTGAATTTATTCAGTAAGGAAAATTTTGTTTATATGACATTAAATAATAACGGACAGTAAACCCTAAGGAAAGACTGACTCTATAGTCTTAGATCAGTTTCTTGGGAAATTTAAAAGTAAGAGGTTGAAAAATAATTTTTGGATTGAAGGGTAACTAGAAAAGAAAGGAGAATTAGCATCTAAAAATATTAGAATCAACATGTAAGAGGTTTTTTGGTGACATCCAGAGGTTAGTTTTGGTAGTGTGGTGTGAATGAAAGCAAAATTTTCTGGAATTAAGGAATGAGTAAGTAGAAGGGGAGTGGAGGCTTCTAGAGAACATTCATCCCAAATAACTGGAGGGAACATGTGGGAGAAAAAGGACAGTGGCAAGAAGGGCAAGTGGTGGTTTTGCAAAAAGGTTGCATAATTGAAACCAGAGAAAGAAGACTACTTTCTGAATTTAAAAGCTAGATAGAAAAAGAAAAATAGGGCCTCCCTGGTGGTGCAGTGGGTTAAGGAATACACTATGAAGCAAACCGCAGCCCCTGCAGTACGAGTTCGATCCCTGCTGCCGGCCAGGGAGGGGACCCACATGGCATGGCAGACCTCTCCTGCTGTGCCCGCTGCTCCCCTCAGCAGTGTACTTCTGTTGATCTGCCTGTTCTGCTCCCCGCTCTCTGGTGAATCCTCTCACCACCCCCACCCCGGCCTTGTATGCATAAATAAATAAATCTTTTAAAAAATTAATACTTAAGACGGTATTTTAAAAATCTGCTCTTTGAAAAAAAAATCTGCTCTTTGAAAGATACTCTAACAACGTGAGACGATAAGCCACATTATGGGAAGAAACATTTGCAAACTGCATCCACAAGAAAGTATTGGTCATCTGAATATGTAAAAAGACTAAATTCAAAACTAAGAAACCAAACAACATGGTGGAGAAAAAATAGGCAAAAGGTTTGAACAGACACTGTACAAAAGAAGATATACAGATGACAACTAAGTACATGAAGATTGTGAACATAATCTGCATCAGGAAAATGCAATTAAAATGACAATGAACTATCACTGTGCAACTTGCAGAATGACCCAAATAAAAAATAATGTTGGTGAAGATGAAGAACTGGAATGCTCATATAATGTTGATGGGATGCAAAAAGGTACAGCCACTTTGAGGAACAGGTTAGCAACTTCCTATCTATAGTTAAACACGCATATTCTCTATGACCAGACCGCTTTACTCCTCAGTATTTACCTAAGAGAAACAAAGATGTATGCCCACACAGAAAACTCTATGAGAATATTTGTAGCAGTCTGTATTTTCCATAAAACTGGAAATGTATCAAACGTCAATCAACTGTTGAAACAAACTATGCTATACCTCTAGGATGGAATATTGTTTAGCCATAAAAAGGGACAAGCTGCTAATACATGCAACATCAGTGATTCTTAAAAGTATTATATTTCATGAAGAAGTCAGAGTCAAGAGAATATATGCTGTATGATTCCTTTTAAATGACATTTGGAAGAGGGAAAACTGTAGGGACAGAAATCCAATCAGCAGTTGTCAATGGATCAGAGAGGGGAGGTACAGAGGTTTGAGAGAACTTTTTAGGACAATGGAAATTGTTTCAATTGTTGTAATGGTTACATGGGTGTACACGTTTGTTAGAATTCAGAGTCCTAAGGGTGAATTTTTCTTGATGTAAATTCTGCCTCAGTCAACTTGAAAAGAAATTTAAAAGGCTGTGTATAAAGTATCTCCTTGGCAAAAATAGAAATACTTGAGCATACACGCTTTTTCTAGCTCTTGCATAAATGTTTCCCTACTTTTTTTTTTCCATTTCCAAAGTTTTATATTTTTTTTGCTGTTGTTTTATTTATTTTTTGTTTACTTTTTTTATTAATATAAATTTTTTTAATGTTTCCCTACTTTTAAAGAGTCACCTTTCTCCCTTTCTTCCTGGATGACTCCTTATTCTCCTTGCAGTTTCAGTAATGCATTGCTTCCCCCCAGAAAGTTCTCCCTGACCCCATAGACTAGGTTAGTTTTTCTGCTGTGTGCTCGTAATAACACTTTTATCTAATCCCTGTGGTGGAGTATGTAATACTCTGGTGCAAGTGCTTCTTTAATTATAGCAGCCCCTCCTCATTTTAAATGCCGTAAATTCCGTGACAGCAGAAAGAACATCCATCTTATTTAGCTATTGTATTCTTGGCTTTACCACAGAGCAAGGAAGAACATGTGTTGAGTGAATGGAGAGAAAGCAGGTTTGGAATGGCCCAAAGAGAAATTGAATATTAAATTAAGGAGGGATGAAAATGTGTAACTTATTGCCCAAACTGCCCTTTAGTCCTGACCTCTAACACGTGTCTCACCACTGCAATCTGATTGTCTATGTGATGTCTTCACATGGATGTCCCACTATTACTTTAGCATTAGTATTTCTAAGCAAAAGTAATTTTCCTTCTCCTTGATTTTATTAAAATTCAGTTTTTCCCCAATTATTCTATTTCTGTCAAGCAGTGTCTCCATTCTAATAGTCTTCTCAAGGAGAACCTTAGAATTACATTTATGTAATTTAACATAAAATGTGTAAATCCTTCCTTCAAAATGTGTCTTGTTCACATCTAGTTTTCTATTCTCATTGATATTCTTATAGAGACAACTTTGGTGAAAAAGGTAAGCACTAACAAGGAAACATTCAAATATGTAGTTGTGACTTCTCCTAAGTACATGGAGAAATAAATGAAGTCATATTAGAGAATTACAGGTTGGGGAGGAACTAATCTATAGATGGTGGTAAAAGAAAACTTTGAGAGATCACATTTAAGCTGTGAAGAATGAGAGAGACCTAGCAATATGAAGAATAAAAAACAGACCAAATTGAGAGGGTGTTTAAAATAATAGATAGCAATGAATAAGATGGGAATGGGACAATTGGAGATAAAGCTTTTCAAGGCCCTTGATCTTTCAGGGAGAGAACTGATGCACTACTTTCTAATATATAAGTTATTTCAGTAAATTTGCCTGCTCTGCTCCCTACTCTCTCTCTGTCTCTCCCCACTCTCACCCTCCCACATCCATAGACTATAACCCAATTCTTTTAAGCAAAAATAAATTTAAAAAAAGAGAATAAAATACCTGGGAACTAACCTAACCAAGAAGGCAAAGGACTTACACAATTAAAAACTACAAGACTCTATTATAGGAGATAGATTTTTTTAAAGATTTATTTTATTTATGCATACAAGAACTGGGTGTAGGCCAGAGGTGCGGGGGTGGGGGGTGGGGGTGGGATATGTGTGTAAGGGGATTAGACTTAATCCCTTGTGCTACTAGGGAGGTCTAGGAGATAGATCTTTAAAGGAATGAGGTAAAAAGACATTCATGTTCATTGATGGGAAAAATCAATATGGTCAAAAGCAAAAAGTGATATATAAACTTAATGTAAGTCTCACCACTAAAATACCAAAGATATCCTTCAAAGAAGTAGGACAAAATATATTACACTTATATGGAACCATCAAAGACCTGAAATAGCTAAAACAATCCTGAGAAAAAAGGAGAGAAATGGAGGTACCATATTACCTGAAGTTAAACTACACTATAAAATAGTAGTTAATTAAAGCAATATGGTATTGAAATAAAAATGAGCAAATGGATCAGTGGAACAGAATTAAAATCTCAGAAACAAATCCACACATCTATCAACATTTAATTCTTTATAAAGGAACCATGAGCATACACTGGAGAAAGGAAAGACTCTAACAAATGATCCTAGGAAAACTGGATAGCAATATGTAAAAGAATAAAGTTGAACTATCCTCTAATTCCATGCATACAAATAAACCCTAAAGGGATTAAATACTTAAGTATAAGACCTGCAAGAATAAAATATTTTTTAAAAATTGATGATAGGTTTCATGACATCAGTGATGAAGATATTTTTGGAGACTCAACCCCTATGGCAAGGGAGATAAGAACAAAAATAAACAATTAGAATTACTTTTTAAAAAAGTTTTACACAGTGAGAGAAAACATAAGTAGGTTAAAGAGTCATCCTACTGAATGGGAGAAAATAGTCACACATTACACATGTATATTAGTTAATATCCAAGATATACAAAAAACTTATACAACTTAATGATTAAAACAACCCAATTAATAAATGGGCAGCAGATTTGAATAAAAAATTCACCAAACAGGATATCCAGAGAGCCTACAGGTATGTGGAAAAATATTTATCATCACTTACAATGAGAGAGATGCAGGTCAAAACCATGATGAGTTATCATCTCACACCTGAGACTACTAAAAAGCTCCCCAACAGCAAGTGATAGAGAGGTTGCAGAGAAAGAGGAATTCTGTTACATGGTTGGTGGAAAGTGATCTGGAGTTAACTTAAAAATCTAAAAGTGGAGGGCCCGCCCTGATGGCGCAGTGGGTTAAGCAACACACTATGAAGCAAACAGCAGCCACTGCAGCACGAGTTTGATCCCTGCTGCCGGCCAGGGAGGGGACCCACATGGCGTAGCAGACCTCTCCTGCCTCGCCCGCTGCTCCCTCAGCAGAGTGTTTCTGTCAATCTGCCTGTTCTGCATCCTGCTCTGTCTGGTGGATTCTCTCACCACCCCCACACCTCTGGCCTGTACCCCAGTGCTTGTATGCATAAATAAATAAATCTTAAAAAAAAAATCTAAAAGTGGAAATACCATATTACCTAGCAATCCTTTGAAGTCATCAACTCAAAAAATTATATGCTCTGCATTGTTTACAGCAGCATTATTTACAATTGCTAAGACACAGAAACAATCCAGATACCCAATGAAAAACATTCGGATTAAGAAGAGATAGTATTGCCACGCAAAGGAATATTATTCAAGCATAAGAAAATATAGAATGTTGCTGTTTACAGAAAATGGAAGACGGCTGAGGGACTTGTATATAATAAAGCAAGTCAAAATCACAAAGACAAATACTGGATATTTACATGGGGATGACTTTATAAAGCAATATATTCACTTAAAAACTAGTGGACACTAATAAAGTGAGGTTTTTCATGTTAAGAGGGAGATAGAAAGGTTATAAGGGATGGTGGTGGTGAAAAAATTTAAATAAAAAAATCAGCTGCTCATATTAATGAATAAGAGAAAAATCTAGCTTTATAGTACTTACCTTAAAGAGAGCTAAAACATAAAGACATATAGAGGTTGAAAGCAAATGAATGGAAAAATGTGATAGGCAAATATTGCTCAAAGACTGTTAGTAGAGTAATATTAGTGCCAGACAAAATAGACTTTAAAGTTAAAAAGAATTATTAAGAATAACAATTCCAAAAATAAGGAATACGTTGCCAAAAAGATACAACATATCTGAATCTATATGTAACTTACAACATACCTTCAATAGAAGGAAAACAAAAGCATTTTAACAGAATTGCATGAAATTAACAAATCTTTAATTACAGTGAGTCTTTTTTAACTGCACTGGCTATAAAAACAGAAAAACCTGACAAAATTAGTAAGGATATAGAAGATATGAACAAATGTGGTTAACAAGCCTGATTTCATAAATATAGCAAAAGATTCTCACTAATAAAATATATGTTTTTCTAAAGTACAAATGACAAGCTTTGAAGTTTACTATAAACAAGTCTCAAGAAATTATATATAATTAATATCATATCATACAGATCACATTCCTCTTTACAATAACAGGACAAATCTGGAATTCAACAACAGAAAGTCCCATTCCTCATAATAAAGTGACTTTTAGTTTTGACTTAAGAAATTAGGTGGATAATTGTAGTTATTTGATGAGATAACAAAGTCTGAAGGAGAAAAGGTTTTTAAGCTGGATAGAAATGAGGTCAGAGGAAAGCTGAATCCGTTCAGAGATGTCTGGCCAACCTAACACCTAATGAGGTACTGGGAAGGTTGTACCTCAACTGATTCATAAGCCATAGAGTCAATGTGTTTGTTGTGACCACACGTCTTTAAAACAACACTCTATTTGGGGATTTTGTAAATGTAAGTTTTGGAAATCATCTATTTAAAATCAATTTTGCCAATTAATTGATCACGCTGCCACCTAGTGGTAAATTGTAGAGTAGCAGGAGGGAAATGGGTTTTTGTTTTTAGCTGAATACCTGTACACTTATGAAACCAGTGTGTCATTGTTCCAAACATTTACGTTCTTATCTCCACATTAGGTGTTCTTTTCCATTATCCAGTATACCACAATTACCTTTTTATTAAACTATTAATGTTGCAAAAGTTTCTCTAAGTGGAAAGGCTTATAATACCTGTTGAATACTTACTATGTGCCAGGCACCACTGTGAGTTCTTCACATGAACATATCATTTAATATTCACAATAACCCTGTGAAAACTATAATCCCTAACTTGAGGAAAATGAAGTACAGATAAATTAGTAATTTACTCAAAGTTGCACATCTAGTGAATAACTGAGCTGAAATTTGAATATAGCTATTCCAGTTCTACAACTCTTGAGCTTAACCATTGTGAACACTGTTGAAATAAGGAAATTTGAAAATAGTTTATCTAACAACAAGGAAATGTTTGAGTAGACTCTCCAGTATCAGCTTGTTAGAATATTATGCATACATTTAAAATGATAAATTCAAAGATTATGTCATAACATGGGAAACCATTTATAGTGTGAAAAAATCCAGCCAATATTATGCACACATTATGAGTTAAACATACATATTAGATGCTATGTGCAGCATCTAAAATGTATTTATTTTATTTTTTTTAAAGATTTATTTATTTATGCATACAAGCACTGGGGTACAGGCCAGAGGTGTGGGGGGGTGAGAGGATTCACCACAGAGAGCGGGGAGCAGAACAGGCAGAGCAACTGAAGTACACTGCTGAGGGGAGCAGCGGGCACAGCAGGAGAGGTCTGCCACACCATGTGGGTTCCCCCCCCACTGGCCGGCAGCAGGGATCGAACTCGTGCTGCAGTGGCTGCGATTTGCTTCGTAGTGCGTTGCTTAACCCACTGCGCCACCAGGGGAGGCCCTAAAATGTATTTATTTTAAACAACTTATTTGGAAATAATTTCACACTTATAAGACATTTCAAAAATAAAATAGTACAAGGAACACTCATCCCTTTACAAAGATAGTTATAATTTTACCCCATTTACTTTCTCTCCATACACATACACATATATACACACAATATTTAAAACTATCAATATTTAAAATAAGTTACATACATTATAGTTCTTTTTCTAAAGAGGAATTTCACCAATATTGACATGAAATAGTGTTTAAGATACATTTTTGGGCTTCCCTGGTGGTGCAGCGGGTGAACGCTGCACTGTGAAGCATCGGAGGCACAGCACCTCGAGTTCGTTCCGGGTCAGGTAGAGGACCCACATGGCAAGGCAGACCTCTCCTGCCTAGCCCCCTGCTCCCCTCAGCAGTGTATTTCAGTAGATCTGTCTGCTCTGCTCCCCACTCTGTTTCTGGTGAATCCTCTCACCTAAATACATTTATGTATTTAAAAAATACATTTTTTAAAGATTTATTTATTTATGCATCAGGAACTGGGGTACAGGCCAAAGGTATGGGGGTTGAGAGGCTTCACCAGAGACAGAGTGGGGAGCATAACAGATAAATTGACCGAAATACACTGCTGAGGGGAACAGCAGGGCGAGACGGGAGAGTTCTGCCACGCCACGTGGGTCACCACCCTGGCTGAGGATCAAACTCATGGAGGTGTCACTGCGCGGTGCTTAACCCCTTGCGCCACCGGGGAGGCCCTACACTATAGTTCTTACCCCCAAAAACTTTAGCATGTATTTGTCTCTTTTTTAAAAAAGATTTATTTATTTATGCATACAAGAGCTGGGGTAAAGCCAGAGTCCAGGGACGTGAGAGGATCCACCAGAGACAGAGTGGGGAGCAGAACAAGCAGACTGACTGAAACACATTGCCAAGGGCAGCAGCGGGCAAGGCAGGAGAGGTCTGCTGTGCCATGTGGAGCCCTGCCCTGGGCGGCAGTGGTGATTGAACTCGTGCTGCAGTATCTGCGATGTGCTTCACAGTGCGCTGCTTAACCCACTGCGCCACCAGGGAGGCCCTAGCATGTATTTCTCAATAAGACTTTGATCTAGTTTTTAACTTCATAAATTACATTGGTATTGTATTTTTATCTAATTTATGGTCCATATTCCAAATTGTTTGTTAATTTAATAGTGTATTTCATAGTTTGTTTTTTTCCCATTTCAGTACAGGGTCCATTTCAGTTAGGGCAGGCATAGCAATTAGTTGTCATGTTTCTTTTACTGCCTTAAGTCTAGAACACTTCCCAGACTTTGTCGTTTTTGACATTGATATTCTTGAAGAACATAACTCCTCCATTCCCCTATCCTTTGTAAATAGAACACTTTTCTTTGTCTGATGTTTGCTCATGATTATTGCAGTTGTACTCTTTTAGCAGGAATACTTTATAGATGATGTTGTTACCTTCTCAGGAAATAGTCATCTCTCCCTTACAGGTGAAAATAATTTTGATTACCCAGTCAAGGTGGTACCTGATTTCTCCACTGTATGATCATCTTGTTTTTCTTAAAACTAAAAAGGAGGAGAGATGCTTTAAGATCATGCAAATATCCTGTTACTCACAAAAAAAATTTCCTTTAGATTTATTGATGACTAGACCTTATGATGAAGGTCACAATTATGATAATTTCCCAATTAGCATCCTGTCCACATTCACCAGTTATCCTTCATAGGGTCATATTGTGACTTTCATAAGCTCTATGCTCTTTTGTCTTTCTCTATAAAAAAAATTAAGTTATATTTTATGGTGATGTTGATATAAAGGTGAATATGATCCAATTTGGATTTATTGTTATTACATTTATTTTCTTCTTATTTCTTTTAAAAGAAATAAAAATTAAAACATTTTCATGAGCCTTTAAAGAATCATGGGTCTTAGACACTGAACCTAATGAATAAGCTGACACTAGACCCTCAGCACCCGTCTTTTAAGCAAGAAGTCTCCTCCCCCATTTACCTGTCCATTAACAATACAGACTCACAGATTGCTCTTTTTTTTTTCAATGGTGTATGATTTATTACTGTTTTTACATAGTTTGGTCTTCAAATTATCCCTTTGGCCAGCAGGAGCCTCTTCAAGCTGGTTCCCATATCTTTGCAGTATGCTTCTCATAATTTTTTAGCACTATTTTCTAGCATAACAAGATGTTCTAGGCTCCAATTGTACCTACCTTGCCCCAACCCTAGAATCAGTAATTTCTTGAAGGAGTCCAGGTTCCTTTTAATGAGATGCTATCAGAAACCACAGTCTGGGCACTAGGGATGCTCATTGCTATGGGGTTGTGTTTGCTTCATAGACACTTGAAGAGCCAGAACTAGGTTGTTAATACATACTAGGCAGTTATACACATGTACATAAACATAGGCACATGCTTATATATATACATATGCTTAAACATGAACATAAACACACCTATTAATACTTAAGAAATCATGAGTCCACACCAGTTTCTCTAATTCCCATCCATCTCCACAGTATTTTCTCTCTTTCCTCATTCTGTACTTACTTGTTCCTTCTTTCATAGTGAGAACCTTGACTCCCACCAATAGAAACATATTTATTCATTGACTCATTCCAACAGTGTTTTTCCTATATCCTCACCCACTGAGTATATTGACAAACTTGAATTTTTTTTGTCAACTGAATGAGAAATGATATCTCAATATGCTTTAATAACTTAAATTTCCATTATGAATGAAATTAAACATCTTTTTATATGTTTAATATATATATTTTATAAGTCATATGTATATATGATTAATCATTCTTTTTGCCTATTTTTCTAGAGGATTCTTACTCTATTTTAAGGAGCTTTTTAAAGAACTAAACTTGATATTTTAACTTGTGATACATGTATCTCAGATACATGTGATACATGTTACAAGTATTATGTCCCAGTTTGTCATTTGTCTTTGACTTTGCTTAAGGTAGCTTGTCATGCAAAACATTTTTATTTTTATGTAGTTAAATTTACCAATCTTTTATTTTATCACCTCTCTATTTTAAATTGTAGGTACAAAGTTTTCCTGTACACATAGGTTAAAAAAAATTCAGCCATATGTTTTATTTTAGAACATGTATAGTTTTTAAGTTTTTCACCCAGAGTTTTTTCTTCTGTATAGTATGAAGAATGGAATAGTGTTATCTCTTTCAAAATTGCTCTAATACTAATAGATTGTATAGTATTTGTCTTTGTCAGACTTAATTCACTTAGCATAATGTTCTGTATGTTGTTGTAAAAAGCAAGATTCCGTTCTTTTTTATTCCTGAGTAATATTCCATTGCATATATCAGTCACAACTTCTTTATCAATGGACATCTAGTTGATTCCATATCTTGGCAACTGTGAGTAATGAATGATGCAATGAACATGGGGGTGCATATCTGTTTTTGAATTAGTATTTTCATTTTCTTTAGATAAATACCAAGAAATGGAATTGCTGGATCATATGATATAGTTCTATTTTTAATTTTTTGAGGAGCCTCCATACTGTTTTCCTTAATGACTGTACCTATATATTTTTATCAACAGTGTACACAAATTGCCAACTTTTGTTATTTTTTGTTTTATATACATGGACATGTTTTATATATAAACGCTTTAATAGTTATTCTAAGAGATGTGAGGTTATACTTCATTGTGGTTTTGATTTGCATTTCCCTGATGATAAATGATTTTGAGCATCTTTTCACATAGTGGTCATCTATATGTCTTTGGGAAAATACCTGTTCAGCTCTTCTGCCCACTTTTAAACTGAGTTAGTTGGGTTTTGCTTTTAGGTCATATGAGTTCTTTATATACTTTGGATTTAGTCACTTATCAATACAAGTTTTGCAAACATTTTCTCCCATTCAGTAGATTGTCCTTTTGTTTTGTGGATTTCTTTTTTCTTTTTGCTTTGCAGAAACTTTTTAGTTTACTATAGTTCAACTTGCTTAATTTTTTACTTTATTGCTCTGCCTTTTAGCATAGATTTAAAAAATCATCACCAAGACCTATGTTAAAGAGTTTACTGACTATGTCTTCTTCTAGGAATTTTATGATTTGGGGTTTTATGTTCAAGACTTTAATACATTTTGAGTTAATTTTTATGTGTGGTGTGATAGTAGCTCAGTTTTATTCTTTTGATGTGATCATCGAGTTTTCCTAGTATCATTTATTGAAGAGATTCCTTTGCCCATTATATATTCTTGGTACCCTTGTCATAATTTAATTGTCTATATGTATCCAAATGCCATTGGAATTTTGACATAGATTACACTGAATCTATAGGTTGATTTAGGTAGTTATGGACTTTTTAAAAAAAAAAGATTTATTTATTTATGCATACAAGAGCTGGGCTACAGGCCAGAGGTGAGAGGATTCACCAGACTGAGTGGGGAGCAGAACAGGCAGACTGAATGAAACACACTGCCGAGGGGAGCACAGGCGAAGCAGGAGAGGTCTGCTGCACCGTGTATGTCCCCTCCCTGGCCACGGATCGAACTAGATCGAACTCGCGCTGCTGTGCCGCAGATGCTTCACAGTGCGGTGCCACCAGGGAGTCCCAGTTATGGACATTTTGACAATATTTTTTTAAAGATTTATTTATTTATGCATACAAGCACTGGGGTACAGGCCAGAGGTGTGGGGGGTGAGAGGATTCACCACAGACAGAGCGGGGAGC
>JAGFMF010012151.1:5323632-5352812 GCA_019455555.1 Galemys pyrenaicus | reverse complement strand
CCTCCCTGGCCGGCAGCAGGGATCGAACTCGTGCTGCAGTGGCTGCTGTTTGCTTCATAGTGTGTTGCTTAACCCACTGCGCCACCAGGGAGGCCCCTCTTTGGGTTTTTTCCCCTTGCAAATCTAGATAAAAGCTTGTCAATTTTATTTATCATTTAAAAAGTTTCTTTAATTAACATTGTTTTACATGAAGGAAAAACTTTGAAAAGAAATAAGAGTTGTGACAAGGACATTGGCATTCTGGAGGTCATGAGTACCATTAATATTGCTCCTACTTGTAGGATACTGATAGCTCTCTAGATTTTACTACACAGATTAAGGGCTCATTAAACGTTCTTTTTGTTATTTCTAACTGTTTAACAAGTGTGGTATTGTCTCTTTAGTTAGATTATGAATTTATTGAGGTCAAAACTGTTGGTTAAATGAATAGTGACCATAAATGCACATATACTTAGTAGGCAAAATATTTTCTGATTTTTACTTCAGTACATATGGTGCTACTTTTACAAATCCTTGAATAGTTCATTGTATATAATAGCGCTAAATAAATAGTGGTGTGTTTATCAGTGGTATTTTATTTAGATATTCCATGTTGGACCAGAGAAAATGGTATTAGATTTAATTCCACTTCTTTCTTTCATAGTAGGCTTCAGACAATTTTTGTACATATGTATGCAACCCAGTATTCATAGGGAGATTACACATTAATTAGCATGCTTTAATAGATGAGAACAAAGAGACTTAGAAAACGGAGGAAGTGGTTTTTAATGTTTTTAAAATATGAGCCCTGTCTTGCTCCAGAAGAAATTTAAGTTTATTACGTTTTGTTTTATGCAAGAGTACATTCTAGAAAATTTTTGTATGAACAAGTTTTTTAAGTTAATTGATCATGACCTCAGTGTTGACTGACTAGTGATAAATAAAAATACACATACATGTATTCATAAAGGCTCAAACACATACATACAACCCATCATGAACACTAGTTGAACTGCCTATTCCTCTTCAAAAAAATAAGTTTTGTTTTGTTTATACTTCTTCTCCAAGGGTTTTTGCTGACATTCTCAAAGGTGATATTAACCCATAAAACATTTTAGGGAGGAAGACACACAGGGTGATTTGTGCAGGGACCTGTATCCCTGGAATGTCACTTTGTAGTTGTCTTTGCCTGATATATTTCTCTCCTCCATTATCATTTACAAACCCTACTTAATCTGCCTTTTCTTTGTGACATGCTTCTTGAAAGAAATAATTCAGCCTTCAAGTTAGTAATCTGTGTCTTGTACATTCTTCTCTTTTATCATACTGTATTGTACTTATATGTTTACAGGTATGTTTCCCAGTTCTTAAGGCTTGAGCCATTTACTGACCTAGTAGTGATGGAGAAATAAGATGAGATGAACTGGGGTCCCCAGTTGTCCTGGGGTCCCTTATGGGCCAGGCCCATGTGGCCATAGAGCACTCATACTAGGCAGAGGAGGGTGGGGGAATCAGCAGCTGTCCTCTGCTACTACCACTGAGTAGTAGCATATGTGGAGCTAGCTGCTCCTCTGCAAGTGCTCCTGCTGTACTTTATGCTCCCAACTCTTGCAGTGGTCAACAATTTTCAGCAGCTGTCACTGCCTCAGAGTCTGAGAAGTCTGCCTCACAGCAGGACACTCTAACCCCACCACTTACAGAGGTTCCTGTGTCTCAGCCTGATCCTCCGCCATCCTCTGAGCCCTTATGAGTTATGCAGCTGTGAAGTCATTTTTTCCCCCTAAAGTGAAGGGCCTGGAGGAGCAACAGTGGAGAGCCAGGCAGGCAGACTTTTTGCTCAGTCTATGACCAGCCCTTCTCTCACCTAATCAGCTATAGCAGCACCTACAGAGTCATCAGGAGGCCACTTTTCAGTGCCCCTCTGCTGTGGTGCTTTCCCCAATCACTTTTATATGGACTAGCATCTTGGAAGTCTCACTTCCTTTATGTGGACTGTGGCCGGGGCTTCCCTCACAGGTGCCCTCCTCCACCGAATGCCCACATTCAGAATCCTCTGCCTTCATGTCCATGGGAAAAGACCTTTGTCAACCTCACCAACTTCTTTTCTCACCGCCTACCCAGCGGGTTGAGGTGTCCCTCTGCCCACAACACCAGTCCCACCGGAAAAGCCTGTCACTGCTTTCCTGAGCCAGCTCCGCATTGGCAGGGGGGGGGGGGGGGTCACAGGAGCCCTGTGTGGGAGGAGAGGTCTCAGCATGNGGGGGGGGGGGGGGGGGGGGGTCACAGGAGCCCTGTGTGGGAGGAGAGGTCTCAGCATGGACTGCTGCCCCTGGCACCTACCTCTGCTACCTCTGTCTCCCGCGCTGTGAATCTGGCGAGGCATTGCTGACGGGCGCCAGCTTCCGTGCTCCTTCCCGAACGGCCACAAGTGCAGCCCTGGTGGCACGATGTTTGAGAACCTCCTGTCGGAAACCCCCATGGCCACACCGGGCGAGTGCTCTTCCGCCGCCCGGCGGCCCCAAGCCCGACTCAAGCGTGGGTTCGCTGGCGAGGCTTTCGCGCCAAGCTCCAGGTCTGGGAAGCAGTGCCCGGTGCCTGCTCGGCGCGTCTCCTCCCGCTGCCGCGGTGCGGGTGCGTCGCCACCGCCACTCCTGCCTGCTCACGCGCCGCCACCGCCGCACCCGCGAGGACCCCTACGAGTGTGTCCCGAGCCCCGCGCCTTCTTGCCGCGCCAGCGGGGACCCAGGCCGGGCGCCGGCAGCTCCGCCGCGCGTCCTACCGTGCGGCCTTCCCGTCCTCACCGCGGCTCCGCGAAGCTGCGGCCGCCCAGGACCCGCGGCGCTTCGAGGGTGGCGCCTGTGGCAAGAGACTGGGCTCAGCGGCAGGTGCCCGAGGCGGCCCGGGACGCGCCCAGCCCCTCCGACCCGGCGGACCGCTCGCTCACTCGCCGCCTCCACGACGACTCTTGGCTACGCGGAGGCCCGAAGCGCCGCGAGTGTAAAAAGCGCCGGAGCACAGAGGCGCGGTGCCGGCTCCCCGGCGCTGCCACTCCCGGGCCTGGACGGTGACGAGCCGCGGTCAGGGAACCGCCTGCGGGAGCGCCGGCGCCGGCCCGCCCGCCTGGGAAGAGGCCTTTGCCGTCTCCGGGCGCCAGCAGAGCGATCCTACTCCTGCCCGCTGTGCGGCAAGAGCTACGGGTCCTTCTCCAACCTCTGGAAGCAACACAGACGCGCCGGCTGCTGCGGAGCCAGGCAGCTGTGCCGCAGCAGCGGGCACACGCGGAGGCCGCGCTCCCACCGCCTGCGGGGAGATGGCAGTGGAGGCGCGCCCCCTGGCGGACGACACTGACATCTACCCTGTGGCTGAGGCTGCGGGGGACACATCTGCGGTGAAGGCCCGTCTCCTTCATCGGCAACAGCATGCCCTGTGGCTAAAGAACCTCCTCCCAAATCCCCTTCAATCTCTGAACACGCTGGGCCCCTTCCTCCACCCCATCCTCACGACCGGATAAATTCATTCATTCTCTGGATTGAAAGAGAGAATGAACTGGATTCATTCTTCTGAGGCGATCTTGATAGTCATACAGGTGCCCCTTTCCCCCACTTTCCATCTGTTAATACTGGTGGCCCCAAGGTGAAACCACTAATAGAGACTGAGTTGGACATTAAACAAAAAGGACGGGGTATCAGTCTGATGGGAAATAGAGAGCACTTAGTTATTGTGGTTCTTTGGCTAAAAGAATTCCTAATCTCTTCTTACTCTGTGAAAGTTATACCAAGAGAAACTCTGGATACCTGTTGAGCCTAGAATACTTTTTTTTACAGAATATATTCATTACATACATAAATAACATACACAAATATTTAAGCAAGGAAATATTACCCACAGTGCCACTATCAAAGTTTTCAACTTCTTGCATTTTTTTCTGTGTTCCTAGAGTTATTATTCTACTGTTGGTTGCTTCTATAAATACAATGTTTTATTATTCCTGGTATTTTAATTTTATGCCCCACCTCATTTTTAGGTTTTAAATCCTTTATGGAGAGGAGGTATCTCTACTATTTAAGTTACACTTAAAATTTTTAGGTAATTGACAGATAATGTTCAAGCCAGCAATGTATAATTTAGTCAATTAAATTTCACAGCACGTACCAGGCTCTAAATATGCAAAATTTAGTTTCTGGATTTATGAAAAGTGATAATCTCACAAAGGCGTAACTAAAGTGCCATGTCTGCAGTGTATAGAAGCCATTCATAGAGAATGATGTGAGTTGTCCAGTAAACAGCTATATTATTGTACTATCCAAATAAAGTTCTTTAGCCAAACTAAGGTTAAAGAATATTATAATTATTATTTCGGCATTCACTCATGCAACACACATTTTTGTCTGCTGATGATATATCAGGGACTCTTCTAGCCTCTAGGAATACCACATTGAATAAAACCAACAAGGTCTCTTTTCAGATTCACCCTCTTAGTAGGATAAATTGTAATAAACAAGAAAATAAATAAGCAAAGTATCATCTGTGAGTGGGAACTGCTATAATGAAAATAATGTGATAGGTTGATTGCGGGCTACTCTTTTAAGTGGGTGAACATGTAGGATCTCTCTGAGAAAGTGATACCCAAACTGATACCTGAATTATGAGAAGGAGTCAGTCAGGCTCCTTTATCCTAGTCATAGTTTTACAAGGCAACCCTAATATAAAATGGGTTCCCCTCACTGGGTCCTCCACCCACATGCTCAGAAGACTTTTAAAAAGTCCCAACTTCAGGTACACGTAACAAAAGTTATTAACAGGTTTTATATTACAAAAAAAGGAAAATAAAATAATAATAATACCAAGGGAAAAAGAGGAATACAAATCCATAAATATCCTACCAAATCTTCTAAGCAATAGCGCATTAAGAGCTAACTCCAAATAAAAAAAAATAGCTCCCAAAAAATGGGGGCAAGCCTAAGGCTCACCTCTAGTTTTATAGCCAGCCTGGCTACTTAACTCCACCCTCAGATCCCAGTAATCCACTCTTCAATACTCATTTTATTACCCATCTGTGTAATCCATTCAAAACTACCCTTCCCCCTAACAATAGGAGAAAATGTTTTAGGCACAGATTGTGAAAAGTGGAAAGGTTCTAAGGCAGGTACAAGCTTGATATGTTGAATAAACAGCAAGTAGGTGTGTTGTGTTGAAACTGGACTAAACTAATATGAAATAGTAGGAGACAGATTTGGAAAAGTAAACAGAGACCAGATAATATAAAATTTTATAGGTCAGGGTAAGGAATTTTTATTTTATTCTAAATGCAGTGAAAGATCTTAGAGAAGTTCAGGCAGGAGAATGACATCTGATCTACATTTTTTAAAGCTCTTGAACAGAAAATTAATTATACTGGGTGGTTAAGGGTTGGTTATGGTTATGTAGAGATGATGGTGACTTGTCTATGTGATACAAGCATGTATAGCAGTAGACTTAGGACAAAGTGAATAGATTGATAATATGTTTTGGAGGTAAAGTTGACAAAATGAGTTAAATGGGTGGTAAGGGCAAGAGAGGATTCAGTGTCTTTGTAGGACTTGGGATTAAGCAACTTGGTAGAGGGCAATGCTGTTTACCAAAACAGGTAAGGAAGAGGCTGGGCAATGGAATCAAATCAAGGTTGTATTGTGAGAATGTTAAATCTGCGGTGCCAGTTAGTCTTCCAATTGGAGATGTCAGTTACTCAAAAGCATATACCATTCTGGAGTTCATTGAAGAGGTAGGTATACACATATAAAAATGGAGGAGTCGTCAGCCTTTTGCTGTATTTAAAATCATGAAAGTATATGAGATTACCAAGAGGGGTGAGGGTGGTTAGAGAAAAGAAGGGAGGTCTCTATACTGATGTCTGGGGTGTACTAACAACTTGAGTTTGATCAAAAGAGGATGAGCCAGGAGAGTAGACTTTAAAACAGTGACTAGCAAGATATGATAAAAATCAGCAGTGTGGGGTATAGCAGGAACCAAAAGAAGAAAATGATTGCAGAAAGGAGTAATGAACTGTGCTAAACACTGCTAAGAGATGGAAGATGAAGACAGGAGATGACTACTGAATCTGGCAACATGGAAATCATTGGTGATCTTGACTAGAGCAGTTTAAGTGAAATGTTTGAAACCTGTGAGAATGTATTGAGAAAGAATACCGCAAGAGAAAGTAGAGATAAGGACTAAAGACAGCTGATTCAAAATGTTTTGTTATAAATGGGACAATGGGTGAAAAGGTTATGGGATCAAAGAAGTTTTTCTAATGGATGTCATTAAGTTAAATTTACCTACTGATAGGAATGAATCAATAGACAGGGATATTGGTGACATAGTGGAAGGAAAGAGTAACTGAGTCTTTTAAAAAGGAAAGAAGGTGGGGTCTGGAATACAATTGAAAGAGTTGACTTTTGACAGGAAAATGAAAATTTCTTCAAATGTAACAGGAAAGGCAGAGTGTGGAAGTACAGGTGTGGAAGGGTGATCTATTTGGTGATAGAAAGAAGTGGGGCTATTAGATTTTTTTCCTTCCATCACAACAGAGTTGAATTCATTAAAACAAAATAAATATCTGCCACACGGACAAAGAGTGTAAGTAAAGTAAGCCATATAGTTTCTAGACAGTCTTGCCTAAGATACTATTTTAGTGTGTTGTTCTTTAACAAATGACTTCCAAACTTAGTGGCTTAAAACAATGATACTTTATTGCTCACCATTCTGTGGATTGACAAGGTAGTTCTTCTACCTCACATGGTGCCGGCTGAGGTGATGAAAATGTTAAATGTCCAAAATGGCCTCACTTGTATGGCTGGGCACTGGTGCTGGCTGCTAGCTAGAAGCTCAGCTGGGCTGTGAGCCTGGGGACTTGCTTCTTGCTCATGTGGGTCTTTTTGCACAGATACCTGGGCTTCCTTATGACTTGATGATTTCAAGGGAAAAAGACTTCCTACATGTTGATCAGCTGGGTTATTTAGAAAAGGTTCAATATTAGGGTGGTTTTAGTTTTGGGGACCACATTTCAAATTTTACTCGTATAAACTATAGTCAGAAAATCATAGCTATATTATATCTTTCTAATTAAAACTGTCTCATAAGAATTCTTAACAATAACAACAATAGCATCTAATTTTTTTGAGATTCAGAAAATAAACAAGGTTTCATTTTTCCATTTGGGGACTTGAATTTCTTTTTTCAGGTAGAAAGCTGAAACCAGTCACTAAGACTCCTCTTATTTTTCTGTGCAGATTTATCCTGGGTACAGAATTTTAACATCCATTCTCCCTTCCTCTCCCATTTAACTCCATACCAATCGTAGCATTTTCCTGATGTGCTGTCAAAGTGAAAAAAATGGGGAGAGCATTGAAAGGATGGTTGCACACAGGGGAGATAAATCACTCTTGCTTCTAACTCCATGGATATAAACACAGTCAACGTGAAATTATACTCCATATTTTGTGTTCCTGAGAGAATAAAGAAAAGGGAACCTGAAAGAAGTGTCATGCTCATGAGTAAAAAAAACAACAGTGGAATCAGAAAAACATGAAAGAAAGCTTACTTATTAAAAAAAAAAGTAGCTTCTGAGAAAAGCTACTTTGCCCATATAGAAATCCCTGTAGTATCTGCAGTACCATTTCAAAAAAGTCGAAGGTATTATAATTCACGATGAAGTGAATTAATGAATTGCCTTTCCCTTGACTTATATCACAAAACTGCAAACTGAAAAAATACCTGAAATTGAATTATGAAATTCCACTGGAAAAAAATATTTTTGGGAGGAAATAGTTGGTAGGGGCCCCAGTCCATGTGATATCACTAACATTATATCACTCGGGCCTTTACACCTGGTAGAAGCTGTGGTTCCAAGTTGGAAAACTATCTTCACCATGGTTTTTGTATTTTATGGCACTTTTTCTATTTTTGCCACAGTAGCCCCTTCCCAGACCATGGGAATTTCTTTCATATTTGAAACTCACCTACAGGGTACATCCAACAAAACTTTCTACAGTGATGGGATTTTTCTATATTTTCAGTTTAATACAGTAGTCTCTAGCCACATATGGTGATTGAGCACTTAAAAAGTGACTGGTGCAAATAGCAATAGAATTTATATTCTATTTCACTTAAATTGCTTACAATTAAACTTTAAATAGTCACATGTTGATCATAGCTACCATATTGGAAAGCAAAGTCTGATGTCTCACCTGCAACTCTCAGAATTCTGGTCATTTCCTTTTATCTACAATTTGTAAAAGACAGCTGCAATATCATAATTTTGCAATAATATTGACCTGTCATACAGCTTTTATTTGTAGTATTTCTATTAATATCTTATTAGATCACAAGCTTCTTTGAGATAAGAGCTGCTTGTTGTTTCTCTCACTTTTTTTTTAAGATTTATTTATTTATGCACACAAGAACTGGGGTATAGGCAAGAGGTGTGGGGTGGAGGGTAAGAGGATCCACCAGAGACAGAGTGGGGAGCAGGACAGGCAGATCCACCAAAACACACTGCTGAGGGGACAGCAGGCGAAACAGGCGAGGTCTGCTGTACCATGTAGGTCACCTCCCTGGGCATCAGTGGGGATTGAACTCATGCTGCAGTAGCTGCGATTTGCCTCATAGTGCTGTGCTTACCCATTACACAACCAGGAAGACCCCTGTTTCTCTCACTTTTATATTATACTTTTTTTATATTATTCTCACTAGTCCAGTACCTGGAACGTGCTAGGTTCTCAATAAATATATGAGTAAATGAATGGATTGAAGAGTATGCATATGCCTTTGGTATAAATGTGGCCCTCACATCTACTCTGTGTGTGTGTGTGCATGTGCAAGAGAGTATGTGTGTGTGTTTGTGACAGAGAGTGAGAAATGGAGATTGATTTTTTAGAGAAGACTCTAGAGATACAGAAACCAAGGCCAGATTATTAAAGAGAAATAGATTTGGTTGCATAATACTTAAGAATCAGAAACTTCACTTTATTAATAAGAATTTTCATAAGCATTCACTATATGCCAGAGAGAGTATCCTAAGTACTTTACATGAAGTACTTTATGTAATCCTCATGAAATGACCCTGTAGAATAAGTACTATTCTTATCCCCATTTTACAGATATCAGGGAGAATAAGAGGAGTAACTTACTCAGGGTTGTAGAGCTCATAAGTAGTGCAAGCATTTAAACCCAAGCAATCTGACCTGGGAGCCTACCTTCCTAACCACAAAGCTGTATTGCTTTCTGATTGTGTCCATATGGTGACAAAAGCTTAGTGACCTCAGATGTCTGCATCAGGCTTTCGTCTAAATTTAAGTCAGTGTCTCCCAGAGGTTAAGGCCTCTTTTCAGTGGTGCAGGTGGAAGGAATAAGATTCAGGACAATAGGATATAAAAATCTGCACAGGATTCCTTTTCTCAAAAAGCCAGAGAAATATTTTCACCTAGGCTTTGTATGCAATAAAGGGAAAAATAAAAGCTTTTCTTTAATTAAACAGATGCACACCCCTCCCCCCCCCAAACACACACACTGGTCTAAAAAGCTAAGAGGGACTACGGCATTGTGAATTAGTAGTGTTATTTAGCTTTCCCTCTCCCCTCCCTCATGTCTAGTCCATTATCTGTGTTCCACAGATAATCCATGGCTGATATTCCTACTTAGTTGTTTCTTTGTTTCATGTGAAGCTATTTTATCTTTTTTGTGTTGGTTCTACTCTTCTTTTTTTTTTTTTTAAGATTTATTTATTTATGCATACAAGCACTGGGGTACAGGCCAGAGATGTGGGGGGTGAGAGGATTCACCAGAGACAGAGCGGGGAGCAGAATAGGCAGATCAATGGAAGTACACTGCTGAGGGGAGCAGCGGGCACAGCAGGAGAGGTCCGCTTCGCCATGTGGGTCCCCCCCCTGGCTGCCCGCAGGGATCGAACTCATGCCGCAGTAGCTGCGGTCTGCCTCACAGTGCGCTGCTCAACCCACTGCGCCACCAGGGAGACCCGGTTCTACTCTTCTTGACCCACCCTTTTCCACCCTTTCCTGTCCTGCTCTCAGCCCTCAAGAATTGACTGTTACTATTACATCATCTGGATCCTACCTCTCATGGGGTTCAGCAGGAGCTTGGCACAGGAATAGGAGAAAGAGAAAGTAGGACATTTCTTCTCTCTACTTAGGTGCCATGTTTTCAGAACAGCTGCCTGCAGCTCCTCCCACAGGACTCCAGCACCCCGGGGAGTCTGGGAACACTTTCTTCAGGTTTCTTCTGTCTAGAAAAGACTAACAAACTCTTGCTAGTCCCTTAGTGCACCTATGTACCTGTTTTTTTCTTAGCCCTGCCACATCTTTGTAAATAGTCCCTTTAATAAATTATTTTCTGTAAACTGTTTCAAATAAAATACTATTTCCTGCTGGCAACCCTGCCTGATAGATTTCCCCTCCAGTAGTCTTTCAAGTTTCTTCAAGGCATGGGAGAGGCTGATTTCCAAATTGGTATAAGGTTAAATAGACCTAGGAAGATTTCCTTACGAATTGAATCATAAGATTGTCTCACTGTTTGCAACACTGCTCAGGGGAGAGAAACTCTGGATGTGACATGAACACTCTGTTACAGGTTTCAGAGGTCATATGCCAGACTTTTTTAGAGTTCCAATGAAATGACCTTAAGATTATTCATTCCCTTTGCCCCAAGACTCTGATCATCAGGCAGATATATGATTATTAAACTGGTCCCTTAGGTAACTTGGTCCAGAGAAGGGGGAACTAGAGAGGGTGAATACCAACATTTCAGATCCTGAAAAGTTATAGTCTTTTCTTATATTACTGAAGTTGATTTTTTTTTAAAGATTTATTTATTTATGCAGACAAGAGCTAGGGCACAGGCCAGAAGTGTGGGCGGTGAGAGGATCCACCAGAGACAGAGTGGGGAGCAGAACAGGCAGACTGATTGAAATACACACTGCTAAGGGGAATAGGGGGCAAGGCAGGAGAGGTCTGCTACACCATGTGGGTCCCCTCCCTGGCCAGTGGCAGGGATTGAACTCATACTGCAGTGGCTGCGGTTTACTTTGTAGTGCATTGCTAAATACACTGTGCCACCAGGGAGGCCCTGAAATTGATATTTTTAAAGAAAAGGGGGAGAAAAGTATAGTTTCCCATCTCCCCCTTCCACATGAATACTACCTGTTTTGTTTTGTTTTTTTTCTTTCTGGCTTGCATTTCTCAAACACAGTTTTATTTACTCATTCATTCATTCATTATTTCATTTCTTTGCTTATGACTTCAGTTCTGTGTTAAAATGAAGATCTAATTAGGATCTATAAACTAATTAGGGTCTCTTCTCTGAAACTAATTTGATCTCCATATCCTTCTTCCTTCCGGCTACCATAAAAGAATCACTTATCCTGTCAAAGACCAGCTCCTTTCTTTGTGCTCTTAAGTCTATCCTCCCTTGTTTTCTGAGGGGCTTCAGAGTTTCAGTTACCTCCTGCATCCCCCAACAATTTCCTTACCTGGACACTTACATTAGCATACAAACATGCTTCAGCATCTCCTGTTTGGTGAAAATCCTCCCTTGACTCTTTATCTCCCTCCTAATAGTCCTTCCTTTCTTTGCTCCTCTGCACAGCAAAACTGTTTCTGAAGAAGTTATTTATATTGGCTGTCACCCCTTCCTTACCTTCCAAAAACTCCGTCCCGGCTTCCTGCCAGGGATCATCACTCCACTGAAACAGCGTCAGTCAAGGTCATCAGTGACCTCCATATTGCTGAACTCTATTGCTCTTTCTCATCTGGCTCAAATTCTTATAAGTACTAGACACAGACCATCAGTCTTTTTTTAAGATACTTTTCTTCTCTTGGCTTCCATGACACCATTTTCTCAGTACCCGTTCCTGACTCCTCCTCTATCCAACCGCTAAATGTTGGGTAGCCCCAGTACTAAGTTCTAGACTTCCACCATCTGTCTGTAGCTTCTAGCACTTGAAATATGGTTTGTGTGAAATGGTATATGCTGTAAGCATAAAAGACACTCTGGATTTTTAAAGTGTAGTGTGGAAAAAGTATATATAACATATTTCTAGTAATTTTTATATAAGTACATGTTGAAAAACATTTTGGACATATTAGGCTATTAAAATTATGTTTCTTTTTGCCTTTTTATAAAAGGCTACTGAGAAATTTTAAATTATATATGTGGCTCACATTAGTGAGTGGAGAGTGCTGTTCTAGATCCTCTTCCCCATCTACCTACCTTTTCATCATCTTACCTAGTTCCACAGCTTTAAATACTATCTTTATGTTGCCTTCCAGTTTAGACCTCTAAATCTGACCTTTTGTTTGAAGCCCAGACTATATATCCAGCTGGTATTTAATTTTTCTTTTCAACTCTTAACAGGTATCTCAGCATTAACTAATGTAAACATTAGACTCTCTGTCTCCTCCAGCCCCAAGATGTTACTTGCTAAGTTTCCCATCTTAATCGATGGTGCCATCATCTTTCCAGTTGCTCAAACTGAAAATGGAGTCATCCTTAATCTTTCTACTTATCCACTTCATCCGATCCTGCAGAAAGTCTTGTTGGTACCTTCAAATGATAGTTTGAATTCCATCCATTTTCCAATTTGAATTCCATCCATTTTTCTTCTTCTGCATGGCCATTATCTCCATTTAACTCACTGTCACCTCCCACCTAAACCAGTGTAACAGCTTCCTAACTGGTCTCTGTTTCCTCTCTTACACCATTATAATCTCTGCTCCATATTTCAGAGTGATCTGTTTTCAATATAAATCAGATCATGTCATTTCTCTACTTCAACTCTCCAGTAACTTCTCATTGTACTTAGAATAAAACTCAAAACTACCATAGCTTGTAAGACCTGCATAAGTCTGATACCTCCTTAGTTTCCTAACCACATTTACCCTTTGTTAGAACACTCTCCAGCCTCACTGGGCTTCCTTTCATACTTGGATCCTATCAGGTTTATCACAGCCTCCACATCAAGTCTTCTTTTCCCAGAGTTTTGTGGATGACTACCTTTATCCTTCAGATTTTCGAGTAAATATTGTCTCCTTTGAAGGACAATGCTACCAAGTAGCATTCTGTCCACATCCCTTTTAATCTAATAATACTCACACATTCTCTTTCTCCCTTCCTTTTTTCTTTCTCTTACTGAGATGTTTTATTTATTTGTTTGTTTCCTTTTTGGCGTCTATCTCTATTCAAAGAGTGTAAGCTCCTCAAGAGCAGGGACCTTGTGTATCTGACTTGCACCTGCCTTCTTAGCATCTGCTATAAAGCCTGGTCTTGAATAGGCACAAAAAACAGTTTTGAGTGACAAGTTTCAAAATAAGTGTAAATCAAATGGATTTTTTAAATGAAAGAATAAAAGTATTTTTGGAATAAATTTATTTTGGCATGAATGATATAGAGTCTTAGACACTAAAGCAAAACTTAAAGAGTTAATAACTATTACTCCCTTAGAGTGCTGAATTTCTCTGTCCAGCAAATATTGAAGACCTAATGTTTGCAGAACATGCTTTCTCTACTCTCAGAGCTGGAATTTCTCAAGAACAGCAAGAGACCCAGCTTGAGAGGCAGAGGGGAAGGATGACATTAAAGAGAGATGTGCGTGTTTGGCGGGCGGTGGCGGGGAGGCATGTCCAGGACTGGTGCTGACAACACATAATACCTCCTGACACTAGTTTTAGCCCTAGCTGTAATCGGGACTATTTCTTTTACCTCTCACTTAGTTTTCGTAATAGGTTTTCAATAAATGTTTGTGTTTTTTTAGTAGATTGAAAAAATTAATTTATGAGTTGTAAAGAAAACTCAGGAAAAGTAAAGTCTTAACAATTTCTGACCTTGGACGTGTCTAGGAAGCAAATGAAAAAGAATGCACATGAACTGGAAAGAATGAGGGGAAACAAGGTTGAGTTGGAGCTGCAAAGGGACACTGGTCTGAGGACTGGGGAATAAGAAAATGTTCTTCTCCTTCTGCTTCACGCCCCCAGAACTGAGTCAACCTGAGTTCCTGTTGACCTCAGGAGAGAATTCGAAAAGCACAAATCAGGAAAACAGAGAGAAGAAAATTTCTGAATGTGAAACAGCAAAAACATCCAGCTTGAGGTCATCTCATTGTTTCCCAATCCGAATTAGACATGCCCTAACACAGAAGAGAAAAGCAAAGATTGTGTCAAGCATGGACGTTTTAACTGATTGTGATAACATGGGACAGATATATCTGTCTGAATTGTACTTCTGCCCTAGTCTATTTTAGGCAACTTCTGGATCTGAATCTAAAAGTGATATCTGGAAAAGAGATAATAATTTGTGCTTGCATAGTGCTTTTCACTCAAAGGTCTCAAAGCACTTTACAAAGAAATAAATATTATTATCCCAGATGGAGCACCTCAGACAGAAGGACTGCTGCCCCTTTCAGCAGATTTGGGAGTGGACTCCTGACACAGCCCTAGGCTGTGAATCACTGAATCATGTCCTCTCATGATCGGGATCTGGGACTACCAATAATGAGGCTTAAAAAAAAATACAAAGTAGAACATCAGGCTCTACTCTTAAGACTTTTAGCATGTGTCCAAACATATGAAAGTGGGAGATTTTAAAACTGCTGAATGTGGGGCAAAGTGTGGCTAACTTCAAATGAAAAGCAGTTATTCTAGTCAGACTAATAATAGCTAACATGTGCCAAACATATTCTAAATGGGTTATATATGTTTATTACTTTATTTGAGATTTACAGCAATTTCAATGAGGTGAGAACTAGCGTCATCATGCCCACTTTAAAGGGAGGAAGCAGACAGGGAGAAGTCAAGTACCTCGGCCAACAGGTCAGTGAAGCAAGTAGTATAGCCTAGATTCAGATGTGGGCAGTGTGAGTCCATTGCCAACACTCATAGTCACTTATCCTACACCAGCTATGGTGTGAAGCATTTTGCATGAATTATCTGATTAATCCTCACAACACCCCTAAGAGGTAGGTAAAAGTATGATCCCAGTTTGATTCTCGGGTGGGGGAAGAGGAACTAAGGGTAAGGGACTTGCAAAAGTTCACCTCCCAGTAAGGGCGGAGCCAGGATTTTGAGCCTTAGGCAAGGAGTCAGGGTTCTAGTTCTGTTTTTAGCACTAATGAGGCTGTGTGACCTTAAGCAAATCAAACATACTCCAAGGTCTCTGTGAAAGGAGGACAAGGGGCTACTCTGACGCCAAAGTCCTTCTCAGTGCTAATAGTCTCAGATTCTCAGTATCTGTTTTCTCTTTAGTCCCCTGTTTGAAAATCCTTGGAGGAAAAGAAATTAACCACACAGAACCTGAGAGTGACTCTAGGAGCCAAATTTAGAAAACAGATCTCAAAAGGGGGGAAAAAAGGTTTATAAAATGTCTTTATTTAGAAAGTAAGACTGTCCTGCAAGTATTTGGCTTGATTTGTGAGATTCAATGACCAGATACACATCTCTTGACTCACCAGCCTCCTACACGCAATAAGTCATGTAACCTGGTTCAGTGGTCCTTTCTGGCCACTGAATTGGTTAAAGCTGGAAGAAGCCTGTCTCGTGTGGGAGGGATCTAGGAGAAGAAGCCAAGCTTTTTATGTGGGTGTTCTATCTTGAATTCAGAATGTCTATACCATTCTGTCTACTTCTGTTTTTGTTCTCAGTGATTATTATATAGTGACACAGCCCACTGCTACCATGAACCAGTTTTTTCACAACCTTATGGGGAGTCAGTGGAGTGAAAATCTGGCTTCCAAATCTCTGTGGTTCTGTTCAAAATTGTGAGTTTGTTCCAAAGGAAACAAAATCATTATCTTGAAGAGCTACCTGTGCGCCCATGCTCACTGTAGCTTTATCCACAGTAGGTGTAGAGACAAATTAAGAGTCCAATGATGGAGGAATAAAGATGTGCCATATACCAATGCTATTTTTTATATTATTCACCCCTAGAAAACAAGGACATCCTACCATATCTGACAGCATGAATGAAATTGGAAGCTATGGTGCTAAATGAAAAAGCCAGACAGAGAAAAGTAATACTGCATGGCATCTGTTATGTGATACCTGAAAAAAACAAACAAACAACAATAAAACAAGTCAGGCTCATAGATACAGGAAAAAGAACTGTGGTTTCCAGGGTCTGGAGGGTGGAAAAGGGGAAAGTTTGGTAAAAAGGTGCAAAGTTTCAGTTATTAGGACCTAATGTATAATGTGGCGGCTATAGTTGACGATACTGTAAGGTATAATGGACATTCACTAAGAAAATAAAACTTGTATTCTCACTAAAAAAAGGGAAAAGCTATTAGGTGACAGATATGTTAACTAACACAATTGTAGGCACCCTTTCAGAATCTATATGTATAAGAAATTATCACTTTGTACACATTAAATATATTACAACTTTTTGGTCGATTATGCTTCAGTGGAGCTGAGATAGATAAGTAGATAAGAGGGGGAAAAGGAGAACAAGAAAACTCCAAAAGGTGAGCTTCAGTTAGTAATACATGTAGGCCTTATCAGTATCTTTGTGATCATGGGGAAGTCATTTAAATTCTTTGTGTCTCAGTTTTCCTCATTTTCTTGTAAAATGATGCTTATGCCATTTGCTCTATGGTGTTATGAATTTCAGAGCATATCCCATTGGTGGAAGAGCACTGCTTCCCATTCACAGAGCTGTGGTGGTGTTCTTGATGCAAGCACTTTGGCAATTGGCACCCCAAATGGGAGTCCCAATTCTGCCTGTCATTATTAATTCCCTGTAATTCTCTTCAACTCTAAAATGCAAAGATGTTGAGGCATAGAAATATAAACATGAAGTTCCTGACACACAATAGGTCATTAATAAGTGGTAGCTATTATGACTTTTATTATCAATTATTGAATTATAAATGAAGAGGTAGCAGGTACAAAATATCAAGGTTTATTTTTAAGACATGCATATTAATTCACTCTAATGCCCAAGGAAAAGCCAACATAGTGTTGAGCAGCCCAAATACTGAAGCTAATTCTGGAATTTTCTCTTCACACACATTACACCTTGAGCAAATCTGGGTAGGTACCTCTTTTCCCTTTAGAAGTCTCTGCCTAAGTCCCCACCTTCTGCAGCAGCAGAATTCTAGTAGACTATTGGTTCTCAAAACTTACCTTTGCATTCTAAAGAGTATAAATTTATAATGCAATAATTTCCAACACTTTTGAGAATAAGAATCTCATTTTTTAAAAAGATTTATTTATTTATGCATACAAGCACTGGGGTACAGGCCAGAGGTGTGGGGAGGTGAGAGAGTCCACCAGACAGAGCAGGGAGCAGAACAGGCAGATCAATGGAAGAACACTGCTGAGGGCAGCAGCGGGCGAGGCAGGAGAGGTCTGCTGCGCCATGTGGGTCCCCTCCCTGGCCGGAGGCAGGGATCGAACGCGTGCTGCAGTGGCTGCGATTTGCTTCATAGTGCACTGCTTAACCCGCTGCGCCACCAGGGAGGCCCTAAGAATCATTTTAAGGTATTTTTTTCCAAGGAATTCATTATAATAATAGTTCTATTTTAATAGCATTTAACTGAGAAATACATGTTAAAAATTCAGCAACTGTAAAAAATTAAAGAATGCTCCTAAATATTTTTTATAAGAAAACGTTTTTTGAATACAAAATTCACAAGGTACATAAGGGACTGCTATGAAAAGCATCCTTCTTGCAGCCCATTCCTCAGTTAATTGGACTCCTTTCCTAGGACACTTTTGTTTCAGTTTCTTTTTTTTTTTAACATTTATTCATACAAGAGCTGGGGTGCAGGCTTGAGGTGTGGGGAGGGTAGAGGATTCACCAGAGACAGAGCCGGAAGCAGAACAGGCAGATTTATTGAAATACACTGGGAGATCGAACTCGTGCTCCAGTGGCTGCGGATTAGCTTCATTGTGCTGTGACTTAACCCCTTGCACCACCAGGGAGACCGCTTGTTTCGGTTTCTACTGTGTCCTTTCAAAGCTAACCTATGCTCTACAAACACTGATATATTTAGTCTTTAGAAAAAGACAAAATGATAGCATATCTTACCACTCTTCTTCACCTGGTATCACTCTTCTTCATACATAATGTCTCGCTAAACTTTAAAATGGAATGTGAGAAAATGTATTTTTATTCATCACAATTGCATTGCATGTTTTGATATATAAAAAATCCAAGTGTGCAATAACTACATACCACTTAAAGGTTCTCTGCTCCTAGATTAGGAACCACTGGTATTAGGAAGATACCAAGAATATTCAATACTAATTTTGGTCTTTATTCAGCATCAGGCATTGTTCTAAGCACTTTACCTTTATCCCACATAGTCCATATCCTTCAAAGTCTTCTAGTCTCAATTTAAATGTTATCTCCTCAGAGAAGCCTTCCCTTATCCAAATGGACCTACCCACCCCTTATTCCATTATTCCCTATCATTTCATCCTGTTTATTTCCTTCAGGACATGCATCCCTATAAGTAATGAGTTACCTATTTGTCTACCTGCTTACTGATATCTTCCCAACGAGAGTTATGAGCTTTGAGAGCAGGAAAGAGTCAGGTTGTATACCCAGTGACCAGTACCATGCCTTAGTGCTTGGCACAGGGGAGTCAATCAATTGGATATTTGTCAAACAAGTATATATAATGAGAAAATCCCAATTTTATGAGGTAGATTCTAGTACCTCTATAACAATGAGGAAACTAAGACACTCATCAAAAGTTAATAAGTTACAAAATGAGTTTCAAATCCAACTCTGACTCCAGAGCTCAAGCTCTTCACTACCACTCTGATCTCAGAAACAGAAGGTTAGTACAAACCTGGTTGTGTGTGGTCTTGAGTAAATCCCCTTTCTCCCTGGAACGGTTCCTTCCTTTGAAACATGAAGGCAGAGTTAGTATTCGTCCTTACTGTGATGGTCTGTGATGGATGAGATCTGTGACCTATGAAAATAAAAAAGGCAACACTGAAGGGGTCAACAGATTGCCTCGATAAGAGAGTTGATTTTCAGTTGTCTTCCTTCCCTCCTCCTTCACTGAAGATTTGCTGATCCTTATTCTATGCCAAGCACTATGTCAAACTTCCCTTTGGATAGGGAGCCAAAGACATGGTCCTTGTGTTAAAATACCTAGACTGATGGGTTTATAGACCTATTAACAGCAGCTTAAAGTATGGTATGGATCAGTGCCATGATAGTAATATGTGTGAGGTAATGTAGAAAAGGAATGGACTAATAGTGTATAAGCATGGTGGTGGGGTTGGAGGAAAATGAGGAATAATGCTAAGCTGGGCCTTGAAGAGAGAATAATTTCTTAGGTGGACAAGGTGGCGGTGAGGCCTCCTGGATACAGGAAACATTATGTGCAGAAGCACACCAAGAAATAACATGATGTGCTGACCATCACTTGGGAAGGTGGCTGGCCCGCAGACTACGGAGCTGGCCAGGCAGGAGCCCATGAAGAGTCATGCTGAAGCATTTGGACTTTACTCCTAAAAGCAGTGTCATGGAAGATCCTATTTACATGTTATTTGTAGAAAGATCACTGGAGGATCACAACGAGGGGGAAGGTGCAGAGGTCCGTTAAGAGGTTATACAGTAGTCCAGGTGAGGGATGATGAGCACTTGGAACTAAGGTACTCACAGCAGAGTTGGAGAGGAGGAAATCAATTAGCAATTATCAAAAAGGTGGAACCAAGGACTTGGTGTTTGATTGGATGAGGGAAAATAAGATGAGACTATGGGACTTACTGGAATGGATTGGTGGCAAAATATAAAATGACACCATTAGTAGTTAGAGGGAATTTGGAGTGGGGTGGGAGAAATGATGTTGTTTCTTAGCCAGGAAAGGCCTTTAGTTCCCTCCTTCCCTTTCCAGAATAGCATAGTCCTGGCCTAAGTCAGACATCATGGGTAAATTTCCTGCAGGGCCCAGTCAGGGATACAGTTCTCCAAGACCTCACTCCAATTCCTGAGCTCCACATTTTTCAAGGCTATAAGCTGGGTATTGAAAATTCCCTGGTACCTTATTGATAGGAGGAGAATAGATTGTGGACCTGCTTTTAAAAATCAGCTGCTGAGTTCGGTAGAGCAAATGCTCCTGCTCTTGCAAGTAGGGAGTTTAGAAAAGAAACCCTTCCCTATAGAGCAGCCTCTGGCCCTGACACTCTCTGGCTCTCGGGTTGGATTTCAAGAAGCCCTCATCTCCCTTAGGGAGAAGCTTTTTAAAAGATGAGGTTGTATAGTCTGCAGCCTGTCCAGCGGGCAGCTGGAGAAAGCTCAGAGCCTCTCCCAACCACAACCCCTGGTCAGGTGTCCTCAATGTCGAGACAAGTCTCCACGTAGCCCCAGCTCTTCCCAAAATGACGGGACTGGGATCATTCCCCACCTCAAGAGGAATCTCCCGTGCTCACCCGGCTGTGGCACGGTCAAGCACGTGGGCTCCATTAGAGGCTGGTCTCCAGGGTCCTAGTAGGGAAGGGGATAGATAGCCCAGGAGGCGGGAGGCCGACCTGCCGGCGGCATCCTACTGTCGATGGCCAAAGGCAGGGGCACGCCCTGCGTCCCACTCCCACGCTCATAGGACGGTGCCAGATCCGTTATCTCTACTCCGCCCTCTCCTCACGGACTATGCTACTGTCATGACGATAAATCCCAAGAGCAAAGGGTAGCACTGTTCCTCCCGCGCCCCATGCGGGCCCTGAAGCCGGAGTGCAGTCCCCAGCTTCCCCTGCAGAAGCCGCGCTCCACATTCGGTCGGAGGGTAGAGGGGGGCGCGAGAGAGCAAGTGGGCGGGCGTGCCATCCTCCGCATCCTCCTCCAGGTCCTGGCGCGCAGGGTGGGAGCGCTGCGCGGCGCCGCGCTGCGTATCGCGGCCCACTTGCCGCCTGCCCCCTGCCCTTGCTGGGCCACCTCCCCGAGCTGCCGGTGGAGGGCTTCGAGGCGCTAACGTTACGCTGTTTCCGGTTTTCCAGCGGGCTCTGTTTCCCCTCCCAAGGCGGCGGCGGCGGAGCGGCGGAGCCCCCCAAATGGCCTGGCCAGATGCGGCAGGTTTGCTGCTCAGCGCTGCCGCCGCCGCTACTGGAGAAGGCTCGGTGCAGCAGCTACAGCAGCAGCAGCAGCAGCAGCAGCAGCAGCAGCAGCAGCAGCAGCAGCAGCAGCAGCAGCAGCAGCAGCAGCAACAACGCGAGCAGCAGCAGCAGCAGCAGCAGCAACGCGAGCAGCAGCAGCAGCAGCAGCAGCATCTCCCGTCCCGCTGCGCCCCCAGAGCCGCGGCCGCAGCAACAGCCGCAGCCCCGCAGCCCCGCAGCCCGGAGAGCCGCCGCCCGCTCGCGAGCTGCAGCCGCCGGCGGCATGAGGCGCGACCCGGCCCCCGGCTTCTCCATGCTGCTCTTCGGTGTGTCCCTCGCCTGCTACTCGCCTAGCCTCAAGTCGGTGCAGGACCAGGCATACAAGGCACCCGTGGTGGTGGAGGGCAAGGTACAGGGGCTGGCCCCAGCCGGCGGCTCCAGCTCCAACAGCACCCGTGAGCCGCCCGCCTCGGGTCGGGTAGCGCTGGTGAAGGTGCTGGACAAGTGGCCGCTCCGGAGCGGGGGGCTGCAGCGCGAGCAGGTGATCAGTGTGGGCTCATGTGCGCCGCTCGAAAGGAACCAGCGCTATATCTTTTTCCTGGAGCCCACGGAGCAGCCCTTAGTCTTTAAGACGGCCTTCGCCCCCATCGACACCAACGGCAAAAACCTCAAGAAAGAGGTGGGCAAGATCCTGTGCACTGACTGCGGTGAGTTGCCCCCTCCCTCCGCTAGAGAAAGGGGGGAGGGGCGAGGTGGTGGAGAATGGGGGTGGGGCGGGGAGGTGCTGCAGGTGCCCAGGCCTGGCTGCGCCCAGCCGCCAGGGGGTGGGGCCGCCTCTGGGCAGGGCGCCTTGGCACGGGTGGTTGAGGGGGTTGGGGTTGCGAAGAGGAAAATCAAGCACAAAGTGTGCCAGGAGTGGGGGGCATGAAGAGGCGTTGGCCTGTGCCAGTAGGAATCTGCGGCTGATGTATATGGCATGTGGGGCTGGAAAGCTGCCATCATAGCCCAGTAGCGGCAGGAAAAGCCGAGAGGTCCGGGTGGTGCTGGCCTGAGGCTCAGCGAGTCAGGAGTGACCCTTGGAGGCCTTGTCCACTCTGCTCTCATGGGCCTGCCTTGCCCAGGTTGGCAGGGTCTGCAGGAGCAGCTGGGCGGACTCTCAGGCTGTGAAGGCCTCCCTTACAAGTTCTCCTAGGGACTGATGGCCCCCGCCCCCTCCTTCCTCTCCTGGGTGCCTGGCTATGCTCGGCCACACCGCTGGCGCAGGCAGAGTTGGACTTTTTCTGCTACTGTTTTCTGTCCTCCATGTGGCTCGGCTTATTTTTTTTTTTCTCCTGCGTCGTGATTGCCTCTCTTTGCTAAAGCAGGTGGCACAGGCTCTCTTAACCTCCAGGACTAGCAAGCAGACACCTCTTTTGGCTGTTTCTGGGAGATCTTACTAGGTCTGTTGATTGTGATGATGATGAAATAGAGTAACTTCTGTGTGCTGTAAGTTCAGCTCTGGCATCTTACTGGCAAGATGTGTCTGCATCTCTCATCTTCATAATGTTGGGTGCTGCACAGGAATGCAGTGACTAGGAACAAAACACTGACATCTGTAGAAATCTGTAGATCTGTGCAGCTGGGAATGGAGGACTCCCCAGTCAAAAGTCAAAGAAACGTCAGTTTGAGAGCCTTTATTTCCCCCTGTGCCTGAACCCAGTATTTACCACCTCTCGGTAAAATATCTGAAACCAAATTGTCCCCATACTAGAATATTTGGTGTTAGCTCATCTTGTGCTTATTCATCTTGGCACTTCATTTTGCCCCAACTAAGCCTGACTTTAGTGTTTTGTGGTGTGACTCTCTGAGCTGTGTAATGACTGAATTGTGATAGATATCCTGGATTGTCTTAGACTGTGGGCTATGTTTACCGGTTTAGCAACTGATTCTGGATGTTATACATAAAGTTTGAGAAGCAAAGAATGTGCTTCATAGCAAGTTGCTGCCTTCATCTTTCTAGATCAACACCTTTGACTTTTGGAAGTTTCCCTCCTCCACCCTTCTTCCCCTCCTGTATTTCAAGAGATAAATTTTAGTGTAGTGGTGGGAGTATATCTAGGTACTATGTTCAACTCTGATGGCTTTGCTTTAATCAGAAGAATCTTAGATGACTTCATGAGGGGGAAAATCTTTGGTGATAACAGCGGTTTATCTTTCTGACATTGTTCTGAGGAATATTACTGACTGCTCTGTATAGTGTTGGTTGTATGCCGTGAAATTCTTTATGATGACAAGTTGAGACCAGTTAAGAATTTCTAATTTTTCAGTCTGATAAGTGTTTTATCTTCCATGCCTTGGACAGCTATGGTCCTGTATTATGCAGTGGGAAGTACATAGTAAAAACATTTATTGAACCTTGTCCAAGGACATCTCCTGTTTTGGTTTTCGGTAAGTTGCACAGTGTGCATTGCCACATAATCCTTGGTCTGGTCCACTGAGCCCTGGTGGTTGTCGTCTGGTAACTCCAGAGAATAACTGGCTTCTTTGCGTCCCTCCTCCTCTCCTCCTTCCCCCTTCAGTTATAGCTTGTCTGTTTTAGCTAATGTTTAATAGTTGAATATGGAAATCATGAGCGATTTGGAGGTCAGAAATATAGTTTGTTTTTAGGTTGTGGTCATCTCCTATTATTAAAATAGTGTGTGTAGTAGAGTATTTATTCAGAAGATAAATTTAGGACTGCAATTATTGCTGAAAAGAGGCCATCACACATCACAAATTATTGAGGAACAGGAATGTTAAATGTTTTAGACTACACAAATTTTTGCTTTGACTTGATAGTGTATAGATACAGGTCAGTTCCGGGTGGGGATTATATAAGGAGATTAGAAACAGTACATTTTCTTATTTCTCTACTAAGTGGTTAATGCATTGCTAATGGCCTCTTAAATAAGGAAATAAAATCATCCTAACTAACCACAACACCTTCCTTGTGCTCAGCAGGAAATAGCTAACAAACTCATTTTCTGTCTTCTGTCTCTAAAGAAAACCCTCTGGGCCACATGGTCATTGAGAACATTCTCTCCTTGGGGCAGATTTGCCCATTGCAAAATAGGGAAACTGGCACTTAGAAACTGTCATCATGGTGGCTATATTGAGCAACTGTGGTTGAATTGATACTTTGTTTAGCCAGTTTCAGCTCTAAGTGTGTCTGGGTTCTGAGAGGTGTTGTTCTTTGGGAAATGTTTTAAAAGATGTGTTTTGGTGGGAGAGGGCTTTGGGTAATAAATCATATAGAGAGTTGTATTATGCTATAAATTTGGCACATACCTCAGTAGCTAGCATCACTACACTGGTCACATTAGACTCCCTTCAAAAAGGTCCTCTTAAAAGGCTAAATTCATTGAATTCTGTGAAATGCTGACTTGAAGCCTGTGAAGTCCTCTTGGAATAACAATACCTGCCAGAGGGTCATTTTATAGAGCAAATGTGTGTCATTCAGCCATAATTACTACATCTAATGGCAGCGATTTGATTAAAATATTTGCATTTTTCAGAAAATGGAATGCATGAAGGGGTTTCAGTGCCTTCTGTGAAAAGAGAAGATAATGAGCTAGAAAGGACTCAGGGATTAAGCAACTCTGTACAATGCTATAAAAGCATCCTGTTCTGCAGATATGCTGCATTTTCAACCAAAATATGTATTTTGATATAATCACACCCTATCTTGATGCTTTTCTGTGTATGTTTTTAATCTGTTTCTTTATTAAATAGACACATAGAAAAATATTCTTCCTTTGGGACTTTCCGGTTTGCCATTTTCAAGTGTATAGTGTACTTTATTGTCAAAGATGGAATCCAAAGGTATATTCCTGAGGGAACTTTATGAACTTTAGGGTAGTTATTCATTAATTCAGTTCTCAGATTCACATATTAGAGGAAGGTGGTTCACAAAATTCAGTATAGCAAAACCAACTGCATATTTTTAAAATGCTGTTTATTTAAAGAATCTTTTCTTCCCCAGCCAGCTGGAAACCCAGCTGTGCTGCAGCTTGAAGATGGGAAAGTGAAACTAGATTAGAAACTGACCAGCCCTAGGGGTGAGGACAGGCTTGCTTATAGATGGAGGGGCTGAATTACCATCATACTGTCATTATTTCTTTTAGTGGCTGTTTTCCTCAACAGAATTCTGTTCTTGGGGCAAGAGCCATCTCTAAACTTTGGGGCCATCTTTTTCCTAGTTCTCTTGCCGGTGCTCCCCACCCCACCCAAGTGTTTGGCGCTGTGCCAGGCATAAGCCTCTACAAGAGGGACTTTCATAAGCATCTTTTGAATGGATGAAGTCAAGTGAAGTTTAAAAAAAAAGGCTCTTGATTAATACTAAAACAATCTTAACTCTCCAGTCTGTGACACCACTTCTTGTGCTGAAAGCTAAGTTTGATGATAGCCTTCACCTGTCGCTATGGGAACCTTTTTTTTTTTTTTCTTCAAAGGAGTCGTTATCAACTGGAGTACTTAACCACAATGTGCTTAATCATTGTGCTGATTAGTGTTAATGGGATTTGTGTGGTGGAGAATAAAGGTCTTGCTGGAGAAGACCCTCTCCTTTTTATTTTCTGGGGATGGGAGGGTAGTTTACCATCCCTCCACCCTAGTATTTAAACAATAAATAAAACAACTATCAGTTTGAATTAACAAATCGTTTGGGAATTAGAGAGAGTGACACATTAACTAACTAGGTGACTAATTTCCTCTGCTGTGTTATTATCTAGGAGATTCTGATTTTATTTTCTAATAGCAAATATGTTGTAGTTTTATTTTCTTTTTCAACTTACATTATAATTTGAATATTGATTTGACTTGAAGTTCAGAAAGTATGTAGGAATATACGGTGAAAAGTCTCTTGCTCACCTCCTTCCTCAGCTGGCTGCTTCTAAGGCAATTGTGAAGTAATATCCTTGCAACGTGTATTTCTCTAAAAGCAAACGTTTTTTTAAAAGTCATTTTATGTGCTTTTTTTCTTTCAACAAATGAAGAATGTGTTAATGTTGCCATTAAGCCAATTTTTTGGTAAATTTTCCCCAAGTGATACATTTTTTTTTAACCTAGCCCATGATTTTAATCAGTGTTCTACCTCACAAATATAACCCACCCTAGGGTCAAGAATGAAAAGGCCAACTTATTTTTTAGCTGCTTTGCTGTTAAAAGTGTCCTGTGACAATGAATCCTTAATCGAGATGTTCAAAGGAGAGACCCAAAGGTTTGTTATTGAGTTTAAGGGTTCACTCCACCTGTTCCAATTGTTTCACTCTTGGTAATCTTACAGTAGCATCCGTGTGGGAAATCGCAATTCCGTATATGGAAAGAGAAAACTCCATAGTGCATGCTCACTTTGATTATCATTTAGAAGCCAAAGACCCCACTTGCTGACAAAGAATTTGATTTTGAGCATATTCATGTACAGCTGGTACAATTCCAAGGGAAGGGGATTAACCACCCAAATACTATTTTGGAGTCCATGTCAGGCAACTGATTTGTTAACATTTTAGAGGATCAGGGAATTACCATTAGGATTTGTAGGAGGAAGAAGCAATGTATACATCCAAACAGTGGGACATATCTAACCTCTAAATCCCGTTAGTTTAGTAGCATTTGACAATTTTGAACATTGATTCAGAAAAGGAATGGTATCAATATGAGTGCAGTTTTCTCTGTGTAGTCTTTAACAACTTATTCTTGGGTGTTTCTTTTCAAAGTCTGCAATATTGTTTGTATAATTTACACCAAAGGTAAATGAAATTTCTTCCCAGATTTTGAGTTTAGATGGATGTACATGAGATTGGGATTTTTGTCTTAACTGCTTCTTAACCCTTATTCCCAATTACTTATTGGAAATTGTAATAGAAAGAAAACCAGTTTATTAATTTCAAGAGATGATGTAGTGAATTCTAGATAACGGGAAAGTGGATGAGTTGGCAGGTGGAAAGTGCTACATCATGACAAGTTTGCAAAAATGACTGAGTTGCGAGAAATTAAGGCAGACCCCTTTAAAAACAACAGTGCACACAGATGAATCTTGGTGAACTGGAGCTCCATGGAAGGCTGTAGGAACTGAAGCAGCCCTCGAGAATGACTAAGAGGCATTGGGATAACACCATACCCAGGCAAAGAGCTGGAAAGCTTTGCCCATCAGGGGTCAAAAGACAGAGATTCACACTGGCTGAGGTCAGTTGCTGTTAATCAGTTGTGATGTTTTGATAATTCTGAAACGAGGTTAAGTTAAAGAGCCTTTTTTGTCTGGCTTATTGCTGCTGTGTGGTGGTGTGTGTTGACGTGTGTGGCTTACAAGCTCCCCTCTGCAGTAGAATTCCCTTTCTGCCTTGCACGTGTAGTGAGACCCAGTCTCCCCAGAGACCTGCTCTGGAGCAGAGCCTGTTAGCTCTCCTCTGTGAGTCTGCTCAGGACCTGACTGTCCGCCTTGCCTCCTGGGGGTGGGTTGGAGGTGGTGAACATTCTATCTACCCCGGCAGATGTTTGGAGAGTAGCAGAAGCACAGCTTTCCTAAGGGTTTCTTATTCTGCGAGCTACACAGAACCACAAGATGTGATGTTCAGGTTATCTTTTATTCTCGAATCCTCCAGAAAGAAGATCCTTCGTGGTTGTCTTTTTCCTTCACAGATATCCTGCTCTGTACAGAGGACATTGGCTTCCCTTCTACTGCCCTTCCCTGATCTGTTTATATAGACGAAAGATCTGTCTTTGTCCTCTGGCCCATTTACTTGGTTTTAATCTTGATATTGGTCCAGCTAACAGAAGCCAACCTGAACTAACATTCCTTTCCAAACTGAATGAGAAGAAAGTCACCACTAAATACTTGGTACAGCCCTTGAGAGAGTTAGGACATCGTTAATTTGATTAAGACATTGATGCGGTTTGTTATCACAAAGGTTGTGTTACTAAAAGAGCTACCTTTCAATTCCATCTATCAAATGTTTGTTCCAACAAATATTTGAATATGTACTGCATGTGAAGAACTAGGCATACCAGGGGAGTTGCATCAGGCATAGTCCCTGCCATCATACCATCTAGAATTGTAATATTCTCACAGTAATTCAATTCAGAATTCAATCCAAAATATGCTACATCTATGTTTCAACATAGTGTTGTTGAAACATAGGGGGGAGCAGAGGGGTCATAAAGGAAAGAAGATCGTGTCTGGTTAGAAAAGTAAGTTTCCTTCAAAAGATCAAAGATAAACCCAAGGGACCGTGGGGGTGGGCGGAGGGAGGGGAGGGCAAAGACGGTGATGAGGCGTAAAGAGCACAAGGGACTGAGGTGACGGTGCACGGGTGAAAATGATGGTGGGAACCCCCTGGGGAATACAAACGATGTCAAATACAATTAAACATAATAATAATAGGGCCTCCCTCGTGGCGCAGTGGGTTAAGCAATGCACTGTGAAGCAAACCGCAGTCACTGCAGCATGAGTTCGATCCCTGCTGCCTGCCAGGGAGGGGACCCACATGGCTCAGCAGACCTCTCCTGCTGTGCCCGCTGCTCCCCTCAGCAGTGTAGTTCAGTCNATCTGCCTGTTCTGCTCCCTGCTCTCTGTGGTGAATCCTCTCACCCCCCACACCTCTGGCCTGTACCCCAGTGCTTGATTGCATAAATAAATAAATCTTAAAAAAAAATGAAAAAAAAACATAATAATAATAAAAAAAGAAAAGTAAGTTTCTTGGAGAGGCAGTTTAGGATGGGATTCTAATCGAGATAGATGAGGTAAGGGGTAGTTTGGGGATAGAGATGAACTGATGAAGTATATTGATTCCACGTAGAGAGAGCAGTATTCTCAGTAGCAGAAAGGCATGTTTGCGGTGTACAAAATGACCAGAATGAAAGGAAGAAATGGGCAAGGTGCCTGGAGAGGTAGATTAGGGCAGTGTTTTTCATCTATCTTGAAAAGGCTGATGAGTTTACTTGTGATTATGTAAGTAGTATTTGAAGGCTTAGGTTCAAAGCAGCTCAGTAATACTTTGTAATTACCAGTGAATTGGTCTTGCACATATTTGTTAAATTTATGCCTAATATTTCATGTTTCCTGGATGCCATTGTAAATGGTATTTTTTTAAATTTTTTTTT
>JAGFMF010012151.1:5277145-5323582 GCA_019455555.1 Galemys pyrenaicus | reverse complement strand
ACAGCAGGAGAGGTCTGCCACACCATGTGGGTCCCCCCCCTGGCCGGCAGCAGGGATCGAAATCGTGCTGCAGTGGCTGCGATTTGCTTCGTAGTGCGTTGCTTAACCCACTGCGCCACCAGGGGAGGCCCTAAATTTTGTTTTTTAGTTATTCATTGCTAGTATATAGAAAGACAGTTTTTAAAATATTGACTTTGTACCATGACCTTGAAAAATTTACTTTTTAGCTTTAGTAACTTTTTTTTGCAGACTCAACTGTATTTTTCTCCTAGATGTTCCCATGTATCTCAACTTGAGGGTTTCTCGACTGGGCTGGGGAGATGGTGATGAGAAAAGAATGTATTACGTGTGTGGTCTCATTGTAGGGGCGTCCAGGGCATGGGGCCCCAAGGGGGCTACAGATTTTGATGTATCCATGGGTCTGTGTTGGTCAACTTTTTGGGAAGCCCATAGAGAGCTACTGCTTTTCTCTTTCACAAATGTGAAGACTAGACTAATACACCAAGGTGTTCCTTTTGAAATCTCATCAGGTTTGTAAGATCAACCAAGTAGCCAAGTTCTAGAGTCCTGCCAGGCCTGCTCTTTGATTTGCACTGGTCTGATACTGTTTTGGGGAAAAGTTCCTAAAAGTCCCTGAAAATGGTTTGCATCTTCCTTTTTTTTCTTTTCAAAGAAAGCAGGTCCCTGACTAAGCCTGCTTTGATTTGGGCGTTTCCAGATATGCTCACACTAACTCACTCTTCCTCTCTTTCCTTTTTTTCTTTTCTTTTTTTTTGTGCTGGCTTGGTATGGATCCAGTGTCTGCCAATAGCCAGAGGGGTACAGATGTGGGTATGTAATAGGTGGCACTTTGGAAACAATATTAATTTCAGTTAACTGGTATATGTGGAACCTGATGAGAGTATGAAACATTGCTCCTTAAATGTGTGCAGGACAAAACGTCGTTGCTTTATTACATTTCATGTTATTATGCTACATTTGCCCACACATCTCTGATTCAAGAAATATTCTTGGTTGTTTCTTATTTTTGGAATTTTAATATTTATGACCCATGTCATTTATGTGGCATTTAACATTTATTGCCATACATCATTAACTGTCTTTTCATGGGGGTCAGTATCTTAGCTTCTTCACCTGATTGTAAGACCTTTGGGGATCTGGAATTTAAAATATGGTTAAGTAGATATTTGATTACTGGCTATTGCCAGATAAAAAGGGAGCAGTGAATCCCATCAAGGTACCTCCAGTGACAATACAAGCCAAGGGACTAGGGCCCAGCATTGAAAGTATCTTCAGACATGTTGAAAAACAACAGAATTTGGCTTCTCAGTTATGTTTCTGTTCAGGTATTCCCCACCCCCCCTTCTTAATAGTCCATAGTTTCTTCATTTTCTTGCAAGTAATTCTCCCTTTTGGTCCAGTTTTATTATTTTATTTGTAATTTGTGTGTGTGTGTGTGTGTGTCCGTGTCCATCACTTTGCACCTTTACTGGCCTAGCAGGCTACATGAGGGGGATGAGACAGGAGGTGGGAACCCGTCAGCCCAGCTGGACATGCTTGTAGGTGATGGAGGCATCGCCAGGTGGTAGCTAATATCTTGGACCTGATTTCCTCCTGGAGGAAAGTCCTGCCCTCGCAGACGCTGCCCGAGCTGCCCAGGTTTCTGCCCAGGGTGCTGGGCTTCTTCACACGAGGCCCCCTGATCAGCTTCTCGCAGGCACAGGCTCATGCAGCCTCCTCAAGGCCGGGTGGCGCTGTACTGACGTGGAATGTCGCTTGGCTGTCAGCAGATGCGTCCAGGAGAGCCTGTTGAGGTCCCACCCCGTAGGTGAATTTGAACACGCGGAACATCAGCTCCTTCTGCTCCGTGCTCTCCATCTTGTCGGTTTTCTGGAAAAGGATCGCTCAAGTTTTAGAATTTTCTCTAGGTGATTTTCCTGGTGCTTATCAGAATTTTGGCCTGTGTTTCCTTTCTGTCTTTTGGTTAGTTGGCAGCCTGAAGGTATTTGTTTTTGTTTTGTCTTGTTTTGTTTTTGCTGGCAACAGAAGCTTTCAGGATATTCCCTGTTCGGAACTGACTGGAATATCCAACTGGACTCTTCATGCTTCAGGCTGAATCCCTTAGGTAGGGCAAGGCTTTTCTGTGGTTAAGCTGAGATCCCGAATTAGGAAGGAGCGGTTGTACCATTTGCATAATGGTCAGCTTGAGGGCTTTTGGAGGTCAGTACTGGTTCTTAGAGCATTGTTTATTTCTAAAAGGGTCCTGGGTGGGACCCCAGTATTTCTTTGTATCTCTCTTTTGCCATGTTCATCCTGTCACTATTTCCTTGAAATGCTGCATTTCTGTCATGTCTGCTTGCCTGAAGAATTGCCTGGGGAGCAGGGTTGGCTCTCCAGGGGGCATTAACAGCTAGCCCAGAGTTCCTAAGGACCCCTCATCATCACATTGCAGAAGGCTCTGGCCCGCAGCTTCAAGAGTTACAGTCCTTTTCACTGCTTCGTGTGTCCATAAGTACAAACTGAATGCAGGACCTCACCATATTGCTTAGACCAGCAATGAATTTCACAAACACTGCCAATTGCTGTCTCTCTTCCAGAGTAAATGGTATGACTTTTGAGAGGAGAGTTTATTAATCCATAGGATGGAGCAGGTAAATTAAGTAGATGACTTCTGGTGTCCAAGTCTGTCTCCGTGAGAAAAAAACAGCAGGGCTGTGTTTGATACAACTGTCCCAGCATTGTCACTAGTTGATTAGACATCAGAGGGGGGAAAAAAAGTATAAAAAGATTAATTTTTAAAAAGGAAAAAACGATTCTCAGACCACCACACCACCCCGTTGTTATAGAGTGAAGCTGAAGTCCACAAGTGAAGACTTTCTTGACAGGATGCTGAGGCTTCCAAAGACAGCTATCTGACCAAAGTCAGATAGCTCTTAGTTGGTTTCCTTTTCTTATCTTGTTCATTTGGGTTTTACTCCTAAGTAAGAATGTCTAGCCAGGGGCTCCATCCCTGCCACCTTATACCACCTTGCTCCCCACCTTCCTACTTAGGCTTGTTGTCATACTTGCTTTGGTCATAACTGTAACAGCTATCTCTCAACCCTCATTTCCAGTACCAGATGAGTTTCCAGAACTGTCTAGTGCAGTTCTTAATCTTCCTTTGGAATTTGGGTCTGACAGACCTAGTGGGAAGGTAGGAACAAGGCCTAGAATAGGTGCCAATGCGAGTGGAACAGATTTGGCTGAATTTCTCTGATAACCAGTTCTTTTGGATGAAACATGGTGTTTTTTTGTTGTTGTTTTGTTTTTTCCCCAAGAAGGGCTCTCCCATTTACAAGAGGGAATGCTTTCTCCAAAAAGGCTAATAACTGAGCTTTTAGTAACAGGTACATTAAATTGCTTTGGCCCTGTACTGACAGTAAATCCCTTTTAGATGGCACCTCTGGGGCTCAGCCTAGTTGAGTCAGGCCAATACCCACTAGGATGTGGAGCCAGATAGTATCATATTCTGGGCAGAGCAGACATCACTATCTCTGAGAGAAACTTCTTGCTGGGAAAGAATCTAATTTGTAGGTTGAAAGGAGGCACATGGGTGGCCCCCAGATTGGGAGGGAGCTTGCTGTCTTTGTTTCTCATTATGTAAATTATCTGAGTAGGTTTCCACTGTGCGTGGTATGCACTCAGCTAACTTGAGAGGGCAAATGGGAGCTGGAGCTGAGACCCGTTCCCTTGGGAATAGTGTTTTCACCTCTGCTGATTTTACACCAGCTTCTCTTTGCCCACACACAATGTGGGCTCCGTGCTTCTTCTGTGTGGTCTCACAGGCTCAGGGCCTCTGATGAATGGTGTGCCTTAGGCCCAGAGCCTGTTGTACAGAAGTAAGAATTAAAGGCATTGATATTAGGTTAGTTCTGTGAAGGGATTACATGAAACTTTAGTGCATCCTAGGGAATATGTCTTAAAAAAACCAAATACTGAATTGATAAAGGGTCTTAGTTGGTTTGATGGTCTTTCTTAGGCTTAGGTCATGAACCATATTTTTTAAAAGTATACACAAGATTTTACTAATCTCATCTCTGATGTCAAATAACCTAGTCATTTCAGAGTAGAGGTGCGTATTGTCATTGTGAGAGGAGAGAGGGCAATTGTGCTGCCCTGTCCACATGATCAGGGTAATCCAGTGGACTTTACACTCCATTCTGTGGTTCAAAGATTACTTTCCTTGAAGTTTGTTATTGACAACTGTGGCCTTGGGGGAGGGGTCTCATGGTTGGCTTGCAGTTGACCTGGTCATCCTTCAAGATGGTTTGTGGATTGTGGATCCTGCCATGGGTTCTGCCAGTAATTTTTGATTCTTTTCCCTCTCCCTTCCTTTCAGGTCATCAATCACTGGCTCCTCTTCTTTTGACCACCTTGTAAAGGATACAGCTCCTAAAAGACTGTCCTTGGTTTCTCCTCTCAGTTTATGTAATCTGTTCATAGTGGTTAGGACTGCATGCTCTAGAGCTGACTTTGAAGGGTGAATCTTGGCTCTCTGTATAGCTGTAGAATATCAGGCAACTTAATTAGATCTTTGTGCCTCAGGTCCCCCAACTGTAAAATGGGGTTAATAATGACAACTTTCCATAACTTTGTGATAAGGATTCATTGAATGCTCCACTTAAGACTCAGAACAGTGCCTGCTTATAGAAACGACTGTGCAGACTAGTTGCAGTTACTATTATTATCATGTCTGATGGTAGTGGAGCGAGATGCCTTTGAATTCAGACTGATGCTTATTAAAATCCTGACTTTGTTCTTTACTAGCTGTGTGAACTTGAGTAAAGTCCCTTAATTTTCCTGAGTTCCCACTTTGAACCTCCCTTGACATGTTGTTTCATTTATCTGTTGCTGCATGACAAACCACCCTAAAAATGTAGTGTCTTCAAACAGAAACCGTTATTTGTTATGCTCTCTGGGGACTGACTGGGCTCAGCTAGGAGGTGTAGGCTCCTCATGTAACTTTAGTTAGAGGGTGGCTGAGCAGTCAGACAGTAAGTGAGACTGGGTCCTTTCAGTTTCCTCTCTGGCACATCTAGTAATCAACACTGGCTAGTTCTCCTCTGGGAACTTAGCTGGGGCTGAGGACCAGGGGCTTTGCCTGCATTTCCTCACAGCACGGTGGCAAGGTCCACGAGTCCCCCGAGAGGCCAGGCAAAAGCTGCATTTTTATGATCTAGCATCAGCAATCACTAGTGTCACTTCGACCATCGTCTGGTGGTTAGAAGAGTCACCAAGGCTGGACCAGATTCAAGGCGAGCAGAATTAGAGTCTACTTCTTGATGGAAGGATTGTAAAAGAATGTGTGGACTTGTTCTGAAACCATGCCAGTCTGGTCTGTGGTCACAAGATACTTACGCTCCTTGCACATGAAAATGACACTCATCCTCACACATATCCCTCCTCCCTCATAAATCGGCTCCTCTACTATGGTATCAGGCTCAAGCACCCGGACTCATCTTCTGAATCAGGTCTACTTGCTTCGCTCATGCAGTTCTTGGAGACAGCCATTCCCACTCCTTGTCTCTGAGTTCACAAGTACCAGCAGACTGTGGACTAGAGAGCCAAGTTATCTGTTCCGCAACCCCCTAAATGGTGCTGGAATTGACAGGATAATTGCTGTCGATGTCCCTTTAAAGATTTTGGTGCTATTAAATATTTCAATGACTGGTTTTTATTTTAAATTTTGAAATAAGTTCAGATTTAGACGAGGGTGACAAAAATTATACAAAAATTCCCCTTTGCTCAGTTTCCCCAAACTATACAATCATGTAAAATATTCAAAGCCAGGAAATTAACAGTACTGCTATAATGCCATTAAGAAATTTATAGACTTCATGGAAATTTTGCCAGTTGTCTTATCAGTGGTCTTTTCCTGGTTCAGGATCCAGTCGAGGATCTCACGCCACATCCAGTTGTTGCAGGGTCTCCTTCATTTCTATCTGGGCTGCCTGTTCCTATTTAGAAAGGGAGGGATCCTAGTGCATAGCAGTTCTGAAATCCAGCCTTGCTCATGAGTAGAACTCAGTTCTGCCGGGAATGACTCTTCATTGTATTGTTGTAGGGGTTCCTGGTTTTGCTCTCTGATTTGTCCTTCCATAGTATGTAGCCTTTGTTTGCAGCAAAGTAGTTTGCTTACTGTCTGAGTTCAGTTAGGTGATGGTAAATCAGGTGCAGCCACAAGAGGAAAGAGACCCAAGTTTACTACGCTCACAGGTACCAGAGAGGCATCACTATACAAGGCCAGTTTTGGTCAGGTGACAGAGACAGAAAAGAAGGAAAAGCATTAGGCCAGAGCCTTTTTTGGGTTACATCAGGGAAGGCAAGGCAGGGTGAACCATTTAGGCTTGGCTAGTTTGTAAGTTTGATGGGTTCTAAGTTATAATGGTGGTTCTTGGTTGTCTCCTCCTTGGTCCTGAGATGAAATAAGGGGACAGATAGAGGAGATAAGGCTCTATGCTGCTAGTTTACTTATCAAAGACTTGCTCCTGACTGAGGTCTTTCTATGCCTAAGAATTGGCTAGTGCAGGAGGTCAGTCTCTCCCCAGCCAGAAGGAGTTTTTGAAGATGTCCAAGCATCATAATGGACAGAACTCAACTTGCTTGCTACTTGTAGATGTCTGGCGCCAAAGACATATTTTTAGCTTGTATGGCTTGATCCCTTTCAGTCCAAGCTGGTGGTGTTCCTGCTAGTACAATTCTGATTTTTCCATAAGTCTTATCTACGTTAGACAAAAGCTGCACTCTCAAATATTATCAAGATAGACTCTTCTCTACCTTGAGAAGTGGGACAACATCCATAAGATTAGTGGAATCCCTATTTAGTGGGAAGGACCTGGGAGGTACTTCCTTAGGGCCCTTAGTGGGCCTTTTGTCTGGTTCAGGGATTCTTTGAGGACTTTTCTTTGATCCTTCTGAGGTCTTCACAAAGGATACATTCAAAATGTCTCAAACTGAGCTCTTTATCTTCTCCTTACCCTATCCATTTTGTCTAGTCAACCCCATTTTAGATAACCATCTAGTCTTCCTAGCCATTAGAAACCTCAAAATCACTTTTGATTCCATTCTCACTTTTATGCTCCCTATTCAGTACATTGTCTGGGCATGACAGTTTTCATTACTGAAAATTCCCTTTAATCCGTGTGTTCTATTCCTGATGCTCTCTGTGGGTTCTCAAACCCCACCTACAGAGTCACAGTAGCTGCTCAATGAAATTGCTGTTTTCAGAGTCTATGCTCTCATCCATCGATTGTCTGTTGCTGGGATTAGCTTTATAAAATAAAGTAATTGTCTCTGCTTGATCCATAAATCTTCAATAACTTCTTTATTGTTTTTTTTAAGATGTACTTTATTTATTTATGCATACAAGAACTGGGGTGTAGGCCCAGAGATGTAGGGGGTGAGAGGATTCACCAGAGATAGAGCACAGAGCAGAGCAGGCAAATCTATTAAAATACACCGCTGAGGGGAGCAGCTGATGAGACAGAAGAGGTCTGCTGTGCCACATGGGTTAGGTCCCTGGCCAGGGATCAAACTCATGCTGTAGTGGCTGCAGATAGCTTCTTAGTGCTGAGACTTAACCCCTTGCGCCACTAGAAGCCCTATCTTCAATAACTTCTTACAGTCTATGGAATACAGTGAAGACTCTTTCACGGAGCATGAAGGCCACTCACAACGTTAAGCCTGAAGCCTACTATTCCACACTTACTCTGCTGAAGCAAAAAATACTGTTTTGAACATTTCGGATACATTTTACCTTTTCTTTAGTGCTCTCATGCATTGTGTCTCCTTGGCCTGGTATGCCTTGTGTGCAAGGCTCAGCTTAGATTCTACTTCTTGAAGCCTTTTCTGATCCCCTCAGTCTGAATGAATCATGGCATCTTCCATGTCTTTGTAACAGTTCATAGCTCTTATGTTAACATAATGGCTGCTCTATCACTTGTCATAGTTGGCTGAGGAAGGAGGTTATATGTGTATGGTCCTCTAGACTGAGTTAGTAGAATACAAGATGGAAATAACAAGATTTGTCATTTGTGTGTGTGTGACTTCCTTTCTATTTATTTGTTTATTTTGGTCTTACATACTAAGATGGCTATCAACTTCTTGATGAGTTGTAAAAAGAATAAATTCCACTTTAACCTTAAAAATGGCAATTGGGAGGGGTCTCCCTGGTAGCGCAGCGGGTTGAGCACCTCGCTGTGAAGCATCTGTGGCATAGCAGCGGGAGTTCGATCCCCAGCCAGGGAGGGGACCCACTTGGTGCAGCACACCTCTCCTGCCTCACTCGCTGCTCCCCTCAGCAGTGTATTTCAGTCCATCTGCCTGTTCTGCTCCCCACTCTGTCTCTGGTGAATCCTCTTACCTTCCATGACTCTGGCCTGTACCCCAGCTCTTGTAAGCATAAATAAATACATCTTTAAAAAAAATGGCAATTGGGAATAGGCACCTGGCTCATGGATGGAGATTGACCTAGGTATATATAGAATGCTGGTAGAGATACAAAAGTGAGGCAGCCACTTCAGAGGAAGGTGGCGAGGAGGGCGGGCTTAGTTACCAAGTTCTACATTGGACTCTTCTTATGATTGTTGCTGCTGTTTATAATTATAAAAGACAAATCTCTGGTGTGTTAATTGGAGCCTGTATTTTAGTAGCCTCTGTGGGCAATGACTTGAAAAGACTATTCAGGGATAGGGATACCTCTGTATCCTTTTTACTGTGTGGTACTTGGTATAGAATATCTCAATAAATATTAGGTGGGAGAAAAATGAGAACAGAAATTATTTCTTCTCATATGTGACTATGGGGCACAGCACATACTCAAGGAGCAAAGCCAGGAGGCTGGTTCAGAATTGGCCCAAGAGAAGCCTTATCCATCACAAGCAACTTAGCTAGTGTCCTCTCGATACTCGGCTTTCTGCTGATGTTAGGGCCTTAGGATGTGAGCTGGGTGACTGGCGGCAAGTGAATGGCACAAGTGCAAACTGGATCAGGCAATCACAAGTGACAGGCACTTCCTTTACTTGGCCAGGAGGACAATCTGGGCTGTGTCCTTAGTGGAGGACAGGACATTAGTCAGGCTTTGTGGACTTTTTTGCTGTTGTTTTAGAGGATGAGAGTTCTTCCTGGAAATCAGTGTCCTCAGATCCTCAGATCCACTGCTTCCATTGTGAGCTTGTACAGGCTCTGGGCTTAGTTTTAAACTGACAAATGGTGGTTTCTTTGTGAACTGGGAGGACTGGGGTAGGATGTTCCAAGCCAACTAGGTAAGTGGCATGGCATCAAAATAGAGCCTGCATGGGCTTATGGGTTTTCCTTGAAAATTTTAGCAAAATCCTGCACCAAGGCACAATCTAGATATCTGGAATACTGAATTTCCTCACTGAGGCTGGACTGCCCTTGTATTTCATTCTGAGTATCAAACCCGCACAGACTGGAGTCTGTGATTGTGATAATTGGATGGGAGGGGTTGGGGCAATTTAGAAAGATGATGGGGGCCTGACCTCTTCCTGCTTTTGAAATCCACAAAGGAGGGAGAATGGGGGAAATGATGAGTAGTTGATCAAAAAATGGGGAGTGTCCCTCCTAAATTAGGACAGCTGGCTCAGTGATAAAATTGTTTTACTCTGTTAATGGCCCTCAGGACCAGATGCTTGAAAACAGAAATTAAACTAGGACTTTAGGCAGCTCTCTCCACACAGCCAGAGCAGTGTAACCTCTTCCCTCTGCCCTTCCTTGCCCAGCTGTGGATTTCTCCAGGTAAGTCTTAGGAGTCTTGAGAGGAGGGACTTCTTGGGTCTGTGTCACTAGATACCAGGGTTGTATTTGGAGACTCTGTGTCTTCCTTATTTTGGTCAGGCCAGCTCAAGGTGACCTCCCTCCGTTCCATAGATAGGAGAGTTGGCCTGCTTGGGCTCTCCATGTCCCTGAGAAACCGATTTTGCTACAGAGCTGGATGAACCATATGGCAGCCTAGATTACAGTGATTGTTGGCGTTTGTCAACAGAGAGAGCAGGCTTTTTGGCTATAGCAAATCCGCCAGGTAGGGTTGCCACACCATCTGTGAACACAGCATATAGGATCAGCTGGATGGGCATGCTGTTCCATCGTCATCCTTCCCTGCCTCCCAGAAAAAAAGGGAGGGGTAAGTTCGCCATCAAGTACTGGTTAATAGGGTTTTTAAAAGCGCCTTTATTTTTTTTTTCTTTGAAGAATGACAGGAAGCTCTAGGAGTCATGTGTCTTGCTCTTAAGATATTTGCAGTCTACTTGGGGATATCAGAGTAACATGACCCATAGCAAGTGACATAAAGCAAAAGGTATATAATAATTGCAAAAAGGGCAAATAGACTGTAGAATTTAGATTGGGGGAAGTCAATTGAAGCTGAAAATTTTCCAGGACAGAGTTAGGAATGAGTCTGGAAGAATGAGTAGGTTTTTGGGATTTAAGTAGATAAAGGAAAAGCATCGAGGTTAAAGAACAAAGTACATGAGCAGAGGTAGAGACAGCAAGATGTCTTTGCAGAACCAGATTAGTGTGGTTGGGGTAGAGGTATAGGGAAGATAAGATAGGACAGCAGGGCAGGACCAGATTAAAGAGGGTCTCCAGAGACAGGCAAAGGAGGTAGACTTGGTCCTAGAGGTGACACAGCACTGCTGTAGGTATTGAAGCAGAGATAAGACAGAAGAGAAGTATGTAAAGAGAGAGAGAGAACAAATATACATACCCAGTTAGAGAAAACAGAAACAAGAAGTAGATAGATCTTATTAGATATATCAGATTGGACTTTGGTAGTTGCTGGTAGGAGAATATCATTCCTGGTAGAGATAAAAGCTTGAATAAAATCATGCAAGAGGGAGCATTCAAAACCTATTTGGGGGCCCCACCCTGGTGGAGCAGTAGGCTAAGCAACGCACTGTGAAGCAAACCACAGCCACTGCAGCACGAGTTTGATCCCTGCCCCTGGCCAGGGAGGGGATCCACATGGTGCGGCAGAACTCTCCTGCCTCGCCCACTGCTCCCCTCAGCGGTGTGCTTCTGTCAATCTGCCTGTTCTGCATCCTGCTCTGTCTGGTGGATTCTCTCACCACCCCCACACCTCTGGCCTGTACCCCAGCTTTTGTATGCATAAATAAATAAATCTTTAAAAACAAACTAACAAAAAAACCTATTTTGGGACCAGCACACAGCACAGTACCTAGCTCGGTAAATGTTTGACCTAAGCGAGGATGGCAGGTAGTTTAGTTAGGCTGCAACAGAAAGCATGAATGGGGAAGTGGTGAGAGAGGAGGCTGGGGCTCCCTTGACAAAGGGCTGCCTTGATACAAGGCAGTATTGGAAGTTGGCTACATACATCCATATAGGGGATGGTTAATGCTGTAAGAGCAGGGAGCCACCCGGAGGGATATAGCAGGGGACTGCTCAGGACTGAGGACAGAACTTTCCATTTTATTCATGTGTTATTTTGCCTATTCTTACTTATTTTGGGTTGACCACGGGTATTTCCTAAAATAAGGCCTGGGAGACCATTTCTACCTCTCTGTCTTTGCTCTTTGGGAGTTTTCCAGTAATCTGGAATAAATGCAGTCCCCATGGTCCCTGTTCCCTAAATAGATGAGACAAGAATCTTAGCACCCTCTGCCCGGACTTAAGAAGGCGTTTGCCAGTGTGAGGCCATATTCATGTTAGAGCACAGAGATGATGTTTTGGGGAACCATGAGTCCCTTTTATGTGGCATCATACTTAGGTGGGTGAAGTTGCTCTCTGTTAGCTCATGGGCAGTGACTTCCATAGAATAAGCAAAGCATGATCCTTTCCAGTATTCTGTGCCTTTTCCATACCAACCTCCAAGGCCGTGAAGGGTCATTCTTAGGAAACAGTCTTAGAGACAGAATTTCAAAATACAAAGGTCAGTCATGCCTCATGGACTTCTTCAGTGGACATGCTGGAACGATCCTGACCTCAGACTTTGTCTCACAAAACTGAGCACCATCCTAGGAAAGGTGTTGGTTTTAACCACTTACGAGCTCTGTCACCTTAGGACAACTGACATTTGGGAGTCTGTTTCCTTCACTGAAAAATAGGGATAGTGATACTTGCTTTTCTTACCTAACAGGGATATTGTGAGGCTCAGAGGAAATAGAGATTGCAAAGTGCTGTAGCAGCGTGTGCTGTTATTATTATAACTTCTAACCAGTTTGCTCACTCTTAAAGATGAATGCTCTGAGAGGCCTTTTACATAACCTCTTCTTAGTTCCTCTGCCAAGGACTTAAAGGGCAAGGCCACAGAGTGGGAGTTTGAGACATGGCATACAATATTTCCCCATATCTGATTACATTGGCTCCGTGATGCACTTACCCCACTCAGTAGAGTAACTCCTCTGAAATTTGGCTGTGCCCTACAATTGATGGCATCATAGACATGATGAAATCATCTTTTTCTTAGAGCAGTGGGCCACATATACAAACTCTCATAGTCTTTTATCTTAACCTTTGCTAGAGAATATCTTGCTAAAATGTATGGGGGATTTTGCTGCTTCGGTTTTTGTAGAAGCCTGTCTGTCTTTGAACTTGCCATCTGTCATGGCCACCCATTCTCATTGCACAGAGCTCTGGAAGAAAAGTTTGGCTTGAGCAGATATGTCCTGATCCAGGGACGTAGCCTATCTGTTGATTAAAAAAAAAAATCTCTAGTGACAATTTTGTTGTCATTTTCTGCTTCTTTCTTTTTTTTTTTGTTATTTTTTTTCTTTTATTAAAATATTTTAAAATTTACATATACTTGCCATTAATTGTAATCCCCATGTATTCCCCATCACCATCTCACCAGTGCACCATCACCTCAGTCCCTCGTGTTCCCATCTTCCCTCAACCCTCCTCCCCCCCTCCCCACCAGGTGTCCCCAGTGTGTCCTTGACTCTTCATTTTTGGTTTCTGTGTCTTTATTGCTGTTATTGTTATTATTAATATTGTTCTTATTCCTTTCCTTGATCCTCATTTGGTTCCCTTATGTTCCTCCTAAGGGAGGAACCATCTGGTATTTTTCTTTTGCCTTCTGACTTACTTCGCTAATCATAATCCTGCTTCTTTCTTAAAAGTGGAAGGTGAGATGCTTTTTGGTGAACAGATAGTTTGTTACAGATAGTTTGTATTGGGCTCTGGGCTGTTAGAGGCGGGAAGTCGGGTCTCCTTTCCCTATTCTGTCAACCCCTACCACAAACCCTCCAAGAACAGGAAAACCAGTACCAGTTCTATGAAGGGCCTCTTCAGGAGACTTTTCTTTTTCCTTCTAAAAGCTCTTCAGATTCAACGGCAAATTCAGAACTGATGATCTGGCTGTGGGCTTTCCACCTTTGAGCTGAAGACAAGGAAACTTCTGAGCCTCTGCCCCTTGTCCTCTGCTGTACGCTCAGGGAATGTAGATGGAGAAGTCCTAGTGCTAGATGCAGATTCTCTGGGAAATAGGGTTAAAAAAGAGGCACTAACATTTACTGAGCATGTACTTAACACAGACATTATTTCGCTCTATCCTCACCACAGCCTAAGAAGGCCTTCCCCTCCTAATTTCCTGTCTAGGAACCTGAGATTCAAATGTTTGGTGAGTTATAAACTAGTCACACTAGTTACAGCTGATGGAGCTCCTTTTGAACCCATGTCTTCTAGGCAGAGCCAGTCTGAAAACAAAGAAAAGTGATAAGGGGATTACTTGCTCTTGCTGATTATGCAGGCATCCCGGCAAGTTGCAGACTCAAGAGATGACTGGATGCCTGGACTGAGTTCTCTGAAGCATTCTGTGGTTTTTTTTTTTTTTACTTCCCTATCCTTGGGGGTGGGCCAGTGACCACAGCCCCTGGTTGGACCTCTGCTGTTCACAGCCCCTGATTGGTCCTCTGCCCCTACTTCCTTAGGCTCCTGATTCAGGTCAGATGCTGCTTACTGCCCTAGAAATAATCGGGTTTCTAGCCCAGCGTGTCTCCCTGGAGCCCCTGGGCCTCCCAGGACAGCTTGCAGCACCTTTCCTCAAAGCTGTGTTTATTTCTCTTATGTCATTGGTTTATTATAGGCAGCCTGCTAAGTGTTAGTTATCACCTCCCCGTGATTCCCTGCCTTTTCTTCTCTTTCTGTTTTCCCCAGTACTTTGGGGGCCCTGGGGTATAGGGACCTAGGAGGCAGTGTTCTAAATAGATTCCTTCTATAGTTCTTCATTTGGAATTAATCTTTCTACGGATTTTCCCTTGGGATTGAGCTTTTGTTTGAAGCACTGGTGCTGTAAATGAGCATCTCTATGGGTCACGGAAGGAGCCATAGAGATGAAAAGAGAGCAAACTGGGGGAACAGAGACTGGATTGGGGATTGGTGGTTCGGCTCTCCAAGAGGTCAAGTGCTGACCTGGGTTTTGGCAGAATTTGTGTTTTGGTCTTCAGCTGCCTGTGACCTTGGCCAGCAGTTGTCCTCCTAAATCTTGCTATCCTGTGGCTGTTTATGCACTTTGAACTGACGGATGCTGATTGAATTCTAGTCCTGAAGTCAGAGACATGGCTATGAGACAGTGAAGTGGAGAATCTGCCCCAATTCCAGGTTAAGGGCCTGAGCAGTGTCACAAGAGGTGTGTCACTCTGGACTGTAGCCCTGAAGTCTAAGGTCTTGGTCAGTGAGACAGGTAGGCAGCCTCTGCCTCCATTCCAAGCTACTACATGGAGGAATGGGGCTGTTTTTCTGTGCTAACACATCTCTCTGATCCCTCTGTCTGTTAGCTGGCACTCTGACTTTCCTTCAACCTTAAAGCTTCACTTAATTTCATCAATAGAGTCCTAGATGCTGCAGCTTCAAGTGAAACAATGTATGAAGAACTCAGGTCCTCAAATAATGTTCAAGGTTGTTGACTGGGATTTCTTTTTTCTGATCAAGGGGTTTCGTTTTTCTCATCAATGTTACGACACATGACATTGAATGAAACAGTGTTATTTGAGGACCTGTACTTCATTGCTGTTCTCAGTCATTTCCCCAGATTTGATCTGGCTATACCTGTGCCATCTTCCAGAGATGCTGTCACATCCCCAGTGGAGGGCCTGGTGGGAAGCAGCTGCCATGTGGCCTCGCTCTGGCTTAGGCAGGGGCAGAGGAGAGAGTGTGTTCTGTACTGGGAGTCAGAGAGATGGAGTCCATAGAGGTTGTTTGCTTCCTGGAGTCTGTTGCTTACCAAGAACAGAAAATATTAGCTGAGCTGACTTCATGATTTTGTGTTTGGAGGAGGAATCTAAACTGACCTTTATAATCACTCCTCTTCTCCTCCTGCCTCGATGCACAGAGGATCTGGTCTGTGTGGTGGCCAGCTCTTTCCTGTCGTTCATCCCATCCCACTAGGAGCCTGACACTGTCACCTTTTCTTTTCCACTATACTGTCCCTTCTCTGTTTTCATCTCTGCTGAAACCTTTCTACCTGTTTTCCAATATACTCATTTCTCTCATATCCTAAATTGCTGCCTGTCTTTCTCTTCCCTGTCCCATACCAGTCTGAAGACTAGTCCTTGTCTCTACTTCATGGCCTCTCATTTCACCCATTCGTCGTCTCAGGTCCCACTCCATCAAAACTGCTCTAAGTGAACTCTAAATCCCCAAGCTCAGGGTCCATGTTTCATGTCCCATTGTTTTTCATCTCTCCACACTATGATGCTGGTAACTGAGATGTCTGCTTTCTTTGGCGTCCACTAGGTTGCACCCTTAGTTTTTTTCCTGTCTCCCTGGTCAGTCCGTCACATTCTGTTTTTCAACTCTTTTCTCTCCATTCAACTTTTACTTATTACTGTCTTTTATGTTAAATTATTTTTACTGAGGTAACACTGGTTTATAAGACATGTTAAAGCACGTGTTTAGGGGTATAGAATCATACTTCAAACATATGTCACCACACCACCCTACCATCAGAGCCCCAGTGACCCTCTACTGTAGTCCACTGGGCCCTGTCCCCTCCCTTTGCCCCCCTCCTCCCTTTTTGTAGCTTCAGTTCTCTGTAATCAGATTCCAAGTGTTTGTTTTAGTTTGCTTTTGGCTGTTCCTTTGCTCTGTTTCTTTATATTCCACATATGAGTAGGCTCATTAGTATTTCTCTTTCTCCTGACTTATTTCACTTAGCATAATCCCTTCTTTTTTTTTTAATACTATTTTTTAAAGATTTATTTATTTATGCATACAAGAACTGGGGTACAGGCCAAAGGTGTGGGGGTGAAAGGTTTCACCACAGAGAGCAGGGAGCAGAACAGGCAGGTCAACGGAAATACACTGCTGAGGGGAGCAGCGGGCACAGCAGGAGAGGTCTGCTGCACCATGTGGGTCCCCTCCCTGGCCGTCAGCAGGGCTCGAACGCGTGCTGCAGTGTCTGTGGTTTGCTTCATAGTGCGGTTTGCTTAACCCACTGTGCCACCAGGGAGGCCCAGCATAATCCCTTCTAGTTCCATTCATGTTGGCACCATTTAATCTTCTTTTTATCTATATAGCTTAGTATAGTATCCCATTGTGTATATATACCTTCTTTTCTTTATCCATTTATTTATCCTAGGAACTTAGGTTGTTTCCATAACTTAGCTATTGTAAATAATGCTGCAATGAACATGAGTGTACATATATCCCTTCCAATTAGTGTTTTTCTATTCTTCATGTAGGATACCTAGGAGTGGAATTGCTAATCATATAGTAGCTCTATTTCTAATATTTTGAAAAACTTCCATACTGTTTTTCACAGGGGCCAAGTCAGTCTGCATTCCCACCACAGTGCACAAGGTTCCTCTATCTCCATGCCTCACCAACACTTGTTCCTTCTCTTTTTGATGTCAGCCATTCTCACAGATGTTAGGTGGTATCTCACTGTGGTTTTGATTTGTCCCTGATGATAAGTGATATGAGTAGTTTTTAAGTGCCGTGGCCTTCTTTGGAACAGATCTTCTGCCTATTTTTTCATTGGGTTGTTTTCTTGTTGAGTTGTGTGGAATTATTTGTAGATCTTGGATGTTAGCCCAAATTGTTTCTCAATTTTTAAATAAGGGCGTCTTCACGTCTCCACCCTAGGACACCCTAGGTGTCCTTTGTTTCTCTTGTACTCTTTTCATATCCAGTGTCTTCCTGTGTCTTGAGGACCTTCACCTTCATGTCTTTAAGTCTTGTTGGTGGCCTTTACTTTCTTTTTCATCTTCTCTTAAATATCTCACAAATAGCTCAAAGTCAGCATGTCCCACACTGAATTAATGATACCAAAGTTAAAACTCAACTGATAATGTCAATTGTGGGAGTATCAATTCTCTAAATTGGTCCTCTGAAAATGCTCCTTAATTTAACGATGTAGGTTGTACTTAGCTTACCTACCCCCCCATCTTACCATGTTTACTTTGTAAGACTTCAATTTCTCTCTTTTTCCACTGACTTCATCTATGTAAAATACTGCTCATCTTTTACCTGATCTAAGTGGTTGATTCATTATTGGCCTTTTTACATCAACTTGTCCTCTCAGAGTTTGTTCTCCACAAACATCTCACTTTGCCACCTCTGTTCCCTTTCATTAACTTGAATGTATATTAAGACCCCAGTCCTGTCCTGGGTGGTCTCACCTGTGCCAGTGTCATCAGTGCCATCTCTCTCTACTCTCCTGCCCCTCACTCTGTACTTGGCTGCACTAGCTTTAACAGGACAGACTCCTGCCTCAGGACATTTGTATGTGATCTTTCCCATCTCCGAGTCTCTGAAAAGCCCTTCCGTCTCACCTGGTTTATTCAGTCATATGTGACTCCCTTTGGGAAGGCTTTCTGAAACCCAGAGTAGGCCACAGAGCTGCTGTATCTGCTCACATAATGCCACTATCACTCCCATATCTCTCTAGTGCTTATTTGTGATAACGACCTCAAAAATTATTTGCTGTTAAACTTCTGTCTTCCTCCTACACCATAAGTTCCTGAGGGCAGAGACTGTGTGTCATAGTCACAGTTGTATACCCAACCCTAGCACAAGGCCTGGCACATAGTTGACACCAGAATTGTTTATTTTTATGAATGAAGGGCAGCTGAGTGGGGGAGGAAGGAGTCAAGATGAATTTGCAGGGAGATAGATGTATTCTGACAATGCTGTCCTCTCAAACTGTTGATTAGGGAAGTCAATAATAGTTCAATTTTCTAAGAATCATATAGTAAGATTGTCAGGCTCAAAATCTTAGTTTTAAATATGAAGAAACTTTGACCCAGATAGTGCCCAATGTCAAGGATGAGGTGGTCATGGAGTTCTAACTGGTCAAGGCTGGTTTCAGGATGGCACTAACTATCCTTCCACAGTCCCTCTCCTGCCATTCTTCCCAGTGACAGCCTACAGGTTCTCCAGTTGCAAGCAGCATTCTGGAGCCAGAAGGCTGACTGCTTCCTTCCTGATTGAGGGCGTGGCAGGTAGGAACAGCTGTCCCATAACTATGGCATAAGGAGCCATTCCACTCCCTCCCCCTATGTTGGAAATGAATGATGGGTTGTAAGGGTATCTGAGCCAAGGCCAGCTTTCCTTGCTGAGATGTGGAGTCCTGAAAGCAGAAACACAAGGGATGTGTTTGTTGAAGTAACTTGATTTTCCAGTTTCTAGGTTATCAGAATTTGGGGCCTGGAAGCCTGACATCAGAGCTAAAGCTTAGGGGAGCCAGGTTTGCCTCAGTAACTTGTGGGCTCGCCGTGTGCCTCCCCAGAAAGCCCTCTGTGTGATCCAATGGTGACGTTTGAGTGAATGGCTGCTGAGGAGACCCTTCTTCAGTAAGGTGTCCCCTTCTCCGTTGTGTTTATCTGACCACCTCATGCTAGTTGGTGAGAATTTCGTCCTGAGGGATCCAGAAATGAAAAGCTCCAGGCTGGGAGTGGCCATGGAGGAAGCAGGATACTTAAAATATAAACTGTAAAATACTTGCGCCTACTTTTCTAGTCTCACCTAACTCATTTTCAGTTTTTTGCCCTTTTATTTAACCAATGTTTTAAAATCTCTGCTACTGTCCTGGGTACTGAGACACAAAGGTGAATAATCCCAATTAGTGCTAGGTAGACCATGTATGTATTCATTCACCGACCTAGAAAGTGTTTGATTGGTATAATGTGCTGAGTATCATGCTGGACTTACTCAGTGATATTTGAGGACTTCAATGCACTTAACATTTTGAACAAGCAAAAATCATGCAACTTACTTCCTGATGAGACAATTACTATATAATAGGCATAATAAATAAGTAAATTTAATACTGTTTAGAAAGCAGTAAATACTATCAAAGTAAAAATATATGCATGGAGTGCAGGAGGATTTAATATAGGGTGGTTATGATAGACCTAATTTATAAAGTGACATAAGAGTAAAGACTTTGAAGGAGGTGAGGAAGATAGGTTTATGGCTGTTTTGGTGAAAGGAATTTCACGCAGAGGGAATTCCACCTAAGGTGGAAGTATGCCTGGCATGTTTGGAACATGCTGGTAAAAAGTAAAAAGGCCCAGATGTGTGGAATGGAATGAACTGAGGTCAGAGAGGCAATGGACGCCAGATCACGTAGGATCTTACAGGCCATTATGAAGACTTGACTTTTTCTTTTAGTGAAAAAAATAATCCAGTGGAGGGTTTTGAGGAATAGTATGACCTGATGTGTTTGAAAAGGATAACAGGATCCGCTATGTTGAGGGTATCCTTTCAAGAACAATGGTGGAAAGAGAGGAACTAGTTAGGAGGCACTGCAGGTGTCTAGGGGACAGATGATGGTGGCTTGATATATGAGGAGCCAAAGAGGGGAAGAGAAGAAGTTGGATCCTGGTTAGCTTTAAAAGATAAAACCCAAAGTATTTCCTGATTGAAAATATGTGAAGTGGGAGAGAAAGAGAAGAAGAAAAATGATTCCAGGCTTCACCTGAGTGATTGGAAACATGATATTCACACTGGGGTGGGGAAGACTGTGGGAGAATTAAATCTGAGAGGAGATAAGAAGTGCAGTTTTGGATAGTTTGGATGTGTTAAGTATTGAGTTAGACCTGGGCTGGATCTACAAGTATCAAAGTCGGCCTCAGAGAGGCAGAGTTAAAAGCCCTGAAAGTACAAGAGATTGTCAAGGGAATGAGTGGAGGTAGAACAGAGAAGCAGAGCAAGGATAGGAGCCCTGGACACTAAATATTAAGAGGTTAAGAGACTAGGGGAGAGGGGAGGAGTTAGCAAGGAGGACTGAGGAAGATTGAAGTAGGAATAAAACATAGAGTGTGGTAGCCTGAAGCCAAGTGGAGAAAGTACACCAAGTTAAGGGGAGAAACTGACTGGTTTAAATGCTACTGAGGAGTCCAGTAAATGAGGAGTAAACATTAATCTTTGGGTTTGGAAACGCGAATGTCATTGGAGATTTTGACAAGAGCAACTTCATTGTAATGGGAGTTAAAGCTTTACTTAGGGGATTTAGTACAAATTGGAAGAGAAGGAATTGCTGCAGAGGGAACAGGGTGATGGGTGGTAGCTAATAGAAAAAGTGGAATCAGGAAAGTTTTAATTTTATTATTTTGTATTGTGGTAAAATATATGCAGTGTGAAATTTACTGTTTTGACCTTTATTAAGTTCAGTGGCATCGCGTACATCCACAGTGTTGTGTCGCCATTGCCAGCGCCCATCTCCAGAACGTCATCTTCCTGAACTGAAAGCCTGTTTTTATTTTTTTAATATGGGAGAATAACAGCTGTTTGTATACTAGTGGGAAAAATCCAGCTGAGAATGAGAAATTAACGACGTAGGAGAGTGAGGGAGATTGTTGGAATGGTTTTCTTGAGTGAGTGGGGAGGGGTGAGATCTGACACACAAGTAGAGGGATTGGCTCTGGGGTCATGGATAATTTATCTTAAGTTAAAAGAGGGAAGGGAGAGTCATGTGGATGGATGCTGATAGGTGCATAAGTGTGTTGTGGAGCTTGTGGAAATTCTCTTCTAATTGTTTTGGTTTGCTTAGTGAAGTTAGGAAACTCATCAGCTTGAGAGTATGGGGGAGGAGTTGGTAGAGATTTGAGATAGAAAGCGTGAAGTCATCACCTAGGAGAGTAAGTGAGTGAGTAAGGGAGATACAGTGTGACCGTCAAGCCTGTGAAGAGCACCTTTGGTTTCTGGTCATGAATTTCAAGTGGGTTTTCCCCCAGCTGCATTTACTTGCATGGATTTGGACTAATGTTACCAGGTTGGATTAAGTAGGATTGGGGTTTGGGCCATTGAAGAAAGGGGATTATTAAAAAGATTGATCATGAGTATAAACTGAGAGAGAAGGAAAGAGGATTTTCACTTCAGTAAAAATTGAATGTTAAATGATGGTAGTGTCAAGGGATTGGAGATCCTGTTAGGATAAAAGGATTGTTGGAGTCCAAACACAGGAGGGAGTGGGCTGAAAAGTACAAGGTGGTGGCAGGGAGTGGGGTACATACATTTGAGATCATTGAGGGGTCGTGGTTGTTGGTGAAGACAAGGTCTCTGGTGTGTGCATGAGCCAGTGCCTAGAGCAGGTGGAGCACAAGCTCCCTGGAGAAGAATTCAGTGAACTATGAAACCGAGGTGTACTGGAAAGAGTATAATGAAATACCATAAAGTTAAATCAGGACTAGGATATATCGATATATGAATGACACACATTTGCCCAACCCTCAAAGAACTTATGGCCCAATTCAGGAAATAAGAAAGTTAAAGGCATAATGTGATTAGTGGTTTGACTAGAAAAGCACAGAGAAGAGGGAGGACAGATGGGGGTCGCCAAACCCTAACCTTGGGGATTGGGACGTCTTCATGGCAGAAACCGTTTGAGTTGGGACTAGAAAATGGGAACAGTATGAGCAAAGGGATAAAGGGCATGTTGGAGTTGCTGAATCAAGATCAGTACCCCAGGCACCACATGCAGTGGTGAGCAGTGAGTTTGGGAGGAGACGCTGAACTGGATCATCACGCAGAAACTTGAGTTTATCCCGTGAGCAACAGGAGAGGTATAGATGGGTCAGGGGCTAGATGAGGGTGTTGGGGAAGGCTCAATAGGAGAGTGACGCCAGGGCTGGGTCCTCATATAGTTTATCTATGGCTGCATGACAAGTTACCCCAAAACATAGGATCCTTAGTTAAAACAACAGACGTTTACTTTCTCAGTTTCTGTGGGTTGGGAATCCAGACATGACTTAAGTGATTCCTCCAGCTTAGGGATTTCACAGGGTTACGGTAAAAGTGCGGTCAGCGCTGCAGTCATCTCGGGGCTGCACAGTTCTTTTGCGTTCACTCACGTGGCTGGTGGCAGCTTTCAGGTCCCTGCTGGCTGCTGGCTGAGGTACCAGTTCCTTGCCGCGTGAGTCTCTCCATAGTAGTTCATGACATGGCAGCTGATTTCCTTCAGAGCAAATGCAAAGAGAGCTGACGGGAGCCAGAGTCTTTTTATAAGCCAGCACAGCAGTGACATCCTATCACTTTTGCCATATTCTGTTTATGAGGACAGAGTCACGAGGCCCAGCTCACTCTGAAAGGGGAGCTATTGCATTAAGCAGGCGCAAGGATGTTAGGAGGCGGGATCCTCGAGGGCCTTTTCAGAGGCCGCCTGTGGCAGTCCTGAAGGAGGATGAAGGACAGAGATGAGCAATAACTAGGCGATGATGGCAAGGAAGAGTTTTAGGGAAGAAGCGGTAACGTGGACTGTGATACAAAGGCATGAACAGTGTTTAAAGCAGCAGAAGCTACTGCTGATAAGATACGCTGTAGCTGATAGAGAGGGTATTGTGTGCAGTGCTGAGAAGTTTGGTCTTTACTTTTTATATCAAGAGGAAATCCCTTGCAGGCTTTTATATAGGAAAGTGACCTGATTAGTTTTTGGTCTCTGGTGGCTTTATGTGGGACAAAGTGGGTAGGAGGGATTGGCGACAGAGTGCCCCCTGCCCAGGGGAGGAGGGCCCCGATGGCAGTGGGCGACACAAGAGGGCCCAGATTCTATGGTTCTTGAGACATAGTGAACAAGTCTTAGAGAGTCTCCGAGAGTTTATGAACATGTCAGATGCTTTCGAAGCTTTCCACCTGCATCACTGAGGGTTCTACCTGGAGCTGAAGGTATCCATCCCAGCACGAGTAAGACACTGCCCTTTGTGGGTGATGGAGGAGAGGGGAGAATCAGTCTGGCATACTTGACCTTCATCCTTGAACTTGATGTATGCATTCCTAGTTCTGGTTGCTGAGAGTAAAGAAGTACTTAGTTCAAAGCATTTTCTTAAGTGCTTCCTGTATGTGGGATCCCAGTCAGAGTGATGGGAAATACAGAGGACAAGGTTCTGCTCTTGAAGAGCCTTCAGCCTAGTTCCCAGACAGAAGAGATCTGGTTTCAATTCAGGGTACTTTTGACCCTGAGACAACTTTCACGCTGAGACAAGGCAGGTGAGGACTCCCTGTGCCCCGTCCTGCAGCTGCAGCAACACTCTGAGAGGTCGCCAGCTTCTCGGGGCTGTTTGTAGCCTCCCAGTGCAGAGGACTGTGGCGCTTCCTCCAGTGTAGGTTAGGCAGGGGGCTTTCATTCACCTCTTTCCACATTCCAGATCAGCCTTCCAGGAGATTGGGATTAGCTGGTGTCTTCCCAAGACACTCTTTGGTTCTGTGCTCCAAGTTGCCTTTTGACTTGGGTGTGGTTCCTTGTGTCTGGGAGGATGGAGAGACATAGTGGCATTAGTCCACAGTGTAGTGACCCATGCAGCCTGAGAAGCCATTCTCCCAGGATCTGCTGGGGAAGGGGGAGGATTAGACTGAGAGTGCGCGCTCAGTGGTTCCTAAGGGCCAACAAGAATGACTGCTGAACACGTACCAGTGCTGTTTAGCCATCTAGCACAAGTTAACAGCAACCCTAGAAGTTGGTCCTGGTGCTACTGTACCATTTTTTAATACAGGAAGGTGAGACACAGAGAGATTATGCGCTCAAGGTCACACAAGAAGCAAAGACCAGCCTGTCTGACTCCAGAGCCTGTATTCTAACCATATTTCCACAACTCTCTTGTCTTCATGCTCTTATTTTATAGAATTCATCAGTCTTGTCGCTGAGCATATCATTTGTCAGAGGATTATTTTCCCTCCACTGCTGTGTTAAATATGCTCTTCTTTTTCAGTCTAGATTTTATGTTGGCATTTAATGCTAACCCATCTGGGGTTCACTAGAGTATAGACATATTTTATTTGGTTTTAGTTTTACTGTTTTATTTGCCAACCAAAGGTAGACACATCTAAACTAGCTCAGATAAAGATAAGTTACTGCAAAGAAAGCTGAAGTAGTAAGGAGTAAGGAATTAGAAATCTGGGAGTCATCCAAGAATAGGGCCTCTCACAGGGCTAGATCTCACAGAGACTAGATCAGACCAAGCAGCCTGTGCCCAGCTCAGGAAATACTTCTTGAACAGATGCAGCAAACAGTTGTGTGGGCTACTTGAAGGATAGGGGTTCGTGCCTCTTATGGACACATCTCTTTTTCCCCAGCCATCTGCTTAGACATTAGCTTATCCTCAGTCGGGTCCGTGGCCGAATGGGATGCACAATGTCAGTCCATCCATTGTGTACACCTCCCTGTGTGGGTCCTCCTACACCTGCTCTCAGATGAAAGGCCACTGGAGAGGAATGGTTCCCTCTGACAGTGCTGGCTGGTGGCTGCAGTCCCACAGCACCAAACTTGCTGGTGATTGAGATGCTGATAAGCAATAGAGAGGATGGAAGGTATGGGTTCAGGTCTTCACGCTGTCATAGCTGTGTGACTTGAGCCTGAGTCTTAACCTCTCTGGGACTTGGTTTTCAGGTCAGTAAAGGGAGGGGTTTTTGACCAAGGTTCTTTCCAGCTCTTGAGTGCCACAAGTTGCTAAGTTGGGCCCATGGTCATAAGGAAACAATGACATCACACCCATCTCTCCTTGAAGCCCAAAGATGTATCCAAGGAAGTGGCCCTTTAATGGAGCACAGCGTTTCCAAGTGTAGAAGAATTTTTCTCAGGACTTGGGTGGGGCTCTTTTTCTCCTGCTCTAAAAATGCTTGGAAGCTAAGTCTAGCACTATCACTCAGGACGGACCCTTGAGTAAAGGACATGCTGTCAGCTCTCCAGCCGCCACCTCACCCTTCTTTGGCTTGTCTCCTCTACTTGAGCTCTTGTTTTTAAGCCGTGTTCTGTTTGTGTCTGCTTTGGCTCTGCAGTGAAATGAGCAGCTTATTTTGGGAAGTGAACGCTTGCTGAATATAAACCCTTGGTGCTCAGTACCCTGGGCCCACCAACCACCAAGGCAGGAGCTGCCTGAAACAGAAGGTGCAGTGGCTCTCACGGAATGTAAAGTGGGTTGGAGGTTCCTGACGTACTTTTGAGCCACATGAGCTTTCTCAGAGTTGTCCAGTGCTGGTTCCCTTCCCCTGGAGCCGGACTGCCAACAGTGGCACGATGGGCATTTTGAGCTGAATAGTTGTCTGCTGTCGGAGGTGCAGTAATGCCCCCTCTCCCAGTTACAATAACTAAAAGTACCTTTAGACATGCCAGTTGTCCCCTGGGGGGCAAAATCACCCTAATTGTGAACCATTGTCCTCAAGCTGTCACTGTGCCCAAGCTGGCAGCTAAGAAACGAGCTGGACTTTTGAGAAGCAGGGTCTTTATTTTTGGTTTCATTCTGACTCAGTGAAACTCCTGGATCAAGTTACTGGGCCTATCTGTTTATTCACCAATAAAATAGGGACTGTTTATTTTCCTTATTAGAATAGCAATATATGTTTGTTGGAGAAATTTAGAAGCAACAGAAAGGTATAAAAAAAAACATAAAAAGATCTGTCAGCATCTGAACCACTTAGAGGTAAGTGCTGTTAAGATGTGTTTCCTTCTTGCATTTTTAAATTTGCATAACTCTCCACTCCCATGCCTTTCACACACCAAATGAGGACCATCTATGACATATGGCAAACTGTTCTTGGAAAACATGATCTTTTAATGGACACACAGAATACCATCTTATGAGTGTCCTGTTTTTTATTTAATCAACTTTCAGTTGCGAGATGTCATTTTTTTTTTTTTTTACTACTAAAATGAATACTAAGATGGAAATCTTTCTGTGCAACTCTGACTACCTCAGAATACTTCCCAGAAGTGGAATTGTTGGGTCAAAGTGTGGAAACATTTTTTTTAAGGATTCATTTATTTATGCACACAAGCACTGGGGTACAGGCTAGAGGTGTGGGGGTGAGAGGATCCACCAGAGACAGAGTAGGAAAGAGAAATGGCAGATTAACTGAAATACACTGCTGAGAGGAGCAGCGGGCAAGGCAGAAGAGATCTGCTGCGCCATGTGGGTCACCTCCCTGGCCAGTGGCAGGGATTGAACTCATGGTGCAGTGGTTGCGGTCTGCTTCACAGTGTGTTGCTTAACCCATTGCACCACCAGGGAGGGCCCAAAGTGTGGAAACATTTTTAAGGCTTTTAATATATATTAGCAAGTTGCCTTCCTAAATGGTCATACCGTTCGTATGGGCGGTGGGTAAGAGCCACTTTGGGGCAGTCTGCACTTCCCAACTTTTTCAGCAGCTCAGCTTCCTGTTGGAGCTGAACAATCCGCATTTTTTTTTCACTACAACCCAAGAGCCCTATAAAGCACAGTGTGGTCTGCTTTTGTGATATAGCTGGGCAGAACACGTACAGACCAGGGGAAGTAACAGATGTCACATTTTAGAATTAGTGACACAAAAATTTGTGTCCTGCCATGTGAGAACCCTTTCTTTTTGGCCTGGACCCAGGAATGGGATGGTACATGCTAAAGGACCTTTTCTAATTGGCTTCTAAAGGGGCTACAGATTTTCAGAACCTTTGACCTAGACATGTTCAGGTCTGGTTTTCTAGTGGGGGAATCTTTGTGAAAAACTTAGAGAATTGGAGATGAAGTTGGCTAGGAAGGGTATTGCCAGTGTCAGGTTTTCTCTTCCTGCTCCTTACCTGCACCCCATTCTCTCATTCCTCCCTCTGGCTCCTAATTATGTTCCAGGCACTCTCTCTAAAAGAACCGTGCTAAAGGCGAATTTTCTCTTCTTGACATGAGCTTGATGCCTGAGGTTGTGGGGATAGGCCGGGCAATGGAGTGGGCATTTGGTACTTAAAGTATAGGGTCCATGGCCTTTAATGGCCCTTTCGGTCTTGGTGACCAGAAGCACTCCTGCCATCTCTGTGTGTGCCCAAGGATGTAGTGGCTTTGCGGACTGGAAGGGTGCACAGAGGCAGGCAGCGACAGGGAGAGACAGAGTTAGAGTCCAAGTGCTAGCTCCTTTCTCCTGAAGACAGACTCTTGGAGAGTAGATCCATGTTGGCCCTGATGAGTTGTGGGGGTGACCATGTGACCATGGCTGGGGGAACAGCTTCTAGTCCCTGAGTACCTTTCCCTGGTCAGAACTGACGTGATTCACTTTCTGGTAAATGTCTTCTAGAATGTGACCTAAGTGGGTCTTCCCCACTACCCCCCTCCAAAAAAAAGGTCTATTTGATCTTGAGCCAGAAGTGATGATCTGACAGACCTAATATACTTGCGGGGGCTGGGGGAGACCCACTCTCTACATTTGTGGAAAGCGATATCAGGTTCATCTTGTCTTATGGGTAAAACTGAAGGAAAGGTGTCTGGAGTTGTGGGATGATGTTCAATCAGTGGTAAATCTAGAGACATATTCTTTTTTTCAATTCAACTAATTTTAGACTCACAGAAAACTTGCAAAAATAGTACAGAGTTCCGGTACACCCCTCACCCAACTTCCCCTAATATTAACATCTTGCATAACCATAGTAAAATTATGAAAACTAGAAAATTAACACTGGTACCACTATTCCCTAAACTGTAGGCCTTATTGAATCTCATCAGTTTTCCACTTGCATCCCTTTTTGTTCCCACAAGCCTACCTAGAAGCCCACATTATGTTTAGTTGTTATTCTTTCTCCATCCCCTCTAATCTGTAACTGGTTTTTCATGAGCTCTCCTTGTCTTTCATGATCTTGACATTTTTGAAGACTGTTTATTGTTGATCATTTATTTTAAAGACTGTATCTCAGTTGGGGTTTGCCTAAAGTTTTTTCCTTACTGAAATGAGGTGAATGCTTTTGACAAGACTGCCACCAGAATAAGGTTGCTCCTTCTCAGTGCATCTCACTGGTGGTGACAACCTCGATCCCTTAGTTAGGTCACGTCTTCTGAATTTCTCCACTCTGAAGTTACTGTCACTGTAGTTAATAAATACAATACCTACTTTGAGACTTTGTAAATCCTTTTATTTTTCCAAGTTTTGACCACTAACCTTAGCATCTATTGCAAGATCCTGTTTATATCAGTTTTGTGGTGAAAACCTAATGTGATTTTCTACTTCCCTTATGTTTCTACATGTATTAATTTTAGAATACTAATTGCATCCATTGTAAGGAAAAGCTAACTTTGATGAGTTATATTATTCTTTGATCAGATCTTTATTTAAAAGCAGTAGCTCTTCCCAAAATGTGATCTTTTTATTAGTTGCCTTTTGGTGCTCACAGACAATTTAGAAAAAACAGTACAGAGGGTTCCTAGAGCCCTTATCTAACTTCTAATGTTAACATGTTACATAACCATAGTACAATTATCAAAACTAGGAAATTACCTAGTTTATTGGAAGACTATTAAAACAGCTAGACAAGAGATATAGTGGTAGTTTGGATCAGGTGATAATTAGGGAGTTGATGAGAAGAGTTGGATTCTGGATCTATTTTGAAGGAAGAACATTTAGGATTTACGGAAGCATTAGAAATGGAGTGAAAGAAAAGAAGACTGCAGAATGGATGCAAAATTTTTGACCTCACCACTTTCTGCACTGGACAAGATGAGGAAACATTCAGACAGTTCTCTGCCTGTCAGCTGGCAAACTCCCTCTTCTTTTTGCCTCCCCAGTCGTCCACTTGATCCAAGTCACTGTTATTTCTCTTATAGTTGTCTTAATGGCCTTCAAATTGGTCTTTCTACTTCTGCGCTCACCCCTCTTCTGTCCTGAACACAGCAGCCAGTTGACCAAAAGATGAAAAATAATTCAGCTCATGTGGTTCTTCTGCTCAGAGCCTCCTCTAACTTTCTTTGTCAGGCAGAGGAAGGTGGCCACAGGCCCACCTGTATATTCTGGCCTGTTCTACTCTGAGCGCAGCTCTCTCTTCTCCCCCTCATTTCTCCCACTTCACCTACTGCATGGCCCTTGTTATTCTTTCTAAACCTTCCTGACTTGTTCCTGCCTCTGGACATTTGTATTTCTTGTTTACTCTACTTGGAATGGGCTTTCTTCACCTCTTCAAATGTTTCCTTCTCAGTGAGGACAGCCATCTAAAACAACTTACTTCCTCTCTTTCTGTTTTACTTTTCACCTTAGCTCTTATTATTGAACATGATACATTCTGCCAATTTTTCTTGTAAATTTGGTCTGTATCCTTCCACTAGAATTGTAGATCCCAAGAGACAGAATTTTGGGTTTTGTTTTTTTTGTTTGTTTGTTTGTTTGTTTTTTAATTTATTTTTAAATTTTTTTACATTGTTGTTCATTTGTATAAGATATTTGATTTCTCCTCTCAGGTGTAGCCCCCATAATTCTCCCACCACACCCATAAACCATCACCCTTATGCTCTTCCCTCCCCTGTTTTTTATGTGTGTGTGTATACATATATATATCTCTCTATATAAAACATCATTGTTCATTTTTGTACAAGGTTTACTTTCTCCCCTCTGGTGTGGTCCCTATAAAATTTCCATCACCAGTTTACCTGTGAACCATCATCATAGTCCCTTGTGCTCCTCCCTTCCCTGTTTGATTCCTCTCCCTCCTGATTTTTGTATTTTTTGTTCTCTGCCCCATCTCTTGTGTTTAGAATACTACCTGGCAGATAGCAAGTACTCAAAAAATATTTTCAGAATAAATATCTGCTGTAATAATTGTGCTATATATTTATCAATTGCTTTCAGTGGTATACAAGGCACTATGATATATGCACTGACATTTATCTTTGGGTTGCTTATAATTTGGTTGGAGTAACAAGATACTCATGCCTGAAAACATAGCTAATGATATCACTATGGTAACCCCTAAGTGTATGTTACATATTATAACATATTATAAAGTGTAGCACACAGTGCCAACTACTCAGGACAAGATACTAAGTGAGACAGTTTCTTCCTTCAAGCTCTCATAGGGCAGCTGTGATGGCACAAAGATAACAATCTCTACCCAAATGAATGTGTGAGGTGACAGGTAAGTGATGTGGATGCCCTCGGGAGATGAGAAGGGAAGGAGTCTGTAGCAGCAGCCTTCATGTAAAAGGTCTCCTCTTGGCTCTGAAAAATCCAGGGAGCTCTGAGGGGTCTGATGTAGCTTGAACTTGGGTAGGGAAGGCAAGGGACTGGACTAGAACAGTAAATCACAGAGAGGTGGTGAAGGAACCTGAGTCCTATGTTCAAGAGTTTGGACTTCGTTCTGTAGGGAGTGAGGAGGCCCTGAAAACTTCTTGAAGAAGGGATCAGAGTGACCCATATGATGTTGGTTTATATCTGATGATGGATTAGAAGGGATTTAAGGTAGGGAGAGCAAATGGAAGTTTCTAGTGTAATCCAGAAGAAAGGATACATGGCTGAAGTATAACCAGAGCTCTAAAAACAAAGGCAATAGATTGGAGAGAGTTAGACATGAGTCAGTAGATCTAGGTACCTATTTATATGGAGGTAAGAAAGTAGGCTTTACTGAAGATAAGACAGGTTTTCCAGTGGGTGACTGGACAGTTTGTAAAACTTAGAAAGGAGAGTAGAGCTAGAGGTTGGGGTGGCCAGAGATAACATGAGGTCCACGTTATCCCGATAGATCAGTCTTTGATCTCATTGAATTGCCTGCCATTGGGTTATAGAATTTTTCTGGTTGTTAGGCCACAAGGGACTGCGCCCATCACGGGGCTGTTCCCCATGCTGCTCCCCACCTCCTTCTTAACTCCAGGTCAGAGCTGCTCCTCTGCCCTTTGCCTCCAGCTGCGAGTAGCAGTGCAGACAAAACCCAATCCTGGCAGCAGGGAAGAGGAGGTGTGGCGCCCTGGGAGCATCTCAGGGCTCAGAAAGGAGCCGACAGAGAGCAGGAAGGAGGCTGCTGTGCTGGGAAGCCAAGTTCAGCTCAGCTCTATTTTGGGTGACAACATTTACAATGTTCCTTCACCCAGAATCATTCCGCCTGCCTGCCCGCCTTCGGTGTTTCCAGCTGATGGGTTCTCACGCCTACTTAACAACTGGCTTGGTTGAGGGGCTCCCCAACTCACTGACTGCTGCCCTTCGGTCCCTTCATTGTTCGGTGCCCAAGTCCCTGGGGAAGATAGAATGCTAAGCTTGGCCCTCCCCATGGCTTGTAGACAGGAGAAGCTGAAAGGTGCAGGAACTGGCAGTTGAGAGGGTGGTGATAGGAAATGTCAGAGTTCAGGCACAGAGGTGTGTAGGCAGTTGACTTGTATTTCTGCGCTTCACTTCCTCTGAGAGACCAAGTTGCCAAGGGAAAGAATTACTGAGAAAAGTAGTATTTTGTTTCCACCTCTCTTGTCTTAAAACTTCCAGGCACAAGATCTGGAATCTGCAGTTGTTCCAGATAACCCTGTGCAGTAACTGTGGGAATTTGTAAGTCATGTTTAGGGTTCTGCAGATATCCTAAGTCAGAAGAGTGACTGTAGCCCCATTTCTCAGAGAACAATGGCTAATAATTTGATGTTGTTTTTTCCTGCTTATATTCTGTGTGTGTGTGTGCACGCGTACGCTCTCATTTTCCTGGGGTATGGGAGGGGATATGTTTTCCTACGTGTGTGTATGCATTTTCCTTTGTGTGTGTTTATATATTTTCCTCTGTGTGTGTTGCGGGGAGGGGAGAGCACCAGTTTATCATCTTTTCTGGCTTTCTCTAGGTGGCTATAGACCAGAGCACACACTCTCAGCACCAACGTGTTCTTAACGAGAGTGTTTCCCTTGTAGTCTGAATCTGGATGATTTCCCTCCTTCACCTGTCCTCCTTTTTGCAAAAATGAAATCATGCTTCTTGTAAAAGATTGGATGGGGTGGCGGTTGGGAGCTCAGCATGGGGCAGTGTGCAGCGGGGAAGGTGAAATTGTGTTTATGTAATAATGTTGCCTCCTTAGCAGTGACTCTAGAGTGACAGAGCACTGGCAGAGAACTTTCAGTCCTTCCTTCCACAAGTCTGGTTGGCTAGGGAAAGCTAGATTTGCCATATTGCTGGTAACTCGACCTGGTGAATGAACAGACAGCTGTAGGCCTTAACCAAGAAAGCTATTCAGAGCAGCATAGCATTCCTTGAAAAAAAGATGCTGAGTCACCACAGAACTGCCTAACTAGGGCAGAGCCTGGGGTGTGAGGACTTGGGTACAGAAAGCTTATTTGAGGGGACATCCCAGAAAGCAGGAGTGAGGGGGCAGTGTGAATGGGAATGAAGGAAGGGATAAAGGAAAGCAGGTGTGAGGGTGTCGTGCTTGGCTTCCTGCTGTGTGCACTGGGGACTCTCTTCTTTCAGGACTTGTTGGGCCTCTCACAGAGGGCCTCATGGGATTGTCTGCTGGCACAACAGAGGCTGGCTCCCGCTAGCTCCTATTCCTCACTGGATGAGTGTCGTACTTCCAAGTCAGAAAAGGTCCAGGAGGTTGTGCCTTGATGCTGTTAACGTGAGGTGGACCCAAGCTCACACAGAACTGTGCAGAGATAGGAAGTGGGTCAAGGGACATGATGTGGGGCCACTAGAAGCTTCTTTTAAAACTTAGAAATTTAAGAACCCTTCTTAAAAATTACCCTGATTTGAGCAAGTTCTTTGCCCTGCCACATTGTTCCTAGCTCTCCCTATTCCTGCTATTTTCTGGTCTTATCCTATATTTCAGGGGGCAGTGTATTTCTTTCACTCCAGAGGATAGGTGGTTTCTGTGTGTTCTCAGCTAATGCAAAAGGTCTGAAATCCTCAGATCATAATTATTCTTTCAGCCTCATCAGAAGCAAGCACTGGGCCTCTTTAGAACTGAGCGTGTCTACCTCATGTGACTGAGTTCTGCTCTTCTTGCTGCATTACTGAGTGGAGACCAGATTTGGTGAATGATGGGGCATGAGGAGGGTGGAAGGGGGAGGCGGAGGCAGATTTTCTTGATTCTCCTGGTCTGGGTCGAGCTCTAGTTTGGATGTGGAGCAGTTACTGTGTGGCTCTTGTCTGGGTTGAGCCACCAGGAGAGCCTCATACAAGCTGACCCGAGTGTTCCTGTGATGCGGGGGTGGCTGACCTTCCACCGCTTCCTTGGCTTGTGATTTGTTGTAAATATGTGAGTGTTGACCACAGTAAAGGTGTTTCTGCAATCCTCTGAGTTTTTTTCAAAACTATGTTTTGACCCATGAGCTCTTCTGTGGGCAGCATTGCAACTGACCTCTAGTGTAGAATGAAAGACTCAAAGAGGTAAAGCTTACCTAAAGCTGTGTCATTTTTCAGTGGTGGCTGAGGCACTAGAACCCAGCCTCCTTGACTTCCAGCCTCACATGCTTAATTTTCTACTCCCCACCTTCACCCCACCCCTGCCCACCAAGACAGAAACAGCATTTTTGTTCCTGATTCTGTCTGTAATGTCAGACCCCTAGGCAGACGATACAGCTCTACAAAGAGAAAGTCCAGGCTTTATTTCATACATAGCTCACTGGCTCTTAGCCCAGGTCTAGGCAGAACATAAGCTTCCTGATTTACCTGGTAGGACATTGTTCAGAGCAACTGAGTGCAGGCAGCTCTCCCAGGAAGAAGTGTGGCTCCTGGCACTCCCTCGGTCTCAGGTCTGTTTATGTTCACGTGTGTAGACCTCAACCAGTGGGCAGCTGGCTAGAATGTTCTATCTTCTCAACAAGCAAGATTTGCCTGCTAGTTTGTCCGCACCCCAGAACTAAGTGGGGTAGCCTCCTCGATACCGAGCCCTTGGCTCTGGGGGACTCACATCCATCTATCACTATTTTGGCTCTTTGGCAGATGATGCCTCGTAGGGCAGAGTAGCTCTGCTGTATCTGTTCTTTGCCTGGGGTTAGGCGGTGGTATCTCTCCTTAACCTTTGTGGCAGATCTGTTTTGTTGACCTTTGTTCTTCCCCCTTCTCAATAGAGCAGCCTGATGTGCTGTCTGGAAATAGAGGCTGCCTGCTGTTTAACCCTTTAGGGCCAGTGTTGACAGACCGTGTGTCTGATGGCCCTCATAAGATCATTCCACTTATACCCTCTACTCTTGTGAATTGTCAGCATTTTGGGACCAGGGAGATGGGATGGTGGGGTGCTGAGGCCCAGTAGTCCCTTTGGAAGAGTAAAGGTCCTACTCCTCATTCTACGGACTACCCTCAAGTCCTAATAAAAATTAGAGGATTTCCTCCAGACTTTTGAATGAAGTGACTTAACAAATATTTATCGAGTGGTAATCACTTGTGCCTCAGTGTGACAACAAAGAAAGACTCAGTGTGATTTCAGCCTTCAAGCAGCTTCTGGTATAAGAGACAAAGGACACACAGACAAAGACCATGCCAGGCAGGTTTGAAGTGCCAGAGGAAGGGCAAGGCTGCTGAGCTGATTAGTGTATTTGGGAGGGAAAGAAAGCACTTGTAATTGACCTGATCAAAGAAGCCTTCCTAGAAGAAAGGAGATTTGAGTCAGGGCCCTGAAGAGGCAGGCTTTTCTTATCATTGTTGTTACAGGTGTCTCCCTTTGAGTAGGACTTTATTGCACATTTTAACACCTTACCACCCCTAGGTGGTGGGAACAAGAGCCCTGGGATTATTATTAGGGTACTGGGAGCGAGGTTATTTTGTTCCTAGGTGTTCATCACAGTTTTGTCTGTGATTGCCAAAGGTTGGGAGCTACCTAGACCCTTCCACGGTGGGGCACTGACTGACTAGACTGTGTGGTCTTCCTGTCCCTCATATTCTGGAACATCATGCAACCATCCCACATCGTTTTTGTGGAAGTTTGATTATTGACATAAAAAAATTTTACAATAGATTCTTCAGTTAAAAAAAAAGAGGTTCCAAAATAGTATGTCCATTATGAATCTTTGTGTTACCATAGTATTAACAAACATACTGCTATTTGTTAGCATAGTAACATGCTGAAAGCATAACTATTTTATTAACCTTTTTGCTTATTCTTTTTCTGGTTTTTGCCACATGTGCATTGGCTTCTAAATAAAACAGTGTCTGATATTTTCTATTTTTTCAATGAAAGAATTGAAATGTCCCATAACAAGTATGAGTGGGCAGGTCCTGTGGAGTCCCATGTCCCTTTTTCCTTGGGGACAATGGCTCACCTTGGTCTTCAGTTCCAGAAAAGACAATTTAACTGCCCGATGGGGAGGTATTGGAGAGCAGGCTTATTTCTGGTCCAGAGAGCAATGCAGGGAGAAGCCTCTAAGTGCTCCTTCAAATTGTGGGAATCTGCCTATTTCCTAGGCGCTCAGCATGTAGCGTGAGTTGCCCCATCTGCATATGTGGAGCCCTATTTTTAAATACAACCTTCTTTATACTTTGCATTTTAGTCAGGGAATCACTGCTGTCCTAGCTAATTACAGAGCTGAGAAGAAAAAGGTGCTTTTGAGATTCCGAGCTGCTCCAGGAGAAGGTTACAAGACAGGAGTGATAGAATCCATCTTTTCGCATTAGTGGCGGGAGACAGGGTCCTGTCTCCTGAGAAGAGTAGTGAGTTGGCCTATTTGGTCTAGACCCCATGTTTCTCTCAGCAGTAGCTGTCACCCGAATGTCACATTCAGAGATGCGGGTGCTTTCTTTTCCTTCCCTTTCAGCAGATTTGAGATTAATGTGTACTAGATTCTAATTTGAATGCTAATTAGTATTTTTAAAACACCCCTTTTAGCACATCCTTTCCTAAATCTAAAACCTTTCATTCCTCCTCATTGTCTCTAGGCTCAAGTGCAGACTTTTCAACCTTATCCAAGGCCTTTTGCTATTTTGCCCCAACCCCCTATTCCTTATTCCAACCACTGACCTCAAAACCTCTAGTTCATTGGAGTCCATCCATTTTTTTCACTGGTCCCAAATACATCTTCAAGCTGCCTTTTACAGACTCTCTTGTCCTAACTGCCCCCCTTCCATTATTTATTTATATACTTTTTACATCATTGTTCATTTTTGCACAGTGTTTGCTTTCTCCTCTCAGGTGTGTTCCCCGTAAAATTCCCACAGTCGTTTGACCATAGTACCATCACCATAGTCCCTGTGCTCGTTCCTGATTTGATCCCTCTCCCTTCCTCCCCCTCTCCTGCAGAATGTCTCTGATTTATAGTTGCCTGTTAATTTTGTTTTTTTTTATTATTGTTATTATTTTTTCCCTGATCCCTTATTTGGTTCTCTATAGTCCTCATGGAAGTGAAACCATCCAATATTTTTCTTTTTCCTTCTTGCTTATTTCACTGAGCATAATCCCTTCTAGCTCCACCCATGTTACTGCTAATGACATGAATTTATCTTTTTTGATTGCTGAATAGCATTCTGTTGTGTATGTATACCACATCTTCTTGATCCAGTCACCTATTTTTGGGCATTTGGGTTGTTTCCATATCTTACCTATTGTTAATAGTGCTTCAGTAAACACAGGGGTATAGGTATCTTTTGAATTAATGCTTTTGTGTTCTTTGTGTGGATTCCTAGGAGTGGAATTGCTGGATCATATGGTACATGCATTTTTAGCAGTTTGAGGAACTTCCACACAGCTTTCCATAGTGGTTGGACCACTTTGCATTCCCACCAGCAATGTAGAAGGGTTCCTTTTTCTCCACATTGCCAACATTTGTTATTGCTAGTTTTGGGGGTTTTTTATGTATCATTATCACTGGTGTAAGGTGGTATCTCATTGTGGTTTTGATTTGCATTTCCCTGATTATAAGAGGTGTTGAATGTTTTTTGTTGTTTTTTTTTTTCATGTACCTGTTGACCATTTACATTTCTTCTTTGGAGAAGTGTTTTTTTAGCTCTGTCCATTTTTCAGCTGGATTGTTTACTTTGTTTTTGTTGAATCCTGTGAGTTCTTTGTAGATCTTTGCAATAGATCTTTATCAGTTGTATGGAGTGCAAAGATTTTCTCCCAGTCAGTAGGGTGTCTCTTTGTTTTGATTAATGTTTCTTTTGCCATACAGAAGCTTTTAAATTTGATGTAATTCCAGCTGTTTATCTTTTTCTTTACCAATTCCTTCCTCTTGATGTCTTTCCAGACCCTTTGTATGCCCAGTGATCCCACCCAGACCAAGTCTTTTAATACAATAGTCTGTGCTAGTCATTGTCGCTTAAGAAAAATTTATGGTGAAAAACATATAACATAAAATTTCATCAGTGCTAAGTCTGGTCACACTGTTGTGCAAACACATCTCTAGAACTTTTTCATCTTGCAAAACTGAATCTCTGTACTCATTAAACACCCGATCACCATTTCATTTTGACATTTTTTCAAGGACCACGTTTTGATCATAAATATTGAACTGTTTATTTCAAGGTAGTGAGCACCAGTGTTCCAGGTAAGTCCATGGCAGGCTCTACTAAGTGACTCCAGGTAAGATACAGTCCCCAGCATGGAATTCTCACCATTGATACTAATGTATCTACCTTATCATTTGTGAATATCTCATCTCCCTAAATAAATGATATGAGAGGGACCATCCCATGGGTTAGGATTCCTTTTTCTGGAACAAGGCAGAATATCATAAGTAAGTAAATGTAGATCCACCCTTGGATTCCCTGTGACGCCCAAGCTAGGGCTGAACAGATACTCGCTATGTGTTGTTTGATTACTACATACACTGATGTCACTGGGATCTTGAGCTAGGAGAAGGATCTATGTAAGCTCTTTATTAAAATGTACATTTTTTGGAACGAAACAAGCTTGTCCTTTCATCTTAACAAGTTTACTTTTATTATTTTGTCTTAAAATAAGCACAATATATGCTTGTCAAAGAAGTAAAGAATCAGAAAATATAGACAAACCAAAGAACATCAACAAAAACATAAATAACTCAAGAGTTGAGTAGTCTCACTTACGTAGAGAGTCCCACAGTTAACTCTGTGCTTCTGTGCTTCCAGATATTTGACTCTTCAGATTCCGACACACATGCAGGTCTATTTTTTTGGACAAAAATTAAAACCCTGTCATGAATATATATTATTTTTAAAAAACCAGTTTAATAGGCTTTAAATATCTCAACCTGTCAATGGCTTTTTCATAAAATAGAATTTTGACACAACAAATATTTATCAAAGACCTACATTGTGCCAGGCACCTACTCAGGAAAAAAGCAATGGACAAAATATGCTTTGAGCTTACGTTATGCATTGGGACGACGCTGATAAGAGTTGTTAAAAGCCAGTGATGTTAGAATGGGATGCTACTTTAGATTGATGGTCCAGGAAGGAAATTTTGATCCAAGACCTTAATGCTATAGCTGTCATATAGAGATGGGGGGGTGGGGGTGGAGGAGGTAATTCCAGAAAGAAAGATCATCTCAAGAACCAAAGCTTCAGAATAAACTTAGTCTGTTTGAGGAGCCATGAGAAAGTTAGTGTGGCCAAAACAAGAGTGAGGAAGAAAGAAAATTCTTTATTAAATCAAAGGTATAGATGGGACTATTTGTAGTGCCCTCTTGGGCCTTGTAGGCCATGGTCAAGGCTTTGGATTTCACCCTAACTTCAGTAAGAAGTTGTGGGAAGGAAGTAGTATAATCTGATTTCTTTTAGGAAGATTGCTCTCCATAAATGTAATTTACCTTATTAACATATTAAAGGAGAGGGGAAAATCCATATAATCATTTCATTAGATTCAAAGAAAACCATTGCTAAAAATCAACACCTTACACAAGAAAATTATGCAAGTGAGCTGGCGTATTCACCAACTATAGATGGAAAGGGGGTGATAAGAGCCTCAAAAGATATATTAAAAGAATAGGATCGCTACTTGGTCTTTTGGCTAAGATCATGTGTAAAATAATAAGAAATGCATGTTACTGAATGAAAGACAGTCTTTAGAGGGTCACTACTGTATGAGCTCAACTATTGACATTCTGGAAAAGGCGAAAAACTATGGGGACAGTAAAAAGATCAGTGTTGCCAGGGATTGAGGCAGAGGGAGGGATGAGATGGAGAGCAGAGGATTTTTAGGGCAGTGAAAATACTCTGATACCATGTTCATTAAACTTTTGTCCATACCCTTAAAATATATGACACCGAGATGTAATATACATGTTACATCCTAAATATACAACACCCCGTGTAAACTGCAGATTTTGAATGATAATGATGTATCCTTGTAGGTTCATAAGTGCACAAACATGCCTCTCTGGTGATAATGGGGGATGCCATGCATGTGAGGAACAGGGAATGTAAGGGTCAAAACCTTGCCCTCATTTTTGCTGTGAACCTAAAACTGCGCTAAACAAGTGAAATCTTAATTTAGAAAACTAAGAAAGGTAGCAGAACTATAGTGTTTTGGGGGTTCATGTTTTGGTGATAAAACTAGTCCCTGACAAGCTAAGAAGCTGATTACCAAAAAGTCAGGAGAGCAGTTACTTTTAGGTGGAAGGAGGGTGGCTAATAAGTAGGAAGGGACACAGGGAGCTTCTGGGTGGCTGGTCTTGCCTCCTTTCATATAGGGTGGTATCAAAGGTGTGAATCTTATAATAAGCTGTGTGTTTGTTTTGTGCTTTCTATATTTGTGTTGTTTTAGCTACAAAAACATTTTTTAAAAACTCAACCATTCATGATAAAAAGGAAAGATCAAGGAACTTCCTCACCACATAATACATAAGAGTACTACAGAAATACTAGGGCAAACTTGGTCATTATTTGCACAGAAAACCCAAATAATATACAAATTATCAAGAAAACTTACCTAGTGAACTTATAGATAAAAGCAATTTTCATTTTCTGCACTAACATCTTAGAAAATATAAAGAGATAACATATTTAAAATGTTATCAGAGAAAATAAAACAGAATAAATCTAACAAAAGTTGTACATATCTTCTACAGTAAAAAAAAAAGTGGTAGTTTCATTAAGAGGTATTAAAAGGAGAACTAAGTAGAGATACTAGATGCAGAAATGGGAAAATGATACCATAAAGGTGTTATTTCTTCAGTTCTCCCCTATTTGACCTACACATTCAAATTAAAACCTCAACAGTTTTAAATGTTACCTGATAGGGATTCAGAAAAAGAAAAGTAGAAAGGAAAGACTTGCCCTTCCAGATATCTTAAGGTAATTAAAACAGTGTGAAATTAGAACAAGAATAAACAAATTGACTGGTAACATGAATTAGATCAGAATTCGGATGTGGAACTTTGGTATATGACAGGAGCAGAATGTCAAATCAGTAGCGGAATAAAAAGCTATATAAAAACATAGAGCTTGAAAAAAAAATTCATATGCAGAAAAGGTGAAATTGGCTGCCTGCCTGACACCACAGAGAAAACATAAACTCCAGATGGTTTAAGGACTGAACTGTACTATTTTTTAAAAAATAGTACAACTTTAAAACTCTTAACAGGAAATACAGGTGATTACCTATTAGAATTTGAGTAGGGAAAGATTTTTAAGACATAAAAAATAATATGACAAAAGAAAAATAAATTTGATCATATTAAGAATTTTTATATGTTAAAAGAAAACTTAACATGAAATGACAGTTTGCAGACTGGGAAAAAATCTTTGCAGCTCACACAGTCAGCAAAGAATTAGTGTTAGGAACACATGAAAACAACTCCTACAAGTTAGTGAGAAAAGCACAAATAACTCAGTTGAAAAAAAAATGGGTGAATGACATAACAAGCCTGTGACAGAGCAGGAAATACATCAGAGCCATAAAATTATGAAAAGATAGTCAATATTGTCAGTAGTGAGGGAGGTGCAAATTAAGACTACAACCAGATGATTTTTAGCACCATTTTGGCAAAAATTTCGAAGTCTTAGAATATCAAATAGTGGAAAGCAGGCAGAGTCAAGACCCTTGGAACTGATGATGGGAGTTTAAACTGGTGAACAATTTGGAAAACAAACGATTTGATTTAATATTCACATATCCTAAAATACAGACGTAGCATTCCCAGCTGTATACCCATGCACTGCAAAGGTACATATATACAAAGGACCATGGCCCAGAATACTGATGTTGGCATTGCTTACAATAGTGAAAACCTAGAAAAAAGCCCTAAACAGCCATCCATGAGAAACCGGGTAAACTCTGCCTGGACGCCTACTAGAATATTAGATAGCAGTTTAGATGAAGCACAGCAACACAAAACGATGTGTGTCAATCTTAGTAAAATACTACTGAGTGCAAAAAAATATTGTTTACCATGTGATGTTCTTTTTTATGAAGGTAAAAATAACTTTAATAAAAATATGCAAAACAAGAAAATGAGGATTCAGGATGGTGGCTGAGATAAAGAGATGAGACAGAGGGGAACCAAATGGTGAGGTGTAAGCTCTCAACTAGGTAGCCAGTCAGTAAGCAAGCCAGCTGTGACTGCTATGTAGAGAAGGGGGTGGGGGTAAAACAGGGTGACCACTTAGCAGGTTGCTCAATTGTCCAGGAAAGAGGGTGTGCTTTGTACTTGGATCGTGACAGCTGTAATTGGACAGGGGCTTAATAAACAGAATACAAATATATTTGAGGAGCAATGGCAGGTTTGCTCTAATGGCTTAGCTGCGGTAGGTGAACTATTATCTGAAATTACTATCATTAGCAGTTTCTTCTTTTTAAAAAAAAATTTATTTATTTATGCATGCAAGAGCTGGGGTACAGGCCAGAGTCACAGGAGGTGAGAGGATTCACCAGACAGAGTGAAGAGCAGAACAGGCAGATCGACCGAAATACACTGTTGAGGGGAGCAGCGGGCGAGGCAGGAGGTCCTCTACGCCATGTGGGGCCCCTCCCTGGCTGGCAGCAGGGATCAAACTCGTGCTGCAGTGGCTGTGGTTTGCTTCACAGTGCATTGCTTAACCCACTGCACCACCAGGGAGGCCCAGCAGTTTCTTCTTATTCTACTTCTAGGTTGTTTACAATTTTCTTTTCGCCATTAAAAAAAATTAAAATGAGCACTCTAGTAGCTTAATCTCAAATTCAACTGCTACAAGTGAAATTACTAACCAAAAGATAGATGCATTTATTAGAGTTTTGATACATGTTACTAAATCACCTTAGTGACTTAGACTTAAACTTAGCAAGTTTGTACCACCATGTGGGGCAATATTCACGAAGCTGGCTTGTTCAGTCCCCTTTGCTCCATCTGGAATATGCAGGGGCAGTGCATGAGTGGTCTTACTACCATTCAACAACGTTTATTTTTCTATTAATTTCCCCCTGTGTTATTTTGTGGTTGCTAAGTCTCCCTCTGGCTGGGATCAAGGGCCTTTGTCTGCTTCCTGCATTGGACACAAAGAACCTGTTGCCTCTGTTTATTTTTGTGCTCTGTGAACATGGAGATGCTGCTCATCCTGTGTTTTATTCATGCAAGAGTGCTTAGGGGTGGTGTAACTTTGGATTCTGCCTTCTTTCCACTATCGTAGAGCTGTGGTCAGCACCTCCCTATGTCCAGACCTTACCCCACCATGAGAGCAGCTCTTCCCAGTGGCCTAAATATAGCCCTGGGAGCCCCAAATGCCACACTGTAGTCTTTGCTTGGGTACTGACTCATCTTTTGACTCTATGTAAGTCATTTCCTCTCTCCTCCCCATGGGTCATCAGAGTGGAAGAAGGATAATGGCCCTGAGTCACCTCCCAGAGAGGCGCAAATTAGGACTCATTGAGGCAGAGGTGGCAAGCTGAAAGGGCAACTGAAGGAGCTACTCCAGAGAGGACTCTGTGGAGGGCCTGGCCTGGGCAAGCTGTCTGCTGTTACCTGGTTGTCTATGATCTGCGGCTAGCTTCAGAAGGTCTGTAACATCCTTGAATTATGTATAGCATATGTGGGAATAAGCCTTCATGCAATTTTCTGTGGCTATACTTTCATGAGAAAGGTCTATTACTTTCATGAGATTCTTACAGAGTTAAGTAACCCTCAAAAGATTCTGAATCATGGCCTTAGTAGGTCTGACTCCTTGGTCCTACTGGGTGCTGAGAAGGGGAGATATCGGGACTACTTCCTCTGAAACTCAGAGGACAGCTCTTCTAAGCAAATTTTCTGCAGAAAGGCCTGACTGGCTGGGACAATATCAGGCTCTAGAATGGGACTGAAACACTTTGGACTCATCATCTTCCATCCCTTGTCCCTGAGGGACGATCCTCCCAGATGTTTTGCCCCAAATGAAATTGGTATCTGTGTGGGCACATCCCAGAAGACAAGGGCAGAATGCTGGGCCCAATGATTGTGAGCTGTGCAAGTAGCCAGGCTGAAAGCAAAAGGTGATGAAGTAACAGAAAGTGTCATCTGTGGAAGCCAAGTGGGAAAGCTGGCGGGTCTTGGGCCGGGTCTGAGGGTACAGAACCTTGATCCTCATGTTGCCTTTTGTCTCTTTGTGACACTGGCTGTCACTTAGCTCTCTATGCTCATCATGCCACCGGTAAGCTGGGTAACTTCCCTGCTCTAAGTGCCAACAGTGCCTGTTCTGAAAAATAAAAGGGAATTTGACAAATGCTAGCATTAGTTACATTCTTATTTTAAAGGTAATAAATGATCAGACTGCAAATATGGAAAACCTAAAAACATACCATGAAAAATTGTTCAGTTTCACCATACTGAAACACATCGTCTGATGAGCTCTTGGAAATTGTCTCTCCAAATCATCTTTCCATGCATATATTTTTTCCCTTTACTAGATCTCTATGTTCATATATATACTACATCTGTCACCTATTACATCACGACAATTTTCCCATGTGATTAATTGTTCTTCGGAAAACTGATTTTTAATGGTTGATGTTTCATCAGTTGGAAGTACCAAACTTTTTGCCAAGTCCCCACACATGGGCTGCTTATCGGTAGTTTCCAAATACTTCATTATTGTAAGTAATGCTGTGTTGAACAGTCTTGCATATAAATCTTTGTACCCACCTCTTACTCCTTATAACAAAGTCTTAGAACTGAGATAACTGGACCAAAGTGTAAAGTGGTTACAATTAAATATTTTAATACACATTATCCATATATGATGTAATTATGGAAGGACCAGGCATTGATGATAATGATGAATACCTGTTCATTCATTATTATGATATATGATATATGAATATATAAAATATATGTACCTTATATAGATATAAGATAGCTTACATATCTATCTTACATATCTTGCATATCTATCTTAAACAACCATTGCTGCTGAGGCTTTTCTGTGTGTGGAATGTGGATATATCTGTGATCCTGAGTGGTGGGGGGGTGTCTCTGGGGTAGGGGTGTCAGTGCCTATTTTTCTCTTTTGGAATTGTCTTATGCCTGGAAAACAAATCATTATGCTAAGAATGTTTTCAGTATGTGAGGGCAGGGAATTTATACCATGTATTGTTTAAAAAGGACAGACAGGCTCTCACCTAAGTGTTTGAAACTCTGGATTCCAGTCAGTACTCTGTAAAACTTGTTAATAGCATGAGCAAGTGACATTATTTCTTGGGCTCAGGGAGACTCATCCTTAACCTGTTGGCCAGAAAGGAAGGTTACTTTCTCTGCAACCTCAGAAATGAGATTAAGTGCTTGATGAGAGTAGGAGAGAGAAAGAGAAGCAGAGACGGGAAGGCAGTTGTCTGAGGGGCTGAGAGAACAGAGTCTAGGGAACCTCCCCAGGAGGGGGTTAGAAGTCAGACCTTGGAAAGGAGCAGCCTGGACATGGGCCAACCAACCCTTTAGACTGGTCTGTGGCAGTTCAGCTCTATCCTGGGGACACTCCAAAGTTGGGGCACTGCTGCCTTCCAGAAAGCAGTGACCTTTCTCATCCAACGTGGGAACCTTGGGATTCACTGTCTACAAGGCACTTTTAGTGCTTGTCTGGTCAAACTCACAGCCACCTTCTTTTTGCAGTCTTAAGAAAGGTTGGCTTCTGGCCTGTGGGGGAGGGAGACATAGGCAGCCATCTGACTCATTTGCCTACCTCCCGCACAGCAACTGCAAGAATCACCATGGGATATCTTGCTTCTCCCTGTCCACAGGAATGTGCAACATTCCCCAGCCCACAGCAGCCAGAGATCTAGTGTCATAAACAAAAGCGGTGGTACCGAGCAATCCAAGCGCGCTAATCCCCCAGACATCAGGGCTTGGCCTGGTGGAGATGGGTGCTGCGCTGATAAAGCCCTATGGAGGGGAGCGGAGGAAGGAGACACATCGAGATGGTGGTGTGCATCCTGGTAAGGCAGTTAACTGAGACAAAGTGTACACGTCACCCCTGCGTGAGACTACAGCTCAGTCAGCCTCAGGTTCCACACAAAAGGGCAGGACTTTTGGAGCCTGTACCCCCAGCCCACTGTTCTGGGGAGAGCGAGGCACCAAGTAGAGGGATAAGAACAGGATGATATCTGAAAACTGAGGAGAAATAATTACTGGCATTTACTGAGCCTGCCCTGAGCCATGAGGGATGCAGAACAATTCCAGCAAGGTCCCAGCTCTGGAAGCTTAACACTCTGTTTGGTCCTGACAGGCCAGCACTCTGCAGGTGCTTGCACAGCCCCTTTGTTCTGGCTGACTACGAGCAATGAGCAATGTGCGAGACTATAAACGAGTTGGGTTGTGTGGTGCGGGCTGGGAGTGCTGTAGGAGTTCAGAAAAGGCAGGCTCAGGTGTGGGCTGAAGCGATTAGAACAGGCATCACAAAGCCAGGGGCCAGGATCTGCCTTGAAGGTATGGATGTGGTGTAAAGTGGGAGGGAGATGCAAAGGGACACTTTGGTGAAGTTGGACATATACCCCTGAGGCCAATCCCATTACCCCAGGACGGTGCAGGGATGTTGGGGGATAAGCCTTTGGGGGTGGTGGAGCAGTGCAGGGCTGGGGAGGGAGGCAGCCAGATTGTAGATTGCTTTGAATTCCAGGCAGAGGAGTTTAGTCTTGACTCTATAGCAAATAGAGAGTAGAAAGAACCCTTGGTGTGAGGAAGTGTGGGAAGCCATGCCTTGCTAATTACTCCCACTGAGTTAATTCCTTTTTTTATTATTATTATTATTATTATATTTAATTGCATTTGACATCGTTTGTTTTCCCCAGTGGGTTCCCACCACCATTGCACCATCACCTCAGTCCCTTGTGCTCTTTACATCTCATCACCGTCTTTGCCCTCCCCTCCCTACACCCACCCCCATGGTCCCTTGGGTTTATCTTTAATCTTTTGATCTTGTTGAGTTGTTATTTGATTGTTTGGTTGTTTTTGGTTATGATTGCCCATTTC
>JAGFMF010012151.1:5257248-5276820 GCA_019455555.1 Galemys pyrenaicus | reverse complement strand
GGATTAATTTGCATTCCCACCAGCAGTGTAGTAAGGTTCCTTTTTCTCCACAACCTCGCCAGCATTTATTGTTGTTGGTTTTTTTGATATATGCCATTCGTACTGGTGTAAGGTGGTACCTCATTGTGGTCTTGATTTGCATTTCCCTAATTATGAGAGATGTTGAACATCTCTTCATATGCCTGCTGGCCATTTGTATATCCCTTTTGGTGAAATGCCTTTTAAATTCTCCTGCCCATTTTTTGATTGGGTCGCTTACTTTGATTTTCTTGAGTCTTGTGAGTTCTTTGTATATCTTTGTGATCAGACCCTTGTCTGTTATGTCCTTTTTGCGCTCAGTGAGGCCTCCTAACACCGAGCATTTTCTGAGAGCTGCATGTATCATCCCAGCATGCTCTGTGGCTGGCAGGGCCTGGAGGTTGTTCTCCCAACCTTCTCCAGCAGCATCTCTAGATATTCTTCTCTTCTTTACTCTCCTCCCCACTAGTCTCCTTTCCTCTAGGCTGGCAGGGGGTGCTGTCAGCACCAGGACAGAGGCAAGGGCAGTTTATCCGGAACTTGCTCTTGGCTAGCCTCTGTGCTGGGACACAGATGGGGACAGGGCCCCAGTTCCTATCTTTGGGGCTCACAGCCCATTTTGCACCAAGTTAACTAACACATGCAATGCCTGGCGGCTGGCTCCCTTCCTGACAGCCTAGAGCATCCAATGCTGAACTGGCTCTTCCTCACAGCTCCCTCCCACCATGGAGCTCCTCTTGACTACGTCCTTCCTATCCTTCTTGGACCCAGAATAGAACCAAAAATTCAACCTGGCTCTACACAGCCACCTAGACCTCTGAATTAAGAGAGAGGGAAAGGCTGTAGGGAGGCCTTCTAGAGCCATGGCAAGCACTGCCCATCGTCGTTCAGGGGAGTCCCGCACCAGGGAGACCCAGAGTAGGGAAGGAAGTGGCTGCTGGGGAGACTGGCCATTGCCCATGGCTTGTAGGGTGGTTGTACATTTTCTTGCTGTGCACTCCAGGTGTGGGAGAGTGGGCTGGCCCCCTCCTGAGGAGAGGGTGTTGGAGGAGCTGGGATGGCCAGGGGCCAGGGTAGTGGCCACAATAATCAGACCTCTCAGGCAGGTGCTAGGTATGAGCAGTTGCCATGCACACGGCCATGGGCCCTCTGCAGCCTCAGCATGTGCACCCAGCTCAGCCTGGAGGTGGCAGGCTCTATTTTAGGCCCTCATTTCTGGATCAGTCACACCAAAGGAAGCCCTTCCTGGAGCTGCTGCCGCTGTTGAATGCTTTGGCCAACTCTTCACAGCCACGGCTGTACCCCAGGAGCTAAGGCTTAGTGTCTCCATCCCTTTCCTGCCCCCTCAAAGAAGCAACTATAGAAACCTCTGTATACCAGGCTCCTTGCGGGAGGGGGCGTAATCAGTTCCAGAGATGCAGAGATTTCAACCATTTGGGAAAGAGAAGTAGCAGGGAAAATCCCCAGGGAAAAGGAGCTGACTGGCCAACTCAGAAAAGTTTGGGGAGAGGATTTGTAACAATAGGGAAAGGAACTGGGGGGAAATTCTGCATCGGGACCAGATGATTATAAAGACTGGTGTTGGTGTAAGTGGAGTCTGTCTCTGAACAGAAAGTTCTCCCTTCAAGTGGCCTCTTTCTTTTGAAGCCATTGTTTCCCCACAGTCACACACAGTCCCCACATTAATTTGGAGTCGAGGGTGCTGAGTCTCAGCTGCAGGACTTCTTTCTGGAAAGTGAAGGATCTTCTTTTTCCTCATCCTTCAAAGGTATCTCCCTTGGGATAGTGGACATGGGAAGAGAGCATGTGTCCTCTGTGGGGACAGAGGACATGGGGAAGGGGGATAAGTGGGGACAGACGTGCTGAAGACAGCTTGTTGGCTTGTGTTTTCCTATGGATCTAAGAGTTGGAGTCTTTATCTTGAGGACAGCCTCAAGGGGCAAATCATGGTAGAAGAAAGACAGACAGACAGACAGATTGGCCATGTAGTGAAGAGCCTATGTATCAGAGAAAGAAAGCTCCCCAAAGAGCTGGGACTGAATACATTTGGAATAATTGTTTGGCTTTATCTGAAGCAGGACCCCCTGTCTCAAGTAAGGAGAGAGCTAGATGACCTCATTGGAGTGTTCTTGCCCACCTGCCCCCCCAGGCTGAGTTCTTCTCTGTGTGGGGAGAGAATCTCAGCAATCAGACTCCCTCCAGATGTTCAGTTCAGGAGAGGAAGCAGGAGATCAGCAGAAATAGCTAGCTGGTGATGGTGGACCTTCCAGGGAGTCCTATGGGCTGCAGCGTTTTGTTTTCCTTAGTTTCTGGTTTTATCAAATCTTAGTTTTGCAACAAAGTATTTTCACAAAGAGTCTCTTGTAGTAGTTACATATTACTGCATAACAAATTACCTCAAGACATACATCTCAGTAAGGCCTTTAAGGATGCATTTCCCAAAGCAATAAAAATGAAAGAGAAGATAAACAGCTGGGACTACATCAAATTAAAAAGCTTCTGTACAGTAAAGGAAACATTAAACAAAACAAAGAGACACCCCACTGACTGGGAAAAAACCTTTGCTCTCCACACATTGGACAAGGGTCTGATCACAAAGATACACAAAGAACTCTCAAGACTCAAGAAAAACAAAGTAAAAAACCCAATCAAAAAAATGGGCAGAACTTAAAAGACACTGCTCCAAAGAGGACATGCACATGGCCAATAGGCACATGAGAAAATGCTCAACATCCCTCATAATCAGGGAAATTAAAACCACAATGAGATACCACCTTACACCGGTAAGAATGGCACATATTAAAAAAACCAATGGCAAATTTTGGCAAGGATATGGAGGAAAAAAGAACTCTACTACCCTGCTGGTGGGAATGCAAGTTAGTCCAACCACTGTGGAAGGCCGTATGGAGGTTTCTCAATCTACTAAAAATAGAATTACCATATGACCCAGCAATTCCAATCCTAGGGATCTACCCAAAGGACACAAAAACATCGATCCAAAAGAGTACCTGTACCCCCATGTTTATTGCAGCACTATTTGTAATTGGTAAGACCTAGAAACAACCCAAATGCCCAAAAGTAGAGGACTGGCTCAAGAAGATGTGGTACATATACACAATGGAATACTATTCAGCGATCAAAAATGACAAGTTAATGCCATTTATAGAAACATGGATGGAGCTAGAAGGAATTATACTCAGTGAAACAAGTCAGAAGGCAAGAGAAAAATATCAGATGGCTTCACTTTTAGGAGGAATGTAAAGGAAAATCAATACAAAAATAATGAGAGAGCTATAGGAAATGAGCAATTACAGCTAAAAACAAACAAACAAGCAAACAGACAAACCAAAAACACAACAAGAACAAAAGACCAAAGATAAACCAAAGGGATCATTGTGGGGAGGTCGGGGAAGAGACTGGGATGAGGTCAAAAGGAACACAAGGGACTGAGGTGATGGTACATGGGTGAAATGGTGGTGGGAACACCCTGGGGACTACAAATAATGTCAAATATAATTAAATAAATATAATTTAAAAAACAAATTAACTCAACACCTAGTGCTTAAAATAAACATTTGTCGCATCAGTTTCAGAATTCAGGAGCAGCCTAGCAGGATGTTTATCTCAAGGTCCCGGTGAGGTGCAGTGCAGCCGTCATGTAAGACTACGGTCATCTCAAGGTCCAGCTGGGACTGCAGAGCCTGCGTCTCAGCTCACGCACATGTTGGCAGGCATCACAAGATCTGCTTCCAAGTTGCTCACATGGGCCTCTCGACAGGGCTCCCTGACAACATGGCAGCTGGCATATCCCTGGACAAACAATCCAAGAGGGAAGCCTGTGTTTTTATACTCTACGATCACACATGACATCCCATCATTGATCATTTTCTGTTTGTTAGAAAGCAAGTCAGTAATTGCAGCCCATGCCCTAGAGGAGATTCCATAGGAGCATGACTGCCAGGGGTGGGAATTATCTGGTGCATCTTGGAGACTGCCTACCATTTCAGACTGAAATGCTCTCATTTGAGCCTCACAGCAGCTCTGCTCTGGACAGGGAGAAACAGTCATCGCAGTTAAGGAGGAAAGAGAGGGAAGGGGCTCTGCTCAGGATCACAGAGATACTCAGTGGCAGGTTAGAATTTGTGCTTTGGTGTCAGCCTGACTTCAGATTTAATAGTCTTTGTCTATTGCCTTGGTGCCTGTCAAACCCGTCGCCTGTTGCTCTCCATGCTGGGAGCTGGAGCCAACTTGGGTTGACTGAGCATTAAGGCCTGTGATGCTGGCTAACTGCTGATCAATTCTGCTGTTTCCAGAACCATCATCACTCCCTTCTCTAACAAGACAATGTCTACTACTTTTCATTAATAAATTTTTTATTTTAGAAGTTTTAGGTTTACAGAAGAATCATTATGATATTCCAAAGTTCCTGTGCATCCTACCTCAGTTCTCCCTATCATTAACACTTTATATTTGTTAAATTAATGAACCAGTTTTGACACATTATTATTAACTGAAGTTCATCCTTTATGCAGATTTGCTTATTAGTCCTTTGTAATTGAGCCAGACGCTGGGTTATCCATTATTCTGATTAATTTTCATACCAATCCTGTGGGGCTGGCACTATTACCATCTCTTTTACAGAAGAGGAAAGTGAGGTACAAAGAGATTAACTAACTTAGCAAGGTCACTGAGCTGTGCTGGAGCAAAGTGAGCATTTGAACTGAGATCTCACTTCCCTGCAGTGTTCTTAACTTCTTCAGTCTTTTTGCCTCACTCTAAAGCTCTGACTCCCACTTCTAGGGAGGGAGCCTGGCCTAGCAATGACCTAAGTTTATAAAAAAGATAAGGAGATGCCAGGAGCCCACCAGGGTTTTTGTGACCACCTCCTTCAGCCTTGGCTTTTTCATCCATGGATTGATAGGATTAGATTAAAGCTGATCTCTTCTGGCTCTGGCTTTCTGCAACTATGTCAGGAGACTTGGGAGCTACTGGTGGGAAAATTGGAGAGGATATAGGTGCCGCTTCCCCTGCATAGGGTATCACTGTCATCTGGGGATGGGCCTGCAAATGGGTGTGATAGGTTAGTCATTGTACAAGATTGGATCTCTTGGCTGCCCATCACAGCTGGGACTCTGCATTTCAACTTTCTGCTCTGGTTCAAGAGCCTTCAGGAAGAAGGCATCCAGAGAAGCTACTCTGAACCATGTTTTTTTCTGAAACTCAAAGGAAACCCATTCTTTGAGGAATACAGGCAACTGCACAAAGCATTTGTTTATTCATATAAAGGATGATTTGTCAAGAATCACAGAGGCAGAATCCCCAAGTGGTGGAGAGCATGCACATAAAAGTCACCTAGACCAGACTCTCACGAGCTGGTGACCCGGGCAGGTCTCTCAAGCTCTTGGTCTCCATGCTCACATGTGCACTGTGAGGAAAACATGAGGATAGCGACCTAGTAGAGTTCTTTTCAGGATTAAATGCAATAATTTACTTAGATGCTTAATTAAGCCTATCATAAATACCTAATAAATGGTGGTTATTTGTCAGATTTGACTAATAGGCCAGTTTTAACTACAGCTCTAAAAAGTATTCTTTCTTTGTGAGATTTGTCACCCTGTTGGCGTTCCAAGCAGCTAGAAGTCACCAAGTGCTAAGAGTGGTTCAGCCCTGGGAGGCGGAGGACTTAACTCTCATGTTTCAAGAATTTGGCGCCATTTGAAACTGGTTTGAAGCAGTCAGAATCAGTATGAGTCAATAGGAACTGGTCCAAACTGGTTTTAGCCAGTTTTAACTGGCTTCAGATAATCAGAAGGAACCAGACTCACTGGTCCAAACTGATTTCAGCGGGTCTGAACCAGCTGAGCCAGTTTCAGCTGGCTTGAACCATTTTCAGCAAGTTTGAACCCGTTTCACCCAGTTAAAACCAATTTTGGCTGCTTCAGACCAGTTTAAGCCAGTTTCACTTCTAAAAACTGAACCTGACTGAAACTAAGACCAGTACAATCTGGCTGAGACCAGTTTGGACTTGTTCAAAGCAGTTCCAACCAACTGAAACCAGTTCCAACCAGTTAAAAATGACTGAAAAACAGTTCCAACCACTAAAACAGATTCCAACCTTTTTTAAATGGCTGAAAACCAGTTTAGACCAAGTCAAACCAGCTGAAAATGGCTCAGACTGGTTTAAACTGGCTGAAACTGGCTCAGACTGGATAAAACAGGTTCAAAACTGGCTTAGATCAGTTCAGACCAGATCAGAACAGCTCAAACTGGTTCAGAATAGCTGAAACTGGCTCAAACTGCTCTGGACTGGCTGAAAAGGGGTCAAACTGGTTCTGACCATTTCAAATTGGATCAAAGGACTCCAGCTTCTTCAAAGGTCCTACTGAAATGAAAGCCAATTGAAGTGAAACCAATTGATACTGCCTCCAACTGGCTCAAAATGGATGAAACTATTTACAAGCGGTTGTGAAGATTTCATACAAAGTGAAACTGAATCAAACTGAAACCCGTTCCAACCAGTGCAATATGGCTGAGCCCACTTTGGAATGGCTTGAAACAGTTCCACCGACTGAAACACGTTCCAACCAGTTAAAAATGGCTGAAACTAGTTCCGACTAGCAGGTTTCAGCTGGTCTAAACTGGTCTGAGCTGGTTTCAGCCAGTCCAAGCCAGCCTGAACCAGATTCAGCCGGTTTGAACTGGTTTTAACAGGTGCAAGCCGTTTTCAACCGGTTTTCAGCCACTTTCAAAGGATTCAGTTTCACTTTCTATGAAGTCTTCAGAACTGCTTGTAAACAGTTTTATCCAATTTGAGCCACTAGAGGCAGTGTCAGTTGGTTTCAGTTTTAGTTGGTGTCCGTTTCAGTTGGTTTCTTTAGAAGTTGAAGTCATTTGGAACCAGCTAGAAATGGTCCAAACCAGCAGTTTAACTGTTTGTTTTTTCCCAGCTGGTCTGAACCACTTTCGGCAGGTCTAAACCGGTTCAAGCTAGTCTGAACTGGCTTTCAACTGGTCTAAACTGGTTCTAGCCAGTCTAATCCGTTTTTGGCTGGTCTGAACTGGTTTCATGCATCTTTAGCTGGTTTGAACCGATTTCAGCCAGTCCAAACCCATTTTCAGCCATTTTTAAAAAGGATTGAAATATTAGAACCCCTTGTAAACAGTCTCATCAATTTTGAGCCACTAGGAGGCAGTGTCAGTTGGTTTCAGTTTAGTTGGTGTCCATTTCAGTTGGTTTCTTTAGAAGTTGAAGTCATTTGGAACCAGTTAGAAATGGTCTGAACCAGCAGCTTTACCAGTTTGTCAGTCTTAACCAGTTTTATACAGTCTCAGCCGGTCTGAACCAGTTTCTTCCCGTCAGAACCTGTTTGAGCCAGTCTGAACCGGTTTAAACCAGTCTGAATAGGTCTGAAGCAGTTTTCAATATTTTTGTTTGAAAATTCGGTTTCACTTCCTATTAAATCTAAAGAACGGTTTGTAAACAGCTTCGCCCATTGTGAGCCAGTAGGAGGTTGTGTCAGTTGGTTTCACTTTCAGTTGGTGTTTGTTTCAGTTGGTTTCTTTAGATGTTAACGTCATTTGGAACCAGTTTGAAATGGTCCGAACCAGCATTTCCTACGGGCTTCAGCCGGTCTGAACAAGTTTCAGCCATTTTAAAAGGATTCAGTTTCACTTCCTACGAAATCTTCAGAACCGCTTGTAAACAGTTTCGCCCATTTTGAGCCAGTAGGAGGCAGTATCAATTAGTTTCAGTTTCAGATGGCGTCTTTAGAAGTTGGAGTTGTTTGGAACCGGTTTGAAATGGTCTGAAACAGCAGTTTGAACTGGTTTCAGCTGAACCTCACAAACTTCTTTCTCCAGCCGACCTGCCCTGCCTGGTGCTGCTTGGGCTCTGGAGAGCCGCATCCTTCTTTCGTGAGCAGGAATGTCCAGAGGGTTCTTCCTAAAGGCTGCCACCAGCTCTATCAACCTCTCTGGCTCTCACAGAGAGGCTTGAATGCTGTGTCCTGGCCAGGCTCCTGACACCACCCCCAGGGAAGTGGCATGGAGCAGCCCCTCTGTGACAGTAAGTCCCGCTGAGGGTGGAAGACTACACCTGGCCGGGCCATGCCACTGGGTCACTTCCTCTAGCAGGAAGCTCCCTTCTGTGCCCCTCAGGCCTCAGGGGCTAGCAGAATAAGGACTGAACTGACTGAACACTTGCAGAACTGGGAAAGGTGTTTAGACCAGGTCTTTCCCCATCTGCCACCCGCACCCCTTTTACCAGCAGGCACAGCATCAGAGAGGCTGGACTGGACTCTGATTCCAAGGCCATTGCTACAGTGATTCCAAGAGATCTAAGAATAGGGAGACACGGGGACGTTATTTCTGAGGGTGGCCTGGTCACTCATACACATGTAGTGCACATGATAAATAGACATTTGTGACATATCCATGAGGTGCTTCTGTATCAGCTTTTAAGAAACCTCTTTTCCAGAGGCAGGTTGGCTGCCAGCCCACATAGGAGGCCCATGGCCCACATACAGACCAGGAAATGGGTTTTCCACATTCAGAGAACATTGACTGCATCTAAGGAGTATTCCGTGGGCTTGTCCCCTTTGGGTTTAGGAAGGAAGTGGCCTGGACCCATGGCCTGGCAGCAGCAGCTCTCTAAGGTAGAAGCCCCAAGGAGGGCTGTTGAGGCACCGCTGTCCGTAGCCTTGGTGCTGAGGATGCTTGATCCTGAGAGTAGGGTGGAAGATTAGGTCATTTCTGAGACCTGTATCCTGTATGGAGAACAGAAGTACGGGATGGTAACATCTGGGAAATAGGCATAAGTTGGATTTTTAAATTTGTAATAATTTGAGCTCCAACTATTGGTAAGTTGTTATAGTGAAAGTTATGTAACTGTCACCCCAGCTAAGTGTGTGATTGTCTTGCCTCTGATCTCTGTTGCCCCACCCCTGACTGTGTTGTGATTTAGGTGGCAGGTCCTGCCCCTCAGATCCTTTCTCTGCTGGCCCAGGCCAGCTCCCCTCCCCCTGAATCAAGTGACCTGTTTGGTGCACGACCTTTGGAGCATATGCCCATTGTGCCAGTCTCAAAGGGGATCCCTTTTGGGAAAGGGGAGAAACTGAAATCCTTGTCAAATCATAGCCTTTTGTGGTGGTTTTCTTGGGGAGGGAGAGAAACTCAAGTGAAAAATTATAATGAAATGATAGCGTGTGTGTGTGTGTGTGTGTGTGTGTGAAACCTTTTTATCCCCACACCAAACAGGACCAGGGAGGACAGGGTATCTAGGAAATGCCATTGGCTCTTAATTTTCCTTTTTTTTCCAATTAAAAAAATTATACAAGAAGGACTTAATATAGAAGTTAGAAAATATGGATGATCAAAAAAAGAAAGAAAACAACGCTCATTTTTATCATCCAGCCCCTAAACTATAGACATTATGGAGTAAATTTCTCTAGACCACTTGCCAGATATAAAAACTGTTTTAAATATGGGACCATATTGTACCTGCTGTCTCATAACCTGCTTGTTTTCATTTAAAAAGTTAATCAGGAACACCTTTCCATGGTATTTAGGATAAATAGCTGTATTTTTATGCCATCATTTTTTAAAGGTTTTGTGTTATTTTACTCTATAAATACAATTGTATTTCATTGATATTTATTATGAGAAACTTAGTTGGTTTTTAATTTGTGTTGCCTGCTGTGCTTCAAATAAAGTGCTGGCATATTCCTTCTTCCTGAGGATGAACTCAAAGATGGAACTGTAGGGACTAAAGATAAATGCTTGGAATGCTTTTGATGCCTATTACTAAATTATAGTTCAGAAAGATTGTACCAGTTTATGCTTCACTACCAGTATTTGAGTGGCCCTTTCTGTACCACATCAGCAAAGTTCTTATTCATCTATACGATTCTGATAAGCAAAATGTTATTTTAATTTGCTTTGATTATTGTTAGCTGAACATTTTAAGCATTTTTGTGTTTCCTTATGTCTTTTCCCATTTCTCTATTGAGATATTTATCTTTTTCATATTGTTTTACAACTTTTTTTATATCAAGGCTATTAAATTTTTTGATAAATGTTGAATATTGTTTATTATTTGATCTTGGTTTCGTGACAGACTGTGACTGAAAGTTTCCATTTTGTTATATAGTAGCATATTTTTGGACTATCTTTTGATCTGTGCTGACTTGTCTTCCTCTTTGTTACAGAAACATAACACCTAAATGTTCTAGTGTTTTATTTAACTTTTCAACTACTTAACCATCTCAATTTGTTTTTGTGTATTATAGATAATGATATTTTTAAAATGTGGTTACCTTGTTGTTCCATACTGTTATTAGACAATTCATCATATGAAATGTCACTTCCATCCTACGTGTATTTATAATGCTACTTTTATATCAGCTGCAGTACCCTCAGTGGGTCCTTTGTTAGACACTTGTAATTTTATAATATGTTCTATTGATCAGTCTCTCCTGGTGCCTGACTCACACATTTTAAAATATTGTGGCTTTATAGTACAATTAAGATCTGACAGTACAATTTTCCTTCTTCTGTTTTTCTTTATTGATGTTTTCCTTGGCTATTCTCATACATTTATTCTTCCAGATGAATTTAAGAATCTATTAGGCCCTTGGGAGTTTTATTGGAACAGTGTTAAGTTTAGAAATTCACTGGGAAGATTTGCATTGTCAGTTTCTATCAATGCATGTCTTTTTGTTTGTTTCCTTTGATGGAGCTGGAGTAGGGTTTTCTAAGGGTAGACCCTGTACATTTCTTACTAATTTTATTCAGTTTAGTTTTACTGACATTGATAATAGAATGTTCTTTTTTGAGTTATATTTTCTAATTGCTCAGATATTTGAGCACTCATTTTTTTATGCATTGATTTTGTAACTGGAAGGCAAACATGCTATCTTCTGGTTGTTCCTTTGGTGAGTTTGTGCCAGAGGCGTGTTTGACCTAATTTGAGGCTACTTAATTTCCTTCTGGATCTGAGCCAGAACTCCTCCCTGTCATTCCCTGTGGTGGCAGCTTGGGGTTTGGGGAGAGGATGGCAGGCACAGGTACCTCCTCGTCAGCTGCCTCCTAAGGATGACGTGCAGCGGCACAGATGCCCATCTAGCTCTTTTCCTGCTCCAGTCCCAGCCGCTGGGCTGCCAGGGAAGTAGTGACTTACCAGTTAGTGAAAAGGAAGTCGGTTCCTCCTTATTATGTGAAATGTTATCAAGCTGGCCTTCAAGCTCTAGCCTGTGCCCAGACTTTACCCAGTGCCTAAACTAGGGCATTTCTTCTGTTTCCTCCCTTTACCACTAGAACCCAGTCGAAATCCCTGTTATTTTATAAGTCTTCCAAAGAAGGAAACTTCACAGCTTTAAATGGTATTTTACTCCAGTGTTTTGGGCCATCTTGTTCCCAGAGTGTTCTATTGTACAACCAGCCTGGTCTTGCAATATGAAACCTTTATCCTGTGGCATGACTTCGAGCACATGGGGAACAGCCAGACACTTTTTGGGGGGTTTTAGAGACATGAGGGACTTGAAAAATTAAGTTCGCCTTTGAACTTTGCCAGCACAATTAAGTGAAAAGCACACGTATAAAGTGAGGGATACACTACCTGGCAAGAGTAAAATGATGCTGGCTGTTTTTATTATTATTTACATTATTCTGAATAGTACAGTCCATTTTCAGTGATTTAAGTTTCCATGTCATCTGGTGGTAGAGAGCTGTTCCAAGAAGGGCACGTATAATTCTCTCGTCCTTCCTGTTGAAGGGTACGTGTGTATCAACCAAAGGTCATCACCCAACACTTGGGGTGGATCCAGAGGTTCACTGTCGCACTAAACTCTGTAACACCTTTGAAGGTAAGAGTTGTACCTCATGCGCCTCCGACGTCTCCAATGCCTACCGTAGTGTTGATTCAGCAAAAGTTTGTAAAGAAGGGTAGGGAGAGAGGGATAAGCTAGGGGTGGGGCTCAGAGTTGGACAGGACTAGGGTTCCTGCACAGAAACTGCTCTTCTAGCACCTCTGCCAGCGGGGACCTGCCTTGTTCAGATGCACCCACTCCCTGGCAGCACACCTTAGGGAAGGGTGTGGGGGCAACTCTGAGTCCTAGGAATGCTCCTGCTATTGAGGCACAATCTGCTTCCTGCTATAACGTCTCATGTCCATTTCAGCTATGCAGAATAGCTCTAACCACTTTTCCGGATAAGCGCTCCATAGATATTTGAAGATACTCCCTTCTGCCAAATCTAGAATTTGCTTCAGAAAAGCTGTAGGAAATTATTTGGCCTGTTATTTATTACTTATTTATTTATATTTTACATCATTGTTTATTTTTGTACAGTGTTTACTTTCTCCTCTCAGGTGTGTCCCCATAGAATTCCGAGCACCTGTTCACCCGTGCACCATCCCCACAGTTCCTGTGCTTCTCCTGCCCTTGTTCTGCTCCCTCTCCCCTATAGAAAGTCTCTGATTTCTTGTTGCCTGTTAATTTTGGTTTTTTATTTATTTTTCCTGACTCCTTATTTGGTTCCCCTACATTCCCCCTATAAGTGACACCATCCAATATTTTTCTTTTTCCTTCTGATGTATGTCACTGAGCATATTCCCTCCCAGTCCCATCCATGTTGCTGCAAATAGCATGAGTTTATCTTTTTTGATTGCTGAGTAGTATTCCATTGTGCATATATACCACATATTCTTGATCCAGTCATCTATTTTTGGTCATCTGGGTTGTTTCCATAGCCTACCTATTGTAAATAGTGTTGCAGTAAACATAGGGATGCAGGCATTGCTTTTCAAAAAAAGATTTATTTTACTTACATATGCATATAAGAACTGGGGTATAGGCAAGTAGTGCCAAGGGGGCATGGGAGGACCCACCAGAAACAGGGAGGGGGGCACAGAACAGATGGATCTACTGAAATACACTGCTGAGGGGAGTAACAGGTGAAACAGGAGAGGTCTGCTGTGCCATGTGTGTCTGCTCCCTGGCTGGGGATCAAACTCTTGCCAAACTCATGCCACAGTGGCCAGAGATAGCTTGATAGTGCTGAGACTTTAACCCCTGAAGGACAAGGGAGGCCCTACAGGTATCCTTTTGAATTAATGTTTTTCTGTTCTTTGGACAGGTTCCTAAGAATGAAATTGGTCATATCGTAGCTCCATTTTTAATGGTGTGAGGAACCTTCACACAGAAAGTTATTAAGTCAGGAATGTTGGCCCCAATCAGAATGGTCCTTCCCTAGCATCAGCCGCCAGGATCAGAAGATTGTGAACCAGCCTCCCAGCCTCTGCTCCAGGAACCCCACCACTTTCTCCCCAGAGCATCAAGGCAGGTGCTAAAGACTTGTCATGACCTTGTGTCCGAGAGCTTACTGGTCAAGGTTATGGGCTCTGAAGGCCACCTGCTTGGGTTTGCATCCTGCCCTTACCAGTTATTTAACCTCTCTGCTTCAGTTTCTTCATTTGCAAAGTGGGATTCATCCCACACACATACACTCCTTATGGGGCTTAGATGATATGAACTCATATAAAACAGTGAGCACAGTGCTTTGCATATAGTAAGCATTCGGTAAATGTTAGCTATTACTGTATTGTTAAAATTAAAACGCTCATGGTGTAGAGAGAATTTTGCAAAAATTACTCCTTAGCCCTGCCCAATATCCTGTGACTTACTGGTATCCTACTTTGTCAGTGACCAGAGTGTGAGTGTCCCCTGAGGAAGGGTCTTTTCTCATTGATTTTTGCTGCTGCAGTGCCTGGCATATAACACACAATGCTGGAATGTTTGCTGAATGAATGAGAAGCCTCAGGTTTGTATTTAGACTCTGTACCCACCAGCTAGGAGACTTTGAGCAAGTCACTAAACTCCCTGGAGCTTGAATGCTTTCATGTTAAGGTGAAAATAATGGTACATTCCAGAGTTCTGCAAAGATTAAAGGAGATGAGTATATGAAAGCCTTTAAAAAAAAATAGAAGCACATTATTTAGGTTAGGATGTAAGTGTCATTTCCCCTTCATAATATCCATAATACCTTACATATAGCAAGTGCTTCTAAGTGTTTGAATGGTTGGTTAGATACATGGGTGGTTAGATGGGTGAGTAGGCTGAACTGAATGAAAGATTGAGCATGTACAATTGTCTAAATCTAAATGAGCTTTGTTTCCCCCTAATGACTCAGTTCTTGAGGACCAGGGTCATGCTTTATAAGGTTACATCCTTCATATGCTAGTCTCAGACTCTAGGTCCTCAAGGGGCTGATGAGTCTGGGATGGGCTACTAGAGCTGATTGCATGAGCTCCAGAACCTTCCACCCAGTTTTCCACCAGGTGGCAGTATACTCTCTAGCTGAATATTATCTCGAGCACCTCCCACCTTCCTCCACCAGGTGGCGGGCATGCTGTGTCTCCGACCTGGCGCCTGGGCTAAGGGCTGAGGTGTCGGAGGAAAACCTAACCGGACTGTGGGTGCTCCTCCTTCCCACCCCTCTAGGGCCAGCAGGTAACTGTGCTGCTCCCTGAGAGCTAGGGAGCCTGACTCTTGGTCGTTTGTCTGGGTCTTATCAGTCTGTCAGAGATTTGACCACCTTCCTCATCAGAGTGGAGTTTAGAATAAAGCCTGTCGGGACCAGACTAGCAGAAATTATTTAAACAGAGACCTCATCTCACAGTGTGGATGACTGGTGAATGCTGCACCCCCCTGGGACCTCCTCCTGCCCACTCCTTTGACTTCTTCTTCCCTCCAAAGTTCTGCAGGTCTTGGTGGGAAACTGCTATTTTTTTTTTTCTAACCCCCTCCCCAATACAAATACCACTCCCCCTACTACACCCCAAACTAACTTACCAAGTTCTTTCCTCACACAGCTGAGACAAAGGCCAGTTCTAGAACTGGCTTGCAGAGTCAGACAAAAGATGAGGTCTATGGATTTTTCTGTGCAGGGAGTTTATTAAAATCCTGGGCTGTGCCTAAACTAGACTCTCTTGGAGCTCCAGCCCCACTGCCACCTTCAGGGCCCTCTCAGTTCAGGGTTCAGCCCCACCCACCCCCTTCCTTTTTGTATTCTGTCAACAGCTGCTTCTAGCTTTCACCTGCCCTAACCCCATCCGCAGACAGTCTGACAGACATGGCGATTCTGGGACCAATCTTGGTATTCCACCCAGGTGAGCACTACCAGAGAGTGGGAAGGCCTCACAAGAGCCTGCAGTGCCTGCCACGAAAGGAGTTATTTTCCTCAGAGACCTTGGTGCCAACCTCCTCCCCTTGGAATAAAGCACCAGAAGGGATTTTAGTGGCCACATAGGCCTATTCTCCTTTTACAGGCAAAAAAATCCAAGGCCCAGGGCTGAAAAAATGATAGGTTGGTGGCCAGTCAGACCAAAGCTCAGGCCTCTTTACTCTGAAGAGGCTTTGCTTCTGAAGGTCCTGTGTCTCCAGCATCTTCTTATGAGTGTCTCTGCTTCCCTTCCCACCTGCTCCTCGGTCCTCTTCCTGGCCCACCTCATACATGGAGGCAGCATTTTGGTCAACTTTTGTTTTCTGACCTGTTGAGAGGACACAGTTGGGCACCTGTAGCTTTCTTGGATGTAGTATGTATAAGAGGGGAAGGAGTTTTGTTCTTCAACAGAGAGACTCTCCCAAGAAGAGGGGTGATCTGTATTCTAAAGTGCTTTCTGGGTTTCTTTTCCAGAAGGAATACCACTTGGGCCTCTCCTTTGTGCCCAGGGCTGAGCAAAATGAGGTCTGCAGAATAGTCCCAGAAGGTGCTTGGAATCCAGGGAGAGTATTCACTCTAAATAGCATCTGTGAATCCCACGACCCTCAACCCCAGCTTCACTCTGATTCTACTTCCTGTCCTTCCTCTCCAGGTACCCACTGACCCTCCCCCCAGTGGGCTGTCCACTCTGGTGCCCTCACACAGGCTGCCACATGACTGGCATCCTGGGAATCCAGGCCTGACTTGGGCCCTGAGGAAGTCGGGAAGGCTGCACAATGTCTCTTCCCGGGTCTCTGAGCAGTTCTCACTCTCCTGTCCATCCATTAGTGATTGGCCCTCTGCCTGAGCAGGTGTGCTTTGAGCTCCCTTTTCTGATTGCTTAGGGATTTTCTAAAGCACAGCTTAGATCTTTTTCTTTCCTGTGGCAGTCCTCTGGGCCCTGCAGGGTCTCCCGTGCATCTTCCCAGCCCCTCTCTCTGTATTCCCTCCTCATCACTGGCCACACTGAGCTTCCTTCTCTCCTTGTGGATGCCACACACTGTCCGCCTTCTAGACTCTAGCACATGCTGATCCCTTTTCATAACATCCTCCTCTCCTTCACCTCTGCTGCTGATTTTTCCCACTCTTTAGAGCTCTTTTCCATATTCCTTCTCAAGGAAAGCCTCCAACTCCCTAGATTGGGGGAGTGGGAGGCTCCTCTATCTTTCACTTCTCTGGGACACTTAGACTGAGTTGTAGGTATTTGTTTCCAATATGCCTTCCTTACCAAAGTGATATCTCTTTGAGGGAAGGGGCGAGATTTTTGTTTCTTTTTCACTCCTCAGAGGTTTCTTTCTTCTCCCTGTCACACAGTAGTGCTCAGGGCTGACTTGTGGACCGTGGTATGAGCCGATGGTCGATGGCAGCAGTTGGACCTGCCTTGGCGAACTTCCTGCTATCTCTGATGTGAGTTCCTTGGCTCTGTGGGGTACTTCAGCCCTGACTGTCTGGACAGTGGAACCTGTTGTGCAGAGGGCCTGTGGGCAGAGGTCACTGATTCATTCAGGAGCTATTACTGATCTGTGTGCCGAGCCCAGTGCTGGCACGGGTGCAGCAGCAGGTCAGCCATGGACCCAGACTCTCAGAGCTTGTATTCTAGTGGAGGCACCAAATACTAAGTAAGCAGATATGAAAACTGCATCATTACATGTTGTGATAAGTCCAAGGAAGGGACTGGAGAGACTCACTGGGTACTGTGACAAAATAACTGGAGGGGCCCTGCCCACAGTCCCTCTCCCCTGTAGCTGACACACCTCTTGTTCTGCCAAGGCCCTGAGTCCCACCTTCATACTCTGTTGTGTCTACCTCAGGGTCACATTCTGACCTTGGCAAGACCTGGACCCATAAACTCTTCCACAAATACTTCCTTTTAGCACTGACTGCATCTGGGGTGCAGGGCTCTCCAGGGTGGGAAGGAGAGTTTTGCTTGCGTACATCTGGGGAGGCCTTCAGGAGCCCAGGTTAGCAGCAGTGGCAGAACCTGTCTGGAACCTGGTTGAGTAAAACATTTCATTGCTGCTGATTACACACCAGGGCATCTGCAGGACTGGGGTGGCATGGCATGAGAGTCATCGCCCCCTGGTGGCATCTGGAAGTGCTGCACCGACACTGTCAAGAGGTCTTGTCTGGAGCTCATTGGCAGGTGTGCTGGCTGCACTGCTTTTGCCTCTGAGCAGCTGTTTGCCTTCTTGAAAAACCCAAGACTTTGGTTTGGGTGAGCGCATGTTGAGAGAGTTGGGTATCCCTTGGGGGTGCGCTGCCAGACCTGACCTGAAACATCGTGAACTGTCTGGCTTCTCCCATCTTCGCCACCTCTTCCCTTAGGAATCACTCACACAGGCTCTTGGACTTCTCAGCAGGACATGTGCCAGCTGGTGCCCAGGGCAAGGGTGAGCTTGCTTTGTGGAACTGGGATGGGACTGAGGGCCAGCCTGACCATGAGAGGTTAACAGAGTGGGGCCGGGTTAAGGCTCTGGGGCAGTGCTGACATGCCTCCTGCCACCAACAACAGTCATGCCCTTGCATCAAGGGACCTTTGTTTCCCCTTCCCCGGGAGAGTAGGTGCCAGCCACAGGTTAGAGGCTCCTGCTGGCCTGAGGCCAGAAACTCCACTCTCTTCCAGGGAAACAGTGGCAGCCCCTGACATTCCAACACAAACCATCCGTCCTGGCACAAGCATGGCCTCTGTTGGCTCAGGGAAGATGGGCTATGCCTTGGGGCAGGGGCCATAGCGTGATAGGGAAGGATCCTCCCCTCTTCTCTGGACTGGAGGGGAACCAGCCAATTCATTAACTTCCCAAATGGAATGGAGTAGGGGACTGAAAACTAGAGACCCCATGAGATTTGGGGACCCCTCTGCCCAGCAGTCTGGCTCCAGCCTCCTCTGTTCCTTGGGCCTGTTCACCAAAACCTGTGCTGGAGACATGCTGTGTGCTTGCAGCGTGCATGTGACAATGTTTGTGCCTGAGAGAAAGGGCATGTTTATGGCAGTGTTTGCAGACATGTGATTGTGCTTGCATGTGCTCGTGATTATGTGTGTCTTAGCCGCAGGGGGGGTTGTGTCCTTGAGGCTCTGAGTGCCTCTGTGAGTAAGGCTGGGCCAGGACGTGTATTTATGACAGCCAGTGATTCTGGATAGGAACCTCGTGCGTGCGTGCGTTTGTGTGCGTGTGCACGTGTGTTTGTGTGTGTGTGCTTGCACGTCTGTGTGCTTCCATGTGTGACTGGCCACATGTACTCTCTGGGTCCCGTTCTCTAGGCCAGGAAGGGGCATCACTGTCAAGTCCCCTTCAGCAGGGTCCACAAGGGAGGAATTTTTCATCATTTCCAATACCTGTCCTTGATCTGCTTTTCTCCCCATCCTCCCTGTTCTTTAACTTCAGCCTCGGCCTGGAGATGTTGGGGGGAGAGACGACCCTAACTAGGCTTTGTGACCACAGGTCCTGCAGACTTGAGGTCAGGCATGGCCGGGCTTGTCCACGAGTCAGAGAAGTGAGAAACTGAGCAGCACGGAGAGAGATGTTACGGTTCCTGGAACAGAGCACCCTTTTTTCCCTTGTTCTTTTTTCCTGGCTTGGAAATAATAGTCTTCAATTTGAGATTAGGAGAAAAGGAAACAACCTGCACAGGAACCAGTTTGAACAAAGACCAGTTCCTGGACGTGCATAACAACCCCACTGCGATGGAGTGTTCTCGCTGGAGGTGGTTCTGACTGCCGCTGGGGTGGGGGGTGGGCGAGGTGCGGGCAAGCAGTTGCTACATTCAAGCGCCAGGCCCTGGAGCGGCCGGGCAGCAAGCACAGGTGAGAGGGTAGATGCAGGCTCGTTTCCTCTTCTGTAACCTATAGGGTGATGTGAGGACCAGAGGAGAAATACATGTGGTGTGACACATTTGGCATGGCCCTGGCACAGGCTGAGCACAAGTGAGCGCTGTACATGTTAGGGTCACAAGGGGGATGATGAGGAGGGCTTGCAGGAAGACAGGTGCTAGCTGCAGAAGTAACCCTCTTTGTCAAAAGTCCCCAAAGCAGAGATGCCAACATGATTAAACAGAAATGGGTTTTCCCACCGGGCCTGGTGCCTGTGCTTTATTCATGCACAGGTTCGTGTGTGCACATGCATGTGCATGTGTGTTGTTGGGGGTGGGAGGCAATGAGAAAACATGCTGCCCCAGCCCAGCAAAGGCTCTGAGAAAACATGCTGCCCCAGCCCAGCAAAGGCTCTGAGGATGGAAAAGCACTGTGGCTAGAAAAGAAGGGAAGAGACTCATGTTTTTTTTTTTTTTTTTTTTTAAAGATTT
>JAGFMF010012151.1:5150377-5256675 GCA_019455555.1 Galemys pyrenaicus | reverse complement strand
TTTCTCCACATCCTCGCCAGCATTTGACATTGTTGCTTTTTTCAATGTGTGCCATTCTTACCGGTGTGAGATGGTACCTCATTGTGGTCTTGATTTGCAGAGACTCATGTTTTTAAATAGGAACAGGGCCTAACAGTATCTTCAGACTACCCTGGGCACTGGCTATATGTGTATCATGTCAGGTGGTTAAGCACATTTAGGGGTGCTCAAGTAGCTGGAGACTGCTACTTGAGGCCTTCGTGGAGGTTCAAGTGATCCGCTTATCTGGAAACCCCTTGTTCATTCATTCACCAGCCATCCACTCATTCATTCGACCATTGTGTATGTAGCTCATACACAATTCATGTCAGTCGTGGGAGGCTTGGGTCTATAGAGAAAGAAACTTTTGAGATTTAACAGGAAGAACAAAATCTGAGGGGATACTCTCAAATGATCTTTAAGTTTGGAGAGGGCTTTTGATATGACTCCATCTTGCCTGTGCACCAGAGATGATGCATGTTTTAAACCTCAGCAGGAAGGATTCAAGCTAGATTTGAATTCAACAAATCTTTGGCACTAGTTGCTAAAGAAAGAAAGCTTCCTCACATGGTCAGGCGTTGCCATAAGCCCCATCTGCTTGGGATCTGGCTGCCTGGGGCAAGCAGTGGAGCGGATGACCTCCTGAAGACCCCTCCACACCCGCGCGTCTAGAAGTTCCACTGGCTTGGTTGCTGACTTACTCTCAGACCTTGGGCAGATGACTAAGCATTAATGAGCCTCAGTTTCCCTCTCTGTTAAATTGTGATGGGAGTGTTTCCTTTCAGTTCCTCCCTGCCTTCCAGGGCTTGGGAAGGAGCCCACCTCTGTGAGGTTGCTTCAGTTTCTGAAGAAGAGGTCCCTATTTTTAACTCCAGCGAGTCCCTATGATTTCCCTGGCTACACCCACACCCCACCCTGATTCCATGTGCTTCACTGCCCGGGATTCCCAAAGCACATCTGGGGTCAGTCTCTGCTTCCCCCATGCTGGGTGTCCTGTAGGAGCAGACACTCCTGGCAAGCCCAAGCTCCTGCTCTCTTCCATCTCTTGTTGGATTTCCCTACCTAGAATGTCCCTCCAGTCTTCTCCAAGTGAATCCCATTCTGTCCAGAGTATTTCAAGTCCACTGGTTCCTGACTGGCCCCTCTCCCATCAGAGGTTCAGTTTTCTCCCTCCATCCCTTCCGTCCTCATAGCTTGCTGTCAACACATCCTTCCTCGTGTGCTTGCTTTTGCTCTGCCCGATTCTGGCTCTCATGTCTGCCACATGACCTGCCACAGGGGCTTAGCAGCCTTGTTGGAAGGACAGACTGTGGGGACCAGACTTGAAAATAAGAGGGAATTGAGTAGGTATAGAAGATGCTAGGAGGTCACAGACCAATCCTTGGGGCCAGGGAGACATTTGGAAGAGGCTTGCACGTAACCCTTGCTGCCAGTGCTTCCAGCTGTCTATCTAGATGTCCATTCAGTGACCTGTTGCCCTTTGGGCTGGTCAAGAAGGTAAGAGCATTGGTGAGGAGGAGACACTTGAGGAGGCCAAGAGGCATTTGCCACTACCCTGAGTCACACTGGGATCTAGGTTGGATGGGTTTGTGTGTCCTAGACTGTTGCTAAGGTTAGGACAGAAGCCACTGCAGAGGCTTCTGGGAACAGGACTGAGCTGCCGAGGAAAGAGCTCATCATCTTAGGAGCTGGGGTGGCCTGATATCAGCTGCTTCACCAGCCCCCCTTCCATCTCTGATTCCCAGAAGAGATCAAGGGGCCAAGCACAATCTAGAAACTGAACTAATGATACATAACAGAAGTAGCCCGCAGGGCTTTCTGGAAAGGGGGCTTATTTACAACAACCTCCCTTCTCTGGTCAACGTCCCATTAGATGTTTCCCAGGGGGAGGGAGGCTCCTCAGCATCTGACCAGATGTGGAGGTCACAGAGGGAATCCAGCCCCATGCTGACTGGCCCCTTCTGGGTCTTCTCTGTCCCTGGCCTCGTGGGAGAGGGAGGGCCTGGCCTATGTTTTATTCTCCTGGCCACCACAGCCTAAGACCACGACTTCCACATGTTTCTAAACAGACTTGATTGTCCGAGGGAATGATGTGTCACACACAGGGCTGGAGCTGGAGTCCTGGTGGGAGCAGAGCAGGGGCAGGTATGGCGGTGAAGAGTGTTGCCGATCTCAGGGACAGGACAGTAGGGGTTCAGCCAGGGAAAGGAAGCCCTGCAGGAAGGTAGGTCAGGCAGATGCACTAATATGGTAGGGCAGATGAGGGCACTGTCTGGGGTTCCCCTTCTCCCCCAACCACAGAGCCACTCAGCCCCCCTACTAGCAAGGCCTGGAACCGTAAACAGCCTGAGTCAGAGCTGGGCAGCAGCTTACGAGCGTGTTGGTTCTGTCATTAGCTGTAATAGCAGCATCTCACCCCGCTGCTGTTGCCTTTCATCCGAGTCTCTCAAAGAACTTGACAGAACAGCAAAGGGTTCTATTATCCCCACATTACTAATGGAGAGCCCAAGGCCCAGACGAGCCTGGCAACTTTTTCAGGATTCATGGAGGCGCTGGCAGCAGGCTGGGAGTAGGTCGGTTTCTGGCTCTTGGGCTGGTTGACCCGTCCTCCTTCACCCTCAGGACTGCTGGCTTGTGCCTAAAGCCAGAGGGCCCAGTTGCCCCCTGAACTGGCATTAGGAGGTTCCATCCAACTTAGGAAGTTGTTCTGGATTCTGTTTATTACACATGCTTGTTCTTTCTTCCATAGCTAGCCAGTAGTGAGCAGGTAACAACAATAATGACTGCTGCCACTTACATGGCTCTTCTGGGAAACAGGATGTAGGTTCTAGCATTCTTTCCATCGACACCTGAGGAAACTGAGTCACAGAGAATAGGTAACTTGCAGATCAGACAGCTAGTAGCTGATAGAAGTATGGTGCTGGCATTTAACCTCACTATTAGATTAGCATTCTGGACCATACCTAGGGCAGATTCCTGGTGCCGAGGCTGAATCCACCATCAGCTGAGAGAACAGGACACCCCCTGTTCCTTCTCTTTCCATATTTGTGAGAAACTGGTCTGGGGAATGAGGTCCTGGGATCTTGACCTGGACCTTGTAGAGGAGACTCCTGATTTAACATCATTTCTGGTGAGTCCGAGAGTCCGGGCCGGGCAGCAGGGCGCTGCGCACCCAACTCCTATTCAGCTGCCTCCTCAGTGTCGAGGAGGTGGGAGCACGGCATTCAGCTGTACGTGGGACAGGGCTGGCACCGTGAGTGTGACTGTGATGGGAGCCCATCGTCCTCTCTTCCAGGACAGGAGGAAGTCTTTTGCTATCTCTGTCCCACATCCTCTCCTCTTCAGTGCCCGCGTACTCCCAGCGCTGGGCATGGCCCAAGCACTGCCACAGATGGCTTCTCGTCCTGGCTTCCTGGGGGCCCAGAGACCCTGCAGTGTTTCTGGGAGTGGAGGTGACAGTAAGTAAAAGCCAGCCTGGGATCAGCCTCTGCTGTGGTGTGCTGCGGGGCCTAGGGCGAGTCACCTGTACCCGCCACAGGTTTCCGTTTCCTCACCTGGGAAGCGAAGCTAATCCAGTACTGAGATCTTTCCTAGCACTTTCTTCTGTGCTTGGCTCCTCAGTTCTTGGATGCCTTGAAGAGAAAGTCTCTTGAGAGATGACTGGGTACCTAGCAGACATGGAGGCAGGTGGAGGAGCAGGAAATACTGGGAAATTGTGCTAGGCAAGGTCACTGGCCATTTCTATTATAGGCTTCTATTTTTGCTATTTGTGACTTTCTGAAAAGTTCATGCTTTGGGGTTTTTATTTTACTTTATTTTTTGGTTATTTTTTCCATATTTGGTCATGGCCTGGAGCAATGATTTTTGGAAAGATAGAGTGAAAAACCCCTCAGCTGTTTGTGAACATTGCAAACACCCACAAAAAAATATTTTTTTTCCATTTAGAAGAAACAACAACATAGTTATGTTTTCTTTTCCAGCTCAAATAACTCCCAAACAACTCAAGAGACTTCAAACTTGGCTAGTAATTAGTCCTTAATGAAGGGCACTGGACAGTATGTGCTCTGCAGTTTGGAAAAGAGAGGTTTCAAATTCAAAAACGTATTGATGCTTGGAAAAGCTTTGCATTCTTCTTCTGCTCATGGGCCCTCACAGTACAGTAAACCCCTCCTAAGAAAGCTGCGTAGACCCTGAGTCTCGAACTGGAGCTCAAGAGGGAATGATTCAAGAGCCAGGTGACTCCTGTTTCTCTGTCCCTCTGCGTGGTCCTTGTTGATTTCACAGACTGAGAGACTGTCTCCTTTGTCCGGGCAAAGCTGGTGTCAGCCTGGTACTGCTTTGGAAGCTGGAGTAAACCTGTCTTTTGAAAAGTTTACATTTGGGGTCCTTGTCCCAGGAAGCACCCAGGAGGCGCTGTACAGTTCAGGGAAGTCACTGATTCTGGGTCCCACTCAACTAGGGGCAGAATCCAGAGAGACCGCTCCGAGCCCAGGAAGGAAGCAATGATGACTGAGTGTCCTTAGGACATAGGGCCTCTGCCTGGGGTGAGCAAGGGAACCTCCCCCATCAGGCCACATCCCTCAGAAACCGGTGTTTGAGGGTCTCTCTGCCCCTCTCCCAAATTCCTCTTGGATTCCTCTTTCAAACACTTTCTAAACCAGACCTTTGACCTGGAAGATGTGCCTTCTTTCAGTTGCTCTCTGCCTCTCCCGTGTGCACATCACCACCTGCCACTCGTAACAGTGGGTCTCAGCCCCAGAGACAGGTTCTCTCTTCACTCTGCAAATCAAGACTACTGTTGGAGCTGGATGGAAAAAATGTGGGGGCATACCCAGAAAGGGTAGATAGTGGTGTGGAAAGAACATTAGAAGCCTGAGGTTTGAGTCTGCTAGAGCCACTACCTGTCTATGACATGCCCCTGGAAAAATCTCTCCTCTCCTTGGCTTCCTTACCTGAACAGCAGCTGAGTGGGGGGTGCATCCTCTCCCTGTCCCCTTTCAGGGTTAAGGGTCTGGCTTGGCCTTCAGTTCTCAGGACTTTTGTATACACACACGCGTGCACACACACTCACATACACTCCAGATTTTTGACTGAGGATGATCAACTAGTCTTCATGAGGCAAGAAAAGAAATTGGTTCTGGGGTGGATCCAAGCCAGATGTGAGGACCCACAAGTCCTGCAGCTGCAGGTATGAGACCCAGAGAGGCACGCGGACCCAGGCATAGACAAAAAGACCTGGAGGAGGCCTGCCAGTTGGGAGGGCTGAGGATGGACCCTGAACTTGCCTAGCAGCCAATGCCAGAATGTCATTTTCTTACATCTTTACACATCTGGAACCAGCCAGATGCATATTTCAAAGTGCTGATGAGGTCAGGTCCACTGGCCTCAGGGAGAATGCCATTTGGTGACACTGCCTTCCAGGCCCGTCATCTTCTCCAGATGGTAGCCCCTTTTCAGTTGTGCTTCTCTGGGCACACCCAGTGTCCCATGAAGCTGAGGAAGGGTTGAGGGCAGCCTCCTGGAGTGAGGCCTTGCCTTAGACCTGTGGTTGGACGCTAGAACCAGCAGTATATTAAACTTTCTTGCTGGACTGCTGTGGACTTCCCCGCCTTGCCTCCTGGCACTTGTACATCCTGCCTGTTGGATTTCAGCACCTGCTGCCTGACCCTTCCCATCTGACAGCCACGTGAGCGCTGGGCCGGGCTTTGGGCCCTTGCCTGGTGAAAGTGGGCCTTCCCGTCTCCCTCCCTGCGACCCAGCTTTGACCCATCCAGACCCTCAAATCCTTTTCTCCTCCTTATCCAGCAACCCAGTGCTTTGGGGAAGCCGATATTGGGGACCATGGTGGATGTTAGAGGAGCTTAGACTCTTGGGTTGGGGAGTCCAAGAGCCACCGTGGGGAGGCACAGCCATGTTGTCATGAGCGGTCCTGCCCGGAGGTACATCAGTCAGGGCAGGGAGAGCACTCTGTGCAGGAGTGGGGGGGTGGGGCGCTGACTGGTTGGAACAGGGACAGCCCAAAGCCTCCTTGCGTGACTCCTTGGGTCCCCGATCACTTCAGCTTGTGTTGGGGGAAGGTGACGGGTGACTTCCAGGGGAGACAGTGGTTCCAGAAGCTGGAGAGAGAAGTGGACAGATAGGGCACTTGGATGGGTAAGGTAGTTGCTGAGAGACACACATTTATTTTTCTGCTTGGTTTGGGTTCCCTGCATGAGCTTTCAGAGCCCCCCAGTGGGCCCAGCCTTCCTCTGTCTCAGCATCGGCTTCCTCCTTTGGCACCAGCACCACTTTGCAGAATGTCACCTCTCAGTGGAGAGCACTCCCATCATGCTCCATGGCCCAGGCTCTGAGCACAGCCCAGTGCAGCCCCTGGTCTGCCGTCAAGGAGCTTCTGATGAATATCCGCATGTTTATATGCCACCTTGCTGAAAAAAAGCATGTGACAGGGCACCAGTTTGTGATTTTCTGAGAGACAAGTCTGACAGATGTGAAACAGTTAAAAATAGTTCCAGGCACATGTGTTAAGGACACAGTGAGCAGTACAACCCCTCCTGAGATTCTCCATTGCCCATAAGACTTGGCCCCAGACTCCTAGTCCAGCTTATTCAGCCTTTCCAGACCTTGCTCCTGCCAAAGCCCCCTAGCCTTAGCTTTTGCCATTCTTCCTCATGGTCCATTCTTAACCCTACTGAGTTCATTGCAATTTCCAAATCCACCCCCACTCCGCTCATGCTGTCCCTGATGTCCCCAATACCTCTCCCTCTCTCTGCTCCACTAACTCCTTTTCATTATGCAGATGACCATTTGTTCATCACCTCCTCTGAGAAGTCCTCCTTGATCCTCTATGCTAGCTGGTCTTACCTCTGTGCTCTCTCGTGTGTAGATACTCTGCCCAGTCCTCTGAGGCTTTCTTGTATCTGACTTTGTTTGGTTGATTCCCTTCAGACCTTATGTTCTTTGAGGAGAAGATGCTATCTTATTCCCCCTTTCCTCCCTGCTGTCTAGCATGGTGCCTCGTTCTGTGAAGGTGTTACAGGGCAACCCTAATAATAATATAAAATGGGTTTGCCTGACTGGGTCCTTATCTGCGCGCCTGAACAGTACTTATAATGCCCTAACTGCAGGCACACACAACAAAGGTTAATAAAGGGTTTTATTTACAAGGGAAGGAGAAATAGCGTAGTGAATAACACAAGGGGAAGAGAGGGATACAGATCTGTAAATATCCTACCAGTTTTTTGGAGCTGGAACCCAACGGTGCGCTGAGAGCTGACTTCCAAGGAAAAAGGGACCCCCAAGGCCCACGTGTCTGCTTTTATATTCAGCCTGGCTGCTCAACTCCACCCTCAGGTCCCAGTGATCCGCTCTTCGATAATGACCTTATGGGATTTGTAGTCCTTGGATCTTGTAGGTTTGGAATGGGGGTCGAAGTCCATAACCTATTTGTATAATCCATTCAGGAGGGTCTTTCCCCCTAACAAAGGCACCCAACATGTATTTTTTGATGGAAGTGAGTGGAGCTGGTAAGCACAAGAAGAATAATGACAACATGGGTGGGTAGGTCAGGCCAGACTGGGAGGTAATGAAAAGAGCAATAATAACCACGCTGATCACTAAAGTTTACTCTGAGCTAGGCTCCGTTCCCAGCACTTTCTAATTTTACCCTCACAAAAACCTTATGAGGTAGGCACTGTTACTCTCCCGATTTTACAGATGAGTGGACTGTGAAAGGGGAATAAGAAGAAGAGGATAGAGATGAAAAGACAGGCTGATGTTAAGAAAATTACACAAGGAAAGATGTGGAGGAACTTCATGGTGAATAGCTGGCGTGCAGGGCTTTGTTTGGAGAGTTGGTTTGGAGGGAGACACGATGTGGTCTTGTTACAGGGCAGGGAGAGGAGCACTCTAGAACCTTTAAGCCTGCTTTTTTTGAATAGGTTTTGTTATTTGCCACATTAAGATAAACATATAAAACTTTTAATGGAAAGGAACTTTAATACAATTAGGGTATAATACAGAAAGGATAAAGAACATAGTTACTAAGTTAAGCATTTAAAGTTACCTATCTCCTTGAAGGTAGAAGTTTAGCTAAATAGGATTGGCTTAAAGTAAGGCTTAAAAGCCTGCCACACATTTAAAGGACTTTTTAGTAGAGATTTATAGAAAAGGGTTAGAAAGAGTTAGATAAATTTGGGAGGAAAAGAGCAAAATTAAAATTAAGATGAAAGCTGCCATTGTTAACCTCCCCACGGGTCTCTTACTTAACATTTGTTTTAACCAGTTTAAGACTAAAAAGCAAGTGCAGTTTTTTTACATGTTTCTCTGTTTCACGTGCCTCCTCCATGCCTCCTTGCTGCTTTTCATCCTGCTTCCTTCTTCCTTTCTTCCTTCTGTCCTCTCTGCAGAATCTTCTTTCCCTGCTCAGCTCCACCCACTTAGGGTGGAACCGGGATTCTGGAACTTCCCCCTTTCCTGGGGACCACCCTGTTACAGTCTGAGGTAACTAGACCACAGAATCTTGAAATTGGACTCAGAAGTTCCTCTTGGTGTAGGCATTGGGGAGCCATTGCCACTTTCTCAGCTGGAGATTGTGGGGTTGGATCTGGCTATGATGCTGATGAATGACTTGGAGAGAAAAAACAAGCTAGGGGGCCTAAAGGAGAGTGTCGGCATAAATTCCCTCCCTCCTGCCCTTTTCCTCCGGTCACTTACGTCCTTCCCTTTTGTTAGTGTCCTCTCCTGACATGGAGGCCTGGGGACTCTATGGATGACAGCAGCTGCAGGTCTCCTGGGCCCCCAGCCTGCTCCTTTCTGGCTTGGCTGAGCTGGCTGTTCAGGGCTGTGACTGACCTGGGCTGGGCTGGATTTCTCCTCCATGGTCACTTTTACTAATGAGAAGCAGTTGTGCTTGCCTCAAACTGTAGGAAGCAGAGAGCCCACAGCCCAGCGCCGTGCGTGCTTCTGCATGCTGCCCACCCCTCTGTGTCTCATTCTTAGTCAGCTTCCAAATGCCACACACGCCCTCCCTCCAGTGAGCAGTCTACCTACCCTCAACCTGGTAGGTTTTTCTGGCTCACGGTGGGCTTCCAGGGCAGAGCAGCGGCTAGGCGTGGAGTGGGGCTCCCAGAGTGCTGTAGACCCTTGTAAGGGAATCTTTTACAGCTTCCCCTGCTGTCAGGTAACAACTTAGACCACCTCATGTCTTGATTTTTCTCGTTCATCCTTGCTTTTTCTGTTTTTCCTTTTTCACCTCAGCTGCTCAGGGGCCTTGGGGTTACCCTTAGCTGAACAGGACTTCTCATATCCTCTTCTCATCATCTAGCCAATCCCTTTGAGACCACATACCCTTCAGGAAGCCTGCTGCAACCACACCTACCTTATCAGTGTTTCAGAACAAACCTGCAGGCCCAGGTCCGGTGCCCTCAGGTGGTAAAGCCGCCCAGACTGTGTATAACCCATTAGCCTTGCTTTGCATCTTTGTTGCTAGTTCTAATTAGAAGGTGGTGGCCGAGTGGGAGTGGAAATGGAGACAATGGAGGAGGAATAGACAGACATTCTAGTGCTTTCCCTGCTGCAAGCATCCAGAACACCTAGTTTTGGGAAGTCTGAGGAAAGAGGCCTGAGTTGTTCTCTGGCTCACTTCTGGCTCTTGACAGACTCAGGCAATGGCTTCCCCCAGATCCAGTCACCCTTAAACCTTAGTCACTAAAGCTCTTTTTCGTCATGTCCATGACTTTGAGCTGCCAGTAGCTCTCTCTGCAGAGTGGGAGACACGCCTTCCAGCTCAGGCCCCACTCCCAAGCACATGAGCTGCTAGGCCCAAACTCTCCCCAGTCCGTTCCCTTCCCTAGAAAGCATGTTCAAGGCCTGCTGACAACCCTCAGGACCCTGCCCTTTCTTCTCCTCTCTCAATTGAGGCCTTTTTTTATGGCCATGCTGTTGATGCTGTGCATATTCCAGAGTAATATGTTCAGGATTAGGCTGCACAATGAGGTTATGACTCCCTTCTGTGCAGTTCCCACCCAAGGGAACTTACCCTACATCTGGTCGGTGCACATCTGGCTTAGACTCACAGCTGGCCAGATGTTGCATCCCTCTAAACCCAGGCCTGCAGCCTCCTCTGCTAGGGATTGGGGCTGTGTGCACACTCAGGCACATGTGTGTTCACACACATGTTTGTGCACTTGCACACACACACACACCCCACCCCCTGCATTTGGAGCACTGAAGCACTGAGGTCATCTGGCTCTCCAGGGGGAGCTAGCCTTGGTGCAGTTATTCCTCCTCCATCGTGGCAGGGCAGGCAGGCTGTTAGGACACATCTGCAGAGGTATGTAAATATCAGGTTCCCTGCTTCCAGCCCAGACAGGCTAGTGGGAAGGACCTGCTCGAAAGCAGGCTCAAAATTGGAGCCCACCCCCACCCCACCCAGGGCCACTTTCGCTTAACAAGTTCCTCATGCACTGAGTTCCAGACTCTCCTGCTCATGCTGAGGTACCACTCTGTAGCCTTCTGCCCACCCACCTTCTTTCTACCCTGTGTCGTTTTCCTCTGCCCTTTCCCTACCTTTTAAGGACCATGGTTTGTGCAGTTTAAAGGACAAAAGGTACAGAGGCTGAGCCTTGGACTCAGATAATTGAAAGGTGATCTGCCAAATTTGCCCATCGGTGTTGGCAGACCTAACAGGGGGGTGGGGGATGGAAAGGAAACTGACATTTATTGGGTGCCAACTATGTGTCAGGCACGCAGCTGGGTGCTTTAAATCTATTATCTTGGTTAATCCTGCACCCACCCTGCAAAGTAGCTATTATTATCTTTGTTTTATACATGAGAATAGTGTGGCTCAGAAAGGTTAAATCTCTTGCTCAAAGTCACAAGGCTACAGAAAGTCAGAGCCAGAATTTTAAACCCAGTCTGTTTGACTACACGTGAAAATGTCCTTATGCTGTCTCCCCGGCAGCATATGCCTCGGCCCACCCTCAGGTCCTCCTTCTGGGCCACTGTATGCTCTGAGTTTTCCAGGACTGAAACCTGAGGCTTTGGCCTTCATGCCGGGCCAGGCAGGGCTACCCACAGAAACAGAAGGGGGTTAGTGGGGGGAACGATGGCGTGTGCAGCAAGGGGTTGCTGGGCTGAGGTTGCAGTGTTGTAACCAGTGGGTTTTCTGCATGGTTGGTCAAGGGCCTGGGGACTGAGCTGAGGTCTCAGAAACACAATTAGGAGTTGAGAAAACTGGGTGGTGTAGGATGAAAGGCAGGCAGATGGGCTGAGGAGGCATCTGTGGAGAACTTGGGAGCTTTCCATGGCTGTAGGGCAGAAGGAACCTCATTAGGGGACAAGAAGGGAGCCACAATGCCCAGGCTGCTATTGTTGCCTTATCATTCCATCTGCCCTCTGAAGGGCTCCCAGCAGATGGAACATTCCTACGGCACTCCTGGGGCTCTTCTTTCTGGCCACAGCTATGGCACCCGAGAGGGGCCACAGGAGGTAGACAGGCGCCCTCCAGCCTGACCATGACTGACTGGATCCTCGCGGGAGTTCTTGCAGTTGGCTTCCCTGAGCTTGGAGAGCAGGAACAACAAATGGCCCCTACTCCTACGTAGAGGGCTCCTCTACGTAGCCCTCGTTGCACACACGCACAGGTTCCTCCTGCACTCACAGGTACACGGTGTATCTTTGCCTCAAAACAAACGGTCATTTTAAAGATGATACTCGAAGCACAAAGAGGGTAAGTGAAATGTCCAAGGTCACTTAGCCAATGAATTTGTTGTCCTTTTTGGTCCTCATTCAGAGCTCAGCCTTCCCGAGGGAGATAGATGGGCAGCAGGCTGAGGAGTCATCAGGATATGGTTGACAGCCCCAGTTCCACCTCTTCTCTATACTGGGACTCAGCATCTTAGAGCCGTCATTTCCTTTTCAGTGGACTTGAGGTTTGCAGTGAGGATTAGAGACAACATAGCAGGTGTCCAGACAGGGGGAACTGCTATTGGTAGCAGTGGTCCAGGTCTTGGCTCAGCTGGCAGTCAGGTGCGGCTGGGATGGTGGCTGGGTCAGGGACCGGTGGCAGTGATCATCAAAGCAATGATGACAATCATTTGTGAAGTGGACCTCTGTTTGGGGTCAAGAGTGACCCATTTGGGTTAGATCTCTTGGGAAGTCCAGAGCTGCAGGATTTCCTTTGGCTAGAAGGGGTGGTCTGTGGGGACCCCGAGGTTGGCTGTGGTCAGCATCAAGAGCAGTGAGATTGCGTGGATCCTGACTGAATTCTGGCAGTGGCGAGTACTTCCATAGAGGGGAGGCAACTGTGCCTGCAGACACATGAAGAGGAGTGGTCAGCATTTTCCCAAGAGGTGGGAATGGATCGGCACTCTTTAGTAGAAAGAGAATTTCACTGAAAGTGAAAGGAGAGACTTCAGCTTTCTCAGTATTGGGAATTTTCTACTTTGAAAGCAGCTCATGTTCTATAGAAGTCATAGCATACGGTGGGCATGAGGGAGTATGGGATCTTCTGGTGCAGCATTCCAGTGTCCATGGGGAGGGCAAAACCTCCAGGTCCCCCTGAGGTGATGCGGCTCAGCCATTCAGGGATGGGGCCTGTGTTGATCAGTATCCCTGGCCTTGGGGCTTTGGTCTCTGGTGTGGCTCTTGGGGCTTTGGTCTCTGGTGTGGCTTGCGCCAGCTGACCTTTTGAGGGACATGTTAAAAGTGTTGAAACAATCTGGCTCAAATGCAGCTCTACCCCGGGGAGCTTGAAATTCTTTTTCTGCTAATGATCCTTTGAAATGATCATTTTAATCATGTTTCCCCTAGGAAGAATCTGGGACGCCACTCTCTTAACAAATTTTCACTTGTCTTTTTGTCACAGACACCCCAGTCCTAGCAGCTCTTTGCTTTTCAGACAGAGGCTGGAGCCATGCAAAGAATGTAGCAATTCTGGCCTGCCCCTTGGGAAGCCTCACCCCCTGCCCAGCCCCCTGCCCTGTTTGAAGGTGTCTGTTACTCCCCTTTTCTTACACTCCAAAACCAAGGCAGTCAGGGCTCATGCAGAGGGATCTGGTAACCTAGGAAGCTAGGCAAGCTGGCAACACCTCACCGGTTACCAGGTAGAACCTCATTCAGAAGCACCACCTATGGGGCGCCCTAAGAGAAGAGGCTTTTGAGGACTTGAGGAAAGCTCTCCGCATCAAATAGCGGCCACACTGGCGTCACGCTTTCAGCTAATGTGTCCTTTTTAATTCCAATGTAAATACCCTAGTTAAAATAATAACATAGAAGATAGAAGAAAGAAATTGCAAAGAAGACTGGCAAGACATAGACCAATGTGTTTATGATTATCTTCAGGCGGTAAAATTCTGGTGATTTTATGTATGCCAGTCACTTTTTGAAGTAAGAAAAATATTAATTCAAATTCCCTTAAAGGATATTGACATATAATTCATTTGTACTTGGGTAAAAAAAAAACTAGCCCTGAGTCCTTACCTAAGAGCGGGATTTGCTAGAAGCGTGGAGACCATTTCTGAATTCTGCAGCCTCAGTAGTAATAGTGTACCTGGTCCACAGCAGGGCCATCACGACTGTGGAATTGACTGATTGACAAACTGAGTGATTTTCAAGAGCTGATTTAGAGGTAGAAATGAGGAAAGACTTGAAATTTTGGATCTTTTGAGCTGCAGGGCAAAGAACTTATTTTTCCTCTTAAAGGGTGGTGTGGAGAGAGGAGACCATCTCTTTGATAGTCAGATTCTTCCTCTCAGTCTCTCTCCTACAGACATGCCTGTATCATGAAGCGCTGAGGAATCCTGCAGATAGAGACATGAGTGATTCTAGACTTGGGAACCTCAGACTCATCAAGACTCAGAGACCTTAATAGTTGATAGGAGATGACGCCCTTGGCAGCTGAACTTGGTGCGCAGAGGAGATCTCGTCTCCAGCCTCTTTCTCATCCCCCATTTCCAGTCTGAAATCAGGTTCTGTAAGTTCCTCCTAAGTAGCTCTAACTTCTACCAGTTCTCTTTATCCTCACTGTTACACTCTTACCTCACCTGGAATTTCTGCAGCAGCCTGCTAACTCACCTAATTCCAAGTTTCTATTTTCCACACTTTAGTTAGAATAAATCTTAATATGCAAAGATGACCTTAACACTGTGCTGCCTGAAACCATCCAGTAGCTTTCCACAGCACTGAGGATAAAACCCAGATTCCTGGTGTACAGGTTCAAGTGAGGATTAGCAGGTCCTGTCATTGGGAACTGCTATTGGCAGTGGTGGTCCAGATATTGGCTCAGCTGGTAGTCAGATGTGGCTAGGATTGGGCCTGGACAGGGAGAGGTGCGGCTGGACTGCTGGCAGCGACCATCAAAGCAGTGGTAACAGTCATTTTGTGAAGTGGCTCTCAAGACAGGTTAGGTCTCTCAGGAAGTCCAGAGCGAAGAACTTCCTTCAGCTAGAAGGGCTGGGGGGGAGGGTGGTTGTGGTGGGGGGGCGGTTCCCTGAGGCTGGATATGACACAGTGTCTATGAGAATGCATAGACCCTGGTCTGGTTCTGGCTGTGGAGAGTATTTGCCCCAGGAAAGGCGCCTACTACTTGTTTGGTGTGGGCCAACACGTGACATTTTTACTTGGGGAAGCGAGTGAGGTTCAGGCAGCTTGACATAAAATTCACATAACATAAATTCACACAGAGAACCCAAAGTAGTTTTTAATATATTTACACCATTGTTATACATCACTGCTACCAATTTTAGAGCATTTTTCTCACTGCAGAAAGAAACCCCATACTCTTTAGCCTCTGACTATCCATTCCCCCAATTCTAGGACACCACGAATCAGTTCTGTACATTTATGTATTCTGCACATTTCAAGTATATGGAATTATACACGTCTTTTGTGACCAGATTCTTTCACTTAACATATTTTGAAAGTTCATTTATGTTGTGACATGTAGCAGTGTTTCATTTCTTTTTATTGACAAATAGCATCTACACACATAAATGTACCACGCTTTATTTACCCATTCATTGGTTGATGGACATTTGATTTGTTTCTACTTTCTGGCTATTGTAAATGATGCTTTTATGAACATTTGTATATAAGTTTGTGTATGAACATAAGTTTTTGTTTCTCTTGGAGACACACACCACACACAAATGCATGCACACACACAACTGAGAGTGGGATTACAGGCTCACATTAGTACTATTATTACTGAAATACTAGACTGTTTTCCCAAGCAGCTGCACCTGTTGACGCTCTCAGCAGCAGTGTGTGAGGGGCCCAGTTTCTGTGCATCTTTACCAACACTTGTTATTTCCTCTCTTTTTTATTTTAACCATCTTAGTGGGTGTGAAGTGGTATCTCGTGGTTTTGATTTGCATTTCCTTAATGACTGACGATAGTGAACATTTTTCATGTGCTTTTTGGCCATTTGTATATCTTCTTTGGCAAAATAGCTACTTCAGTCCTTTGACCATTTTTAATCATCTTGCTTTTGTTATTGTTGTCTTTGCCCTTTTTTCAATGGAGGTATCTTTCTACTATTGAACTATAAGCAGCGTTATATATTTGGGAAACTTCACCATCCTAACAATATCAAGTTTTCTGGTTTATGAGCATGGGATATGTTTCCCTTTAATTAGATCTTCATTTATTTCTTTCAACTATGTATTTTGTAATTTTGACAGTTTAAGCTTTACACTTATTTTGTTCAGGTCATTCCTACATATTTTATTCTTTTGATGCTATCATAAGTGAATTTGGTTTTTAATTTCATTTTTAAATTATTCATTGTAAGTGTATAGAAATTATACATACACACGAATACATGGTATCTGTATTCTGCAAAGTTGCTGAACTCACTTATTAGTGCTAATAGCTTTTAAGAATTTTCTATGTACAAGATCATGTCATCTATAAAGAGAGATAGTTTTACTTCTTCCTTCCAATCTAGATAGCTTTTATTTAATTTTCTTGCCTTTTCATGGTTGGAAAAAATCAAAACCCAGTATTTGGGACATAACTTTTGTAAAATTCAAGTTTTAGTGCCCATAAGTAAGTGACTTTTTTGGGTTTGCATAATCACACTCATTCATTTACATGTTATCCGTGATTGCTTTTGCACTATAATAGCAAGGTGAGTAGTTGCAATAAAGGCCATCTATAACGCTATCATCACTCTGCACGCTGTACCAGGCGGTCTTCCAAGTCACAAGCAAATTTTTTATTACTAATGCACACTCATCTAGCCAAAACCAAAAAAGAAGAGAAAAGTGTACTTTGAATATCAAATTGTTAGTTCACTGTGGACTGTTGATTATTTGTTTTAGAATTACACAACAAAGAATTATATTTATTGCACAATGACATTATAGCTATGCTGAAAGAACACAATATACGTCAACATTCACAAACTAAATATTCATCACAGTATTCCCAACTCACAGGAAGTTATGATTAGAAAAATTAGAAAATTAAAAATGGAATATCTCTTCACAGCAGAATTTCTTCACCAAAATAAAAAATGAAAATCAGCCTGCAACCAAAGTAAGTTTCCGAACCTCATTTGTTAGCATGCAAAGAAAACTGTTTACAAATGGTGAGTTAATTAAATCGGTTTTGATTGTAGCAACTGAAGAATGTGTCCAGAGAAAATAAACTCACTTAAATAAACTCACTTAGCCTTTCTGCAAGAATAGTTGTTCAAAGAGTTGAGGACAATAGAAGCAACATAAATAGTAAATGAAAGAACAAATCAAATGATTTCCAGTGGTTTTCCTTGGCTCTGGATGAGTTGTCATATGTCAGTGATACTGACCAATTATTTGAGCAATCACTGCCAAGCTTGAAGTGACTGGAGAATTCGCCTCTAAGAATAGTCTGCATAGAGCAACTAAAGGAAACACTAATTCAGTACAACCTAAAGTGGAACCTACTTAAGATGTTCAGTAACTAATGATGGCAAAAACATGCAGACAGAAAGGTTTAGTTGGGCAAATGTACAAAACTTGTGAAAACGTGAGATATTTAAGGCCTTTAGTATTGTATCATCCACTGGCAGATGCTTAGAGAAAACGTTTTAATTTACCATGTTATTGAGCTACTACAAAGGTGAACTTCATATGTATAATAGATATAAGATACATTGTTGGGAACTCAGCCATTGACAGGCTATATATATTTTTTTTTCAAAAAGAAGAGATAATGTATTTATCACTCAGCATTTTGATTGCTTAATAGTAATAACGTTTTATTATAAAGTTTTATTTAATCCTCAACCATATTATCAAAGGGCTTTGAAATTCAGCTTTGGCTCAGACCTTAAAATATTTACTAACAAGGTAAACCAAAAACTGTAAGGCAGAACAATGCTTATTTGTGGAATTTATATTTTGACAAATAATCTCCACTGTGCTTGATGCTGTTTGATCACAAGTAATGTCAAGGTATTTCATATACTCGTCATGCTGTTAGAAATTGAAATAAGACAGGATCTCCATTCCCACTCAAATTTGCAACAAATGAATTTTCTCAATACAAACTATAGTTCTACCTGTGTTCTGTCCAACTTTGATGAAAGTGCAAAGGAAAATTCCATATTTCATTCCTTTTAACTGCAATTGAGGAGCTTCCATCTAATCTTCACTTGGAAGTGACTAATCTACAGTGAAATGACAGGCTAAAAGGCAAATATCAAGAGAAGAATCTAATAGAATTCTATAAATATCTTCCAAGTGATGAATATGCACAATTAAAATCATATGCTCATGAATTGATATCAATATTTGGCAGTACTTATCTGTGTGAAAAGACATTTTCAAAGATGAAATACATAAACTCTCACTACCATTAACAGGGGAGCACTTGCAATCAGTGTTTGATGACAGAGAACACCAACTTTCCATCCCCATTGAGAGAAATGTTTCCCTCCTACAAAAAGAGTTCCATTGTTCTCAGTAGTAAACTTGTATTACAAAGCATTGTACTCAACTAACATGTTTTTAATTTCATTATCAAAAAAATGTAAAAATTAATATTTTTTTCTTGTATAAGTACCTACAGAATATCTTAGATTTTACCTCTTGGCTCACAAAGTCTGAAATATTATCTGGTCTTTTATAGAAAAAGTTTGCTGACCTCTAGCTTATAAGATGAGCACCTAGCCCCTAACTATTTCCTCAACCTCACCAGATTTCTCCTCTGATGTTCCAGACGTACCTACAGTTGCCTGATGTCACACTTCCTCTTCTTTGCAAGAGCTTTTTCCTCTAGCTGGAATGCTCGTCCTCTTTTCCCCAGTTCCATTGGCTCACTCTTTATTGTCCTTCCGTCTTAGCTTAGATACATCTTCAAGAAACTACTGAATATTTACACCAACGTGAGAGCAATAGCCTTCCTATGAATGACCACAACACCCAAACCTCCCTTATATCAATTATCTTTTTGTTTTTTAATGCATGTGGCAGAAAAGCATAAGAATGCATGATAAAAATGAAGTCTTCTTCCTATTTCAAGCCCCAAATGCTGAATTCCTCTTCTTTAGAGGTTACCCTATTACATTTTTGGGGGGATTCTTCTAGAAATTTCCTCAGGCTAAATGTCCCCTGCCCCCATGAGAGCATACTGTATATACATAATTCTGAACCTAGTTGTTTTTTTTTCATATGCTGTGAACTTTGCCTTATTTCATATGCATCATATAGAACTGACATGCCTTTTTTTAAATTGAGAGAATTTACATAAAATGAATTTCATTAATTTTAAGGGTACAGTTCTATGAGTTTTGACCATTGTAGACAGACATATAAAATGCTACTGTAATCTTGTTATAAAACATTTCCATGGCCTCAAAAACTTCCTTCATGCCCCTGGTAGTCACTGATTTGCTTTTCATCACTGTGGATTAAATTTGTCTTTCTAGAATTTCAACTTAAATAGAATCACAACATATATATTTTTGTGTGTCTGGCTTCCTGAGATTCCTGAGATTCATCTGTGTTGTAGGGTTATATTTTTCCTCATGATTGCTAAGTTGTAATCCATTGTATAGATTCACCACAGTATCTTTACCTGTTGATGGAAATTTTGATTGTTTTCAGTTGGGGATGATTAAAATTGTAAAGAACATTTGTGGACAAGGCTTTGTGTGGACATGCTTTTCTTTTTCTCGGATTAATACCTAGGAGTGGCATGATAGGGTGGTATTGGAGGTATATGTTTAATTTTTTTTAAGAAATTACCAAATTGTACCATTGTACTTTCCTGGCAGTGGTTCTTGAGAGTTCCAGTTTTTCCACATCCTTTTTTATGATCATTCTCTCTAATCTTGATTGTTCTGGTGGATATACAGTAGTATCTCACTCTGGTTGTAATTTGCTTTTCCCTGATGACTAATGATTTAAAACAGCTTTTCATGTGGGTTTTTTTTTTTTTTGGTGAAATGTATTCAAATCTTTTGCCCATTTTTTTGATTGAGTTTTTTTTTATATTACTTAGTTATAAGAGATTCTTTATATCTTCTAGACATAATTCTTTTGTCAAATATGTTTTGCAGATATTTTTCCAATCTGTGGTTTGCCTTTTCATATTCATAACACTGTCATTTTGAGAGCAGAAGTTTTTCATTTTGAAATTCAATTTATTATTTTCTTTCATATTTCATATTTTTTGCATCCTGTTTAAGAAATCTTTGCCAAACCCAAGATCTTTAAGAATTTCTCTCATGTTTACTTAGAAGTTTCAGTTTGAGCTCTTGCATTTAGCTCTGTGGTCCACTGTGAGTTAATTTTTGTATATGGTGTGAGGTTAGGGTCAAGGTTCATATTTTAGATATGACCATCCAGTTGTTCCAGTACCATTTGTTTAAAAGATCATCCTTTTCCCCTAAAAATTCCCATGTACTGCATTAAGAGCTTTGTCAAAAAATCAACTGATCATCTATTTCTGGATTGAAATCCAAATTATACTGTGTTTTATTGATCTACATGTCTATTTTCATGCTAATAGCACATTTTATTGATTATTATAGTTTTATAATCTATAAGGAATCAGTCTATAAGAAATCAATTTATTTTCCAACAATTTTTTTCTTTTTTCAAAATTGCTTTGCTATCCTGGGTCCAACACATTTCCAAATACATTTTAGAATTAGCTTATTAATTTCTACTAAAAGTCTCCTGGATTTTGTTTAGGATTTCACAGAATCAGTAGCTCAATTTAGAGAGAATTTACATCTTAATATTGAATCTTCTGATCCATGCACACACTATCTCTCTTTTCATTTTCATTTTCTTCAGCAAATGCTTTATTATGTTCAGTGTAGCTTGATACATCTGTCAAAGTTTTCCATGGATTTTTTTTATGCTATTGCAAATGGCATTGTTTGAATTTTGCTTATGTTATAGAATATTTTTAGTATCTCCAAAAGTTCCCTGGTGTCCTGGGTAATCACTGCTAAGCCATAGAAATACACGTGTTTTCTCTCTGACCCATTTATAAATGTATTGTTTGATTTGTAAGTATTTGGGGATTTTCTGTGTGTTTTTCTATTATTGCTTTAGAATTTAATTCTGTTATGATCAGAGAATACACTTCGATTTGACTCTTAAATTTTACTGAGATTTGTTATGATCCAGAATATGATCTAACTTGGTAAATGTTCTGTATTCATTTAAAGTAAATATGTCCTGGGCCTCACTGGTGGCCTAGAGGTTAAGTCTTAGCACTACACCTCTACAACCTGAGTTCAGTCCTGGCCAGGGAGCTAACTCACACATGGCACAGTAGACCTCTCCGGTTTTGTTCACTGCTCCCCTAAGTGTCTTTCAGTAAATCCACCTGTTCTGTTTACTGAAATCCTAAATTCACCACTGTTGCTGGTGAATCCTCTCACCGCTAGAACCTCAGGCCTATGCCCCATTTCTTCTACGTGAAAAATAAATATGTCCTGTTGTTCAGTAAAATGCTCTCTGAATGTCAGTTAGGATTATTGAGGTTAGTTTAATAGACAGTTATTTTCACATTATGCTATTAGTAATCATCAATGAACATCATTAATTCCTATAAGTGAAAATTTCTTCATGAAAGGATATTTATATTTACAATTTTGAAAGATTTTACCAACTTTCCCTCCATGTAGACTACAGCAGTTTACACCCCGCTCTGAGTGTGAGAGAGCTTCCATCGCTCCTATTACATTGTTTTACCCGAGGATTATTGTTCACCACTCTACTCCCAGTATCTGGCACAGGGTCTATAAACTTTGTCTCCCTCTACCTTGTCCTTTTGTAAAATTGACTTATTTATCCTCAGTACCTTGGGCTTTACTCTTTAAACTTGGTCCCAGCACGTGCCCTTCCCCTGAAGGACCTCTTTCCTACTTCTTCCCTCCATACCGACACTCACAGACCCGCTCTCATCCCTCCTTCTCCAGAAGACTTTCCCAATGACTTAGTCTCAGAACTGCTACATTTGAAGTTATATGCCAGAGTGCTTGATTTTATCCTGGTTTTTTTTTTTTTTCTAAAATTCATTTAATTTGTGTTCTTAACTAGATTATAAACTCCTTCAGGACTAGGATCATTTTTTTCTTCTAGAATATCATCAAACTTAGTTCTCTCTGTGTGACAGACTTTGTCCTGGGCACTTTGCACTGTCATCCCATCTAGTCTTCACAATAGACTTGTAAGGGAACCTTGTAATGATTTCCTCATTTCATATATGAGGAAACTAAGGCTCAACAAGATTGTCTAGTGAATCCAAAGTTACTAGCTAGTGAGAATGTATGACTAGGCTAGTATTAAATTCCAGTCCATCTGATGCAAAGTCCACAGTCTCTTGCTCTTATCAGCCACTAGTCAGTTGTTACTTCTGTGTGGAAAGATCCAGATGAATTTGGGTGGTGTCTGGTGGCCAGCGTTCTCTTGTCATTGCAGTTAGAAGCCCACAGCCTGCCTGTATGCTTTAGCCCAGGCTCACCCTTTTCATCAAGATCTACCCTCCATGGGCTGCCTCTCCCGGAGCCCCTACTTGGTAGCCCACGTGGTCTCTGTTATCCCCTGGGGGATATTCCCTGAAGGGGGTTATCCCCAGCCATTTTTGCCAGGTGGGGCCCTGTGTGGGGTGAGAGGCAAACGGTGAGTCTCTGGAAGCCAGTGAGGCATGCACTTTATCATCAGAAGCAGACGTGTGGTCTGCAGAGATGGAAAGCAGACCTCCTGCCAGGAGAAGAAACACAAACCAAAGAGAACCTGTCTAAAAATTTGAACTGAGCTCTGCTCCTTTTCCATCTCTGAGACCCGAAGGAGTTGGTTCTCTTTGTTGAATCCTTTTCCAAACATACCCTACATGTGGCTATATCAGAGCAAACATAAGCCCTGTCTTTGCAGGGACTCTTTAGGAAACATCCTGCTTTCAGTGCCCTATAGACATGACTGCCTCTTCACCAGTTGGCCTTGTCCTTTGGTTTGCTCCAGCATCAACAATCTAGAAGAGAAAACCTCTTTTTTAATTCACCTACCTCCTTGCCCCCAGAGAAAGTATGAAATAGCATATTTGTAGAAAGAGGCCAGTTATGCTCTAGGCTGGTTCTTTGCTGGTCTGAAAAGAATAAATGTACTCACGAGTTGGAGTGGAAAAAATTTAGACAGGGGGAGGGAGTGCTATGGGAAAGCACTCAAAAGCACAAACAACCATGTTACAATATGGATATTGTCTTAGGTTAAGAATCATGTTGAAATGGCTCACCCCAGGTACCACCAGGTAGCCAAACAAATGAGTAGTGTCTGTCCTGTTTGGTGGTCTTCTCCATTTTCCACAAGGTGGAGTCACAATTGACTGAAGTAGGGAAGTGACTCCTCACAGACCAAATGACCCAGCAGCTGATGGGAAGGCCAACATGGGAGGGACTTGTGAGCTGCCAAGCCCCATCTGGCGGAAGGAGACTGAGTGCTGGAGGAGCTCTTGAGAAGTTCTGACAATCCTGTGGTTAGAAACATTTACAGGGCTACCAGTGGCCTCCTGGGGGTACTATTTCCTCGGTACTCAGATGGAAGTGTGGTTTCTCTGCTTGGCAGAAGCTCTGCACAACTGTGACCATTCTTCACGCCTTCCTTCTGGGGAACTCACAGCACCCACCCAAATCCTCTATTCTCTTGCCTCCCCAGAAAGCAGGGACCATGTTTTCACTCATCTGACAAGCACTGTGAACACCCACTGTGTTAGGTACTACAGGGCATAAGGCCACAAGAATCACTGTAGAAGGCACGACATGCTTCCCTGGAGGGAAGCAGCATCTGATCCTGCTCTTCAGGCATGGGTAGGCTTCAAAGCAGCGGAGATGGCATAGAGAGTCTAGGGGCCTGAAGAAGGAAGGAGTAAGCTATGTTTGGGGACCACGTAACTAGAACAGTGCGGAAAAAAACACAATATGGATGTCTTGAGTGGCAGACCGTAGGAGTTGGACACTACTTGAGAACTGGAGAATTCAAAAAGAATTTTGAGCAGAGGAGTGACAAGATAAGTGCGCTCTTAGAAATACTCATCTAGCAACCGTATTGACTACTTTTGGAGGTGGGAGTGAACTTGAGAGTCAGGATGAAGGGCAGAAGTTGGGAGATTCTGGAAGACCTGGTCACGAAGGTAGTATTGAGAATAAATAGAGAGGAAGGAACAGATGTGTTAGATGAACATCGCACCATAGAGTTAGACACAGCCAATGACTGGATGGGATGCCAAGCTGCCAGTCAGAGACAACACCTGATTTTCAGCTCCAGTGGCCAAGAAAGTGCTGACGCAGGTACTAGAAGTCATGGTGTGAAGAAGCGGAAAGAACAGGCTCAGGGAGATGTGAAGTTCCATTTGTAGTGGAGCTCATCTTCCAGGTTTAGGTGTCCAGTGGGAGACTGACCACCAGGAAAGGTCAGGGTTGGAGACACATGTGGGTGTCCTGGGCAAAGCAGTGGCTATTGCCTTGGGAGTTCTGGAAGCACTTGAGAGGGGAGTGGGAAACAAATGGCCAGGGCCCAGAGCAAGGCTCACATGCTTATGGAGGGAGGAGCCAGTGATGGGTACCTGAGCCAAGAGTGGACTCCTGAGAAGCGTTTACGTGTACAGAGCGAAAGAAAAGCAACTAGCCTGTCAGGAAGGGGGCACTAGTCTTCAGAAAGCGAGAACCAGGAGAGCAGCCCTGGGATAGAGCACATGGGAGGAAGAGTTCAGGAGGGAGGTTCCCCGTAGTGCAGGAGCATGCAAGTGACTGTCTTCGTGGGTGGGAGCTGGACAAGTCCCAGAGCCTGCCTCAGTAATGGGACCCCAGGACTCAGGCATCAGCACGCATCTCGTTTTCTTTCCCTCTGCTCTGGTCTTAAGAGTACTGACCATGGAGAGCTGACTAGTGGCAACGGAGCTCCTTTTTGCCTTTCATCTTTAGCCAGTGGTAGCAGTCTGTGGGGCCTACAAGGGGCAATAGTGTGAGAATCAAGATGGTTCTATTGGCTAAGCCGAGGCTTTTCCTAGGGCAGGGAACAGAGTAGGAACAGGCCCCCATCTCTGTGAAGACAGCATCTTGGACTCCAGAGAGAGCATAAACAAAACTGAGCTGGTAGCCATCTCATCCAAAGCTAAAGAAGTTATTCTGGGCATGGTTTTCTTTAGAAATGAGATAAAGTAGGGCCAGAGAGTATTCAAAATTTGCCCTGTAGGCTCTGCCAGCTTTCTTTTTCATAAATTTTCATTTCCCTGTCTGGTGTAGTCTTGGAAGAGCAGCCCCCCCACAGCCTCTAAGCAGGGAACCAACCGTAAGGCGTAGGGCGTCTGGTACGGAAGGGAGATTGAAAGTGGGGAGAAGGGAGGGATGGGAGAGTGCTGCCTGGAGCAGTGAAGCTTCCAAATAGGATGGGGCAATCGGGCAGGAGTGAGGCATCTGTGCCCAGACAGAGCCAAGAATAACCACAGCAGCGAGCAGGAGCGACTGCTACTCCCACTCCCACACTCTCCTATATGGTCTCCCAGAAAGGCAGCTGCGACCTTTGCCAGGTGCCACATCTTTTTACTAGGTTCTTGACCTCTTAGAACAGCACTATATGAGAATCTTGACTCCTTGCAAGAAACTAAGGTCATGCTACAGGGGACATCGCAAGAGCAGAGCCCTGCTAGTGGGCGGCTGGCACAAGGGCCTGAGCGCCCTTCCCTCCGGAGTCAGGCAGCTTTGCTTCCTTCCGTGGTCACAGAGGGATCTGTGTCCAAATGGCTGGCAGAAGATCTGGTTGGAATGTACTTGTAAGGTGAACTCAGGTGATGCACCTCATGGATGGGCCCCATTGCATCCATTTTGGAATGGAAGGAGAGTTAGAAGTAGTGACCTCAGCCCTCCCAAAGCACAGGGAATGAGGTTCCTGTTCCCAGAGGGATTTACCACGCATTTACCTATCACCTGAGGCCTGGAGGCAGCCTTTCTGAGTCTGGAGCCTGGAAACTGACCATTTCTAGCCTAATAAAGAAAGGAAGCAGAAGAGCACAGTTAGATAATTTTTCTGCCCAGAGATGGCCAGGCACAGGGATCCTGCTTTTTTCTTGGCAATGTGTGCAGGCTGTGGCTTTGTCTTCTGGACAGACCACGCTGCCAGGTGCTGGCTATAGAGGCTGTAAGCACAGCATCAACACCCACTGCAGCCAGTCTGGGTCTGCGGAGCGGGGAGAATCAGGAAGGAGCAGCTTCCTGGAGGGCTACTGAGAGCAGGCTTGTACAGTTGTATGTCACTAAGCATGCCCACGCCTGCCCTGCTTCGTGCAGAGGGTTTGTGCGCTAGTACTTCCTCCCTGCTGCTGCTGTAGGGCCATTCTTCCCTGATGGACACTTATAACAGGCTCAGAGGATACAGAGGCAGATGTCAGTTCAGGGAGGTAAGATGTTCATACCATGAGCGCGGACCCTCACGGAGTGGCCAGAACAGGTGGCATGGCATGTTACCCCTTGGGGGCCAGAAAAAGTATTGATAAATCTGTTGTGGGTGATAAAGATTCTACTCTCCTGTATTGGAGGGAGCTCCTGGCACTCTCCTTACCCTGCTTGTGTCAGGGGTGGTGGGATGACTTGGCGGACATTGGCTGCATTTGCTGCACCTGCCAGGAGCATGTAACTGGGGCTGAGGTAGCAGGAAACAAGGCAAAGTGCCCCTGGGCAGCAAGACTGGGCCCTGCCAGCTGGCTGGAGCAGCCTTCCTGCATCCACAGATGACTGCTTAGAAGACCCAGTGGTGTGGGTGGAGGAGTAGGGTCTGCCAGGCTGTGCTAGCCCGGCACTTGAGGGAAGACGAGTGAGAAGGGTGCCTTGCCGTCTTCCTTGCAGAGGTCTCTAACAGTTTTTGGGACCTGGATCAGTTCTGCTTCTCTTGGAAGGTTTGGCTGCCCCTGCAACGGGCTGATTCAAGAGCCTAAACTGCTCTACTCCCAGCAGCCCCCACCCTGCAAGGGTCTAGGTCCCCTATACAATACAAAGACCTCTGGGGAAGCTTCTGGTCTGTGCGGTAGATTTCCACCAGTATTTCCACCAGGAAAGAGCAGGAGACTTTCCTGGCCACTTGGCTATACAATCCCCACCAGCCCTCAGGATGTGAGATCGCTAGTGCATTTTGAAGCATCACCTCGGTCTCTCACCAGTGTGGAAGCTTCCTGAGGGCAAAGGTGGGCTCCCTCCAGCACAGTGACAAGAGCAGTAGACAACCTCATATAGGAAAGTTATCATTCTATGCGGTGTAGATGGTCACTTTGTACCCAGAACTTCCACTGCATGAGAACTGTTCTACCCTGGCACTGGTTTGTAGTCAGGACTACACAGGACGGCCATCCTCCTTTATCCCAGTACCTCTGGCAGCCTCCGTCCTCCATGACTCTGGTTAGAGTGCTCGTGCTCCTGATCCCAACCCCCTGCGTGTGGACTGCTCTTGGTCTTGACATACCCTGCTTTTCCACAGGCCCCAGGCAGCCATCACTCTCTCTCCTGAAGACTCTTGGGCCAGCGTCACTTTCAGTTTTCTCTCTTGACCCTGCCCCCAAAATGTGTTAGCAGCTTTGTGCCCCGGCCTTCCTCTGAGGCCCAGGCTCCAAGTGAGCAACAGTCTTTGTCCCAGAAGTAGCATCGAAGAGACATCAGTGAGGCCCTGGAAAGGGAAGTGGCCACAGAACCTGTGCCAAGCCCCGTCAGCCCAGGGAAGCCCTACAGAAAGATTCTTTCTAGAGGAAAGAGGAGATTAGCTGAGCCTCCCCAAAGAAGACAAGTAAAAAGAACACAGAAATATTTCCTTTAAAAGGGAGCAAGAGCAGATGGAAAGAGGGTTTGTATTAATGAAATCTCCGGATATTAAGGATGAAATGAATGCCAGGGACGGTTATTATCATTTCATTAGAACACAAAGGAAGAAACAAACACGTTATTATGTGAAACCATGAAGTTATGAACAAGGGAATCCAGCAGGGAAGTTATTAGCTGGGTTAATTAAAACAGAACAAGTCAGTTGAGTAATTCCTTCTGTAGGACACAACAAGGAAGGCATAATTCATCACTCTTAAGAAAAATATTCAGGGTTTTTTCTTTTTCTCGTTTACCAGAAATTCGGTACTTTTGATATTGTCTTGAAAACCAAAAAGATTTATTCTTGTCAAAACCTAATTAACTTAGCACCAAGACGTTTTAGTAAAGAGAGTTTAGTTCTGATCAGAAGAGACGGAAATCCATCAGAGACCACTGAGCCCAGACAGGCAGGGCCCTTCTCCTGTCTGGGGTCACAGGCCCTCGGAGGCCCCTCAGTGCCTGGCCTGTGGGGGAAAGGCAGCGGGAGGCGGGGCGGGGCTCACTCAGCCTTCCCAGTGATCCTGGGCAGGGCTGGACAAGGCCTGGTTTGTTTGCTGTCTTCTCCTCTCTGCTTGCCATCCTGAATTTGGGAGGCCTTGGCACACGGGTCATATTCCTTGGAGCTGTCGGGGCACGTCTTTCCAGGTAGCCCTGTTGGCAGCCAGTACAGGGGGAAATGACCAGCAGGACTGCTGCTGCGGTGCTGAGCCAGCTGGCCTTTGTTTGATACAGCCCATATATCTGAGCTGCTGCCCCCTTCAGGGGGCTGGGGAGCCCCAAAGGTTGCAATCCAACTGGATCCCACTAGTCTCAGGAGTTTGCTGCTCTCTTTGTCAAGCCTTAGGAATTACAAGTGGAGCTCTGGGGGTGAGAGAGCCCTTGAAGGTTAATCTCCAAGGAGTTTTTCTCAAGTGAAGGTACCAGAGAGCCAGCCAGAGCGCCCAAGTTCTTTGGCTCAGGGACAGGATGTGAGAGCTAGAAGGGGCCTTGCTCAGGGGTTAGTTCATCTAAACTCTGTAGAAGAGAAGAAAACTGGGCCCCACAGAAACACAGGGAGAGCTGAGACCTCTCTGAGGTCCCAGAGCGAATTAGTGACTGAGTAGGACAGGAACCGAAGTTTCTTAGCAAGTTGGTGGCTCACTTCCGCTCTTGCTCATCACGTCTTTCCTCTTCCAGGGCTGTCTATCAGACATGCCTAGGAGACCTTTGGATACAGGATACATTTTAATGAGAGCTCATGTGGCATAAACTCTCTCATAATTGTTACTGGCTTTTTTTTTTTATTTAGTTAAGACCCTCCCTATTTTTAGAGCAGTTTTTAGGCTCACAGAAAAACTGAGCCGAAAATACTGAGATTTCCCATATCTCCCCTACCCACACATGGATCTCCTCCTGTCACTTGCCCCACCAAAGTGTTACATTTATTATATGAATGAACCTACATGGATATATCAATATCATCCAAAATCTGTAGTGTATATCAGAATTCGCTCTTGGTGTTCTATATTCTGTGGGTTTGGATAAATGTGTAATGACATGTATCTGTCATTATAATATAATACAGGAAGAATAATTTCACTGCCCTGAAAATCCTCTGTGCTCTGCCCATTCAGACCCATCCCACCCAGCAACCACTGATTTTTTTTTTCTTTTTACTGTCTCCATAGTTTTACCTTTTCCAAAATGTCATAGAGTTGGAATTACATGGTATGCAGACTTTCTAGATTCCACTTAGTAATAGGCATTCGAATATGCTCTGTGTCTTTTCATCTCTTTGTAGTGCTGATTGATATTCCACTGCCTGGATGTAGCACAGTTTGTTTATCCGCCTATTGAAGGACAGCTTGGTTGCGTCCAGGTTTGGGCCACGATGTGTAATGCCGGTACAGATATCCCTGCGCAGGTTTTTATAGGGTCACAAGTTCTCAGGTCATTTGAGTAAATACCAAAGAGCACACTTGCTGGGTTATAATATGTTTAAAATGTGTCTGGCTTTGTTAAAAAAAAAAACTGCCACACTATCTTCCAGAGCGGCTGCACCACCGTGTATTCTCCTCAGCAGTGAATGGGCTTTCCAGCTGCTCCACCGCTTTGCCAGCACTTTGTGTGGCCATTGTTCTGGATTTGTCTTTCTAATAATTGTGTCATGATAATCTCATCATTTCAATTTGCAATTCCCTAGTGATGTATACTGTTGGACATCTTTTGATATACTTAGTGCCATCAGTGTATCTGCTCTGGTGAGGTCTTTTGCCCGTTTTAAATTAAGGTCATTCATTTTTATTGTTGAGTTTGTATTTTGATGTGTTTTTGCAGATACTTTCTCCTAGTCTGTGACTTGTCTTCTCATCCCCTTGACATTTTGTTTTGCAGACAGAATGTGTTTTTTTTGTTTTTTATTGAAATGTAATTGATGTAGAACATCATGTAAGTTAAATCTGTCCAGCATGTTGATGGGATACATTTATATATTGCAGTAGGATTACCACACTTGATGTGAGCTAACATTTCTGTCACATGACATAATTATCATTTCTTATTTTGTAGTAAGGACATTTAAAATGTCTTATATTTCAATGAAGTTCAGTCCAGCTTATCAATTTTTTTTTTCCCGTGGGTAATGCCTATGGAAAGTCATCACCGAATCTAAGATCATCTAGATTTTCTCCCATCTTGGAGGAGTTTTGCATTTTATATTGAGTTTTGCATTTTATATGTGCATATTATATGTATAATAATATATATATATTATGTATGGAAATGCCATCCATTTTGAAATCATTGAGAAAGGTATAAGGTCTTTGCCTAGACTGATTTTTGTCCCCTTATAGACATTCAGTTGTTTGAATACCATTTAATGAGAAAACTAGCTTTTCTCCATTATTTGGCCTTTGTTCCTTTGTCACAGATAAGTTGTATATAATTTATTTCCATTGATCATTTATTTGTCTTTTGACAGACTTGCAGTCTTAGTTACTGTAGTGTTTTTAGTTAAGTCTTGATGTCAAGTAATGTCAGTCCTTGGACTTCATTCTTGTCTTTCAATGTTGAGCGGGCTATTCTGGGACTTTTGCCTCCCCATATAAACTTTAGAATCAGTATGTCAGTAACCACAAAAGAACTTGCTAGGATTTTGATTGGGATTGTGTGGTTCCAAAGAACTAACAAATTGAAAAGAACTAACATAATGGTAATAGTAAGTCTTCCTATCCATTTATTTAATTCTTCTTTGATACCTTTCAGCAGAGTTTTATAGTTTTCCTGATATAAATCTGTACATGTTTTGTTCAATTTATACTTGTTTTGTTTTGGTAGTTGCTAATGTAAATGGCAATGTGTTTTTTATTTCAAATTCCACATGATTCCATTGCTGGTAGATAGGAAATTGGCTTCTGTATATTAACCTGTATATTATATATCCTGCAACCACTTTCTCACTTGCTTTTAAAACAGAAACCTTCTCAGATTGTGGTAGCTGAACTTTTTTTTACATACTTTATCTCCCCTTTCCTATATGCTGTTTTCTCTGTCTGTAATAATCTCCTTGCCTTCCCCTCATCCCCCACTCCAGACAGCCCCTTCTTCATACCCAATTAATGTCCTCAAAGTTGAGAGAAGTCATGTTTTATTCTAAAAGTGTTTCTCTGACCTTGTAAGTCTGAGTTAGCTGATTACCTCTGGATGACAGAATCCTTGCCCTCAAGAGACATATGCTTTATTGGGAAGAATGTCAAAAGGATGATAGTAATAAGCAAACATTTAGTTCTAATATAAGGATTCACCTGGGCTAACCTATGAATATTAGTAAGAAGTGCTGCCCCGTATCCTCAGGAGCTCTTAGCCTATAAAATGGAAAGCAGACACTAGGTTGGCATATAAGCTTTGCCACAATGTTGTGTCCATTTTCCCAAGCTAAGCCTGTTTTCCTCACCATGCCTTGTTACAGTCTGCCTTTGAACACTTGCATCTGCTGTTCTCCCTCTTTGGCTTGGGGCAATTTTGCCCACCCACCAGGGTCCAGCTTTAGTCTCATTCTCCTATGAGCACTCTTCCTAAGCAGTTATATAGTGCTTTTTTATGTTTTCTAGACCAGTAATTGCTATTATGAACCTGAGCAAGTCTGTGGGAAGAAAACTTACTGAACACCAAACAGGCAAATCGTTGCTCCCCCCCCCCCCCAATTTCTCTGATTCTGGTTGAGAGCTTTGCACAGCTGTCTCTTGGTGCAGTCTCTGCCATGTTCAGTTGCTGTGTTTTGCTTACAGTCTTTGTACGAGGACATAGCCAACATACTTGCCATTGAAGTGGTTACCTAGTATTCCATGGTGTACCTTCATTGTTTTTCTCTTAGGGCCCTGTATTGTGTATTTTAATTCAATTTTGTTTTCCCAAATATTTGTAAGCCAAGTATGAGCCTGAGACCACATCTCTTCTCTGTTAATGACTGTGGTCTGCTTCAGGACCAGATTGTCTTCAAAATCACTGTATCTCCTACTGTGCTAAACTTGTGCGTGGTAGATGCAGAGAGAGCCCTGCTCAGTTGGATTAAAGGATCAGAAAGTCAGACATCTAGCAAGTAACTCACCTCTCCACCTCTGCCCTGATGCTGATTAAACCAAAATGTGGAGCCGAGGAGCCAAGATGTGGACGAGGTGGCCTTCAGTCTCCTGTTGCTTGATCACTCTAACGCCGCATCTCTCAGCTCATCCCCTTCCACTGCTTCTCCTCTCTCCTCTCTCCAGAGTATTAGTTGGCTATAGAGATACAGAACCGTGAAGATCATCTCAAGCAGCAAACGCATACAAGCTAAACCTGAGGACCAGGTCCCCCGCAAGTGCTTCTTGCTCATAGTAACACAGGGCCAGATAAGGCCAGGAGGTCAGGAAGACGGGAGGATAGTGACTCCACACCTGCCACTTCCCCGACTTTGACTGTAAGCACCGAACTCATGGAGCTGCCTGCTTAATCTGTATGAAGACTGCAGAAACCTGGCCTGGCTTTCCTGCCCTGGAGAGGATAATAATTTCAGAAGCGTGTCATGCGCCCTTCCACAGGCGGGCATAAGTTGCCTTAAGCAAAAATTGTTAGGTGAAAATTGCCAGAGAAAAAGAAAAAAAAAAAGATTAGAAAGTGGTTATCTGCTTTACAAAATAACACAAAGGTGTGAGGGTGATGTGGTTGCAACATCTATCACCCCATCGATTGCTGAATGACCTTCCCCCACAGAGAACTAGTCTTTGCTCAGGGGCTTTCCAGTAGCTGTACTCCCCCGCTGGAGCTTCCAGACAGGGTTACAAGGCAGTTCAGGAAGGGTTTCCTTCAAGTAACACAGCCCCACCGAGCCGTGACGTGTGAGTCCGGTGGCCACCTCTTCAGAGCAGTGAACTGGGATGTGCCCCTTACTTCCCCCGGTTCTATCCACCCACCCCCACCTGTTGGAAGCTTTCACCCTCCCGGCTGTTTATTCAGTATTTACTGAATAAACACTTGTGCCAGTCTGCACAAGAAAAGATATCCAGTATCATTATTCACCTGGGTTCTGCAAATCAAAACCACAATGAAATAATCTAATATTCTAAAAACCATTGAATCGTACACTTTAAATGGGTGAGGTGAACAGTGTGTGAAATATATTTCAATGAAGCTCGTAACACACACACGAGATACCACTTCACACCTACTCAGATAATCAAATTTTAAAGTTATGACAGCGTCATCAAGAATGTTAAAAAATTAGAACCCCCATACACTGCTGGTAGGAATGTAAAGTGGCACAGCTGCTTTCAGGAACAGTTCTTCCAAAGGTTAAGCAGTTACCATGTGCCCCAGCAATCCCAGGTATGTCCATACTGGAGAGAAACAACAGCAGTCATCCACACCAGAGCTCGTCCATACAGGCAATTCGTACAGCACCCATAAAGCAGAAGCAATGTGATGTCTTTCACTGATGACTGCTGGGAATGTGCAGTGTCCCTGAGCAGGCAGCTCTCCGGCCACCTGAGGAGTGAAGCGCCCATCATGCTGCCTCTTCGACAGCCCAGCACAATGGGCGGGCGGCGTGAGGGACGCCGGTCATGACAGTCCACTTGCTGTGTCGCTCCGTGTACTTGAAATGTCCAGAATAGGCACATCTGTAGTTACAGGGAGGGGATCAGTGATTCCCTTGGGCTGCATGAGCCGAGGGAAGAAGGGTACTAAAGAATACAGGATTTCTTTCAGGGGCGGTGAAAATGTTCAGAAACTGTAGTGATGTTTTCACAACTCTGTGAATACACCCAAAACAGCAAACTGTACACTTTAAATGGGGCCTGTGTGTGGTATGTGAATTCTAACTCAGTTAACTTAAAAAGTGTGAGGGGGGAAAATGAATCATGGGGCCAGGTAACAGAAAGTTTTATTTTTATTTTCTTTAAAGATGTATTTATTTATGCATACAAGCGCTGGGGTACAGGCCAGAGTCATGGGAGGTGAGAGGATTCACCAGATAGAGTGGGGAGCAGAACAGGCAGACCGACTGAAATACACTGCTGAGGGGAGCAGCAGACCAGGCAGGAGAGGTCTGCCTCACCATGTGGGTCCCCTCCCTGGCCGGCAGCAGGGATCGAACTCGTGCTGCAGTGGCTGCAGTTTGCTTCATAGGGCGTTGCTTAACCCACTGCGCCACCAGGGAGGCCCAACAGAAAGTTTTAAATGCCATGCTGAGCGGAGGAAACTGGATTCCCTGGGTTAGTGTTCTCAAAGTGTGTGTTTCCTGTTACCTGGATCAGAACAGTGCTAGGTGCCAAGTGTGGCCACTCTTCAGAGACTGTCATTCAGAATGTGCTGGGTGGGACAAGAACTCCACGTTTGTAGCAAGCATCCCCGTGAGGCGGTAGTGGAGGCTGCCCATGGTGAAACAGCTGGCCTGATCCTCCTTGCTGCGTCCGTCTGTCCGTCCATCGGACGCCCCCTGCTCCAGTCTGCCCTGCGCTGCCCAGGAGCTCCAGGAGAGCACTGGGCTGGTGGCTCCTTCCTTAGAGACCGTCTGTCCTCCATTTCCCTGGCTCCAAGAGCTCTAAGCTGCCCAGTCCTACCACTTTTCTCAGCTCTATCCCCTGTAACTCTTCCATGCATCTTTTATGTCCATCAAGCTGGAATGTTTATCAGTCTCTGAACTCACTTTTGTGGGTTCCCACTCAGTGCCTTTGTCCAGGCGCTTCCATATTCCAGGAAAGTATTTCCTCTACTCCATGTCATCTTTCACAACACAGATGTCGCCATAATCCTTTCATTTTAACTAGATGATCATCTAGAATTTGCCACATAGCCTTTCATAAACTTGTAAGCTTTGTAATTCTGCTGCTTGTAAATCAGATAGCGATACACAGAACTGTTACGAGAGAGCACAGATCAGGCGGCCCAGCCTGGCGCATGGTAGGCGTCCGGTCACCTGAGCAGGGCCCTCGGCGCACAGGGTAGGTGTGGGGGTGGCAGTGCTAGCATGCCAGGAGCAAAGACTGGGTGGCAGCCTCTTCCAAGGAGTTCAGTGCCCTCCCTGAGGACCCAGCGATCAGGGGCCTGCATCACACAGCACTGTCATGTGGGCAGGCTGGGGGTGGCCACCACCCTGCTTGTCCAACAGTCAAACATTGGCAGCTCAGCTGGCGCTGGCTCCTCCCAGTAGCTGGAAACTACAGAGCTAAAACCTCATTTCAACTGGTGACCCCAAGCCGAAAGGCTCTCCACCCATTGTCCTCTGTCCACCAAATCACCCCATCTCCCACAGCAGGAGAGAAGGCTGGTGAGCAAATTACAGCCTATTTGGTAATGAGCTCTTAAAAATTAAATCATTGTCAGATAATTATTCTACAATGCAACAAGAGCCCCCTTGCAACCATTTCAGTAATTACATTAAGCCTTTCTATTTGTAAGAAGTTAATAGAAAACAAACCATTAATTAGCATTTTGTCTTTCCTCCCACTGCCCCTTCCCCCTCCTTGAATTATTAAGGCCGCACCCTGGGACCATAGAATCGGGTACAACGAAGGAGGCGGAAAAGACTAGGAGGTGCAAAGGCTTTGCAAGCCTCACTGGGAGGGAAGAATGGAGATCAATGGAAGCTACCAGTTTATGTGACTCCCACATAAGCAGCCCCAGGGCCTCCCGTGGCATCAGGCCCACCTGAGTGGGACCCTGGTGTGCTTCGGTGTCTGCTCCTTTGAACCTGGGATGGAGCAGCCAGTAGCTGTGAGGCAAGCTGAGCCCAACGTGGGCATGTTCCCAGGGACCTCAGCCTGTGGGTGGGGCGGGCACCTGGGCAAACAGAACTGAGAAACAGGCAGGAATGAATCAAGGACAGCTTAATATGCAGAAATGCAGCTCATACCTCTGGGCAAAAATAATCCCAAACAGAGTTATGTAATGGATGGGAGGGAAGTGATAGGAGGGATGAGAGTGAGTTGTAAACGGGTATGAGTGAATGAGGGGTGAGGGTGGGAGTGGGAAGATCCCGGGGGACTTGGCAGAGGAGCGCAGGAAGCTGTCGTCTCTAGGGTGGGTGTGCGCGTGTATGTGCGTATTATGGAGGGAGTGTCATTTTCCATGGAACCCTGGAAAGCCTCTAGAGGAAGGTGGCCCTGAGTGAGACTGAGCGTCTCGGGTGGCCTTAAGGTGCTCCAAACGTGTGGGCTCCCAGGTTCAGAAGTGATAGGGGACAGGGAAATGGCCAGAGGGCACAGGTGTGGGCTTTGAGATACCGCTGTTAGGTGTCAGTCAGCGCACCTCCCTCTGACCTCCATGCCCCCACATCCAGCTCGTAGCCCACCTCCTGGCCTTTTCTGCACGTTGGCATCTCCCCCTTCCTTTTATCAGAAGCCCACCTTGACTGACCAGGTCTTCCTTAGTTCTCGCCCTAGATTATTTAGTCTGATCTTCTTGTAGGCAATTGCGTGTCACTTCCGCTTTACATTGTAATTTTTGTTCATTTGTCAAAGTGTTGTCTGAGCTCTAGATGGTGAGCTCTGTAAGGACAGGGCCTGTGTCCTGCAGTGTCCCGGCTGTGCCTGCCACAGAGCAAGTGCTGAGCAGGCAGTGTCTGTCGCCAAACCTGGCGACCCCAAGGAACAGATAAAGACAGGCAGAGGAGCACACAGAAGCTTTGGAGGGGATCCCTTAGGCAGCTGAGCTGTTGAAGTCACTGGCCGCTAGGTGAGGCCCGGGCACTGGCGGCAGGAGGGTGGTGTTGGAGCCACACACTGATTTAGGGGAAGACTGTGTGTAAAATTACATGAAGGAAGCGCTTGGCTGGACATCAGTCAGAGACCCAGAGCAATGTGGGTAATTAGACAAAAACTTGTGGTAGGTTCCTCACTGACCACAAATTTCGGAAGCTGCTACTTCAGTGGGGGGGAGGGGGTCAGAGTCACCGGAAGCCTGTGTGCGAAGCAGAGTTTGTATGAAAGAAACAGATTTAGGGGCGAGTATGGGTTCAAGCACTCCGTCGAGGGCACCATCTCTGTCATTCTCCTCCCCTCTGTGGTGGCGATGGGGGTGGGCTGATTCGGTGCTATGGCCTTGCACATGTATACACGCCGGCTCCCTCCCTCACCCCCCTACATCCATAGTCTGGCCTTGCAAGAGTAGCATTGACCTCCCAAGGGTGGGAGGGAAGCTGCTAGAGGGATGACGTTCCCAGAATTGGGAATATATTTGGAGACTTAGCTCTTTGTCAAAGGTTTATCTCTAAAATGGCCCTTGGGGGCCTCCCTGGTGGCGCAGTGGGTTAAGCAACGCACTATGAGGCAAACCCCAGCCACTGCAGCATGAGTTCAATCCCTGCTGCTGGCCAGGGAGGGGACCCACTTGGCGGGGCAGACCTCTCCTGCCTCACCCACTGCTGCCCTCAGCAGTGTGCTTCGGTCAGTCTGCCTGTTCTGCTCTCCACTCTGTCTCTGGTGAATCCTCTCACCTCCCGCGACTCTGGCCCCAACTCGTATATGCATAAATAAATAAATCTTTGAAAAATAAAATAAAATGGCCCTTGGAGAGCATTTCAGTTTCTCCTTGACTCACAGGCAACTAGCTATTGAGGCCCAGAGGGAAAATATGCCCTCCCAGGAACCACCAGAAAAAAATGCTGGCTGAGCTAAAAGGAGAACTCAGGTTTCCTGAACTATCTTGAGAGCCTATTGCCTGGGAATCTGCATATTCCTATTCCCAGGTGAGTTACAGTATTCGCCACTCCAATGCTCTAGGAACCGGCAGCCTAGAAGTTCTGAGTCCTTCTTTTATGGTTAGTGCTGGAACTTTCATGAGTGGTGACCGAGGATTCTGAGGAAAAGGAAAGGGTAGGAAGGCAAAGTAAGAAGGAAGAGTTCAGGACTAGCACTGCATCTCTGGCACCCTTGAGTCGCAGCCACTAAGGAGTTAGCGTCTGTGAAGCTGCCCACTGGGCATCCCCAAGAAGACTGAGTCTGGCCTGGGAACCAGCACCCAGACCAGGCCAGGGAAGTTGGGCTGTGGTCCCAGGAGCAGCTAGACCTGGGGTGGCAGGGCTGGGCTGGGTAGGGCTAGGCTGGGCAGGGCTAAGAGAGAATTTTTTTGCCTCCAGGCTCAAAATGCCTATATTGGGCAAGGCTTCTTGTTTCCTTGGGTGGTGACCAGGAGTCTCTCCAAATTTGCCAATCTGACTTGAATCATGTCCGCTGCCTGGAAGGGAACTCACCTTAATAAAAGAGTCTCAACAGCCTTCACTGGGTTGGGAATAGGCACTGCCCCTCCAGTCCAGAGTAGACGAAGAGATGGCCACAAATGCCAGTTGAGAGGACCGGCCATCGGTGCCCCTGCTGCATTAGGACGGGCCCGCATGGGGCCACTGCTGCCGGGAGCCACGGCTCCCACAGACTGCTGATCCACACGTGTCCCCAGGGTGCTGTAGACAATAGCTAAGCCCTTGCACATGGTCCCCACTGCCCCCAGGCCAGCAAATAAGTCATTATGTCGTTACATAAATAAATTATGTACTTACACAGGACTTGGTGTGTAAGTGCCAGTTATGATTATTGCTGTGTAATTATGCAGTTAGCTTGACGAGGAAGCAGGCAGAACTGAATCACCCCCACCTTGGGAAAGGTAGACCGGCTCCCACCTCTCACGCCAGGAAGAAATGTGACTCTGGGTCACATGAGCTGAAGTGCTTGATCTCCCTGGTGTCCTCATCCAGATAGGGCATCATGCCTCCAGGCTCTGCCTGGGAAGAGACTGGCAGCTGGGATCCAGCAGGCCTTCGTTGCCTGCAGCAGAGTCTGATACCTGTGCCTTGGGCTCTGTGCCAGCCCCTGCTTACCTCCCGGCCTAACAGAGGGCTCGCAAGCAGCCAAAGGCTTCTACCAGGCCAGGAGGCCACAGAGGAAGGGGCAAGCAGAGCATGGGGCTTGGAGAAGGGTTTGTGGGCCAAAAAGTTCTCTTCCCCATCTGGGAGCTAGGGGATCACTCACTTGTCTCCTCCCCAGGCCTCTCTCCTCTTCTGGACAGTTTGGAACTTTGGTTTCCTCAGATGGCAAGGCCTCTCAAAATCAGCCAGTCCAGCTTCACATATTCCAGATGGAGAGGCAGGCCGGAGGGAAACGGACTTGCCCAGGGGTGCCCAGCCAATCCCCAGGGACCCAGGAAGTGGGGCCTGGCCTGCCTGACTCTGTTCTACTTGCCTCCTTTGTCATCTTGCTCACACCCCCACCACCCCTCCCTTATCGTTGGGGCTGCTCCAGTTTCTCACTTCCTCTCCCCAGCCTGCCTCCTGCCCTGCCCAGGCCTGCCTGTCGCCTCACCTCTCCCCTCCTTTGCTCTCCCATTGCCGCCTTGGCTTTCTTCTCCCGGCCCCTGGAGCCAGGGGAGGCTCCCCACCCTCTCTTTGGCCAATGCTTTCTTCTTTCTCCTGCTCCCTCCCAGCTTGCTCCTGGGGCTCCCAGGAGGGTCTGAAAATAACAAGAGACTCAGCTTCTGAGCAGGGAGCATGACTTCTTTTCTGGGTTTGGGATGGGGTGGGCTGATATAGGAGGAATAGAGGCAGATACCCCCACAGCCAAGCCCTGTTCAGGCTCTGGAACAGCTAACCCCAGTCCCAGGGGACCAGGAAGAGAGAGCAGGTGTGGCCCAGCACCCTGGAACTATTAGCTTGGGCCGGTGAGCCCAGGAGACTGCCCGAGACTGGAAGCCTCGAAAAAGAATGTCCTTTTCTGCTCGTGAAATCCCTGTGTGAATGGCCTATGCGTCTTTATTTTATTTTATTTCATTTTATTTTTTGAGAGGAAACCAGGTTCTGTTCAGAACAACACGGTCCAAGAAGAATTGGTTTGGAGCTTAGGTAAATTGATTCCATTCTCTCTTCTGTGCCAGGGCTAGGGAATTTCACGCACCCTGTGTGAGTGTAGGGGTTGAGCACCTATTCTGGGGGGACTAACCTGGGTTTACAGGTCTCTGTGGCTCTAGAAACTTCTCACCCAGCAGTCAGGTGCTTTCCTACAGTGATACCGAGGTCCTTCTTCCTTCCCAATTCTGTGGCCCTCCTGGCTGCCGGGCAGAGGTATTCAGGGGCGCTTCTCATTTTAACCCGAGTCCTGAGTGTGGCAAGTGGTCGGCTCACACTAACCTAATGTGCCGGGCAAAACTGGGACCAAGTCCAAGCATCCAAGCATTAAAACCAGCCCTGCTGACCCGGGGCCATGTGGACCCTTCTCTTCGCTGTCTGGTTCTTGCTGGCTGTCAGAGGAGGCTGGAGGCAGAAGTGCGCTTCAGTGAGAGAAATCACACTCGGCTACAGGGGTGCTGATGTCATAGGTCGGTGTAAGATTTGGCAAGAGGTGCTCTCTGGGCCGGGGCGCTGGGCCTGGCCCCCCCAAGGCACGTGTGGCTCCAGCCAGGCCCCCACGGCATCCTCGAGTCAGGATGTGATGGGCTTGAGTCGGGCGCATGCGTCTCCTGAGCCTCGAACGGAGTGGGGCGCCGCTGGTCCTGCCGGGAGTGGCCTGCGTCTGTTTCCTCCTCTGGCCGCTTCCCTGAGTGGGGAGTGAGGGGAGGAGCCTCCTGACTTGGAGGCACCAAAATGGGGGTGGCTGAGGGTAGGAGTCGCCTCATTTTCTCCAAGGACTTTTAATCCATGGAGGACTAGACCATGGCTAAGGACTGGCTCAGGGCGCCTTTTCCAGGCGCAGAGGCGGAGCGTCAGGGTCACGTGAGCAGGAGACCCTGCTTCGGGCTCCTTGGCCTGGAGTCACTAAAACTCGCCCCAGAGGTTCCTGCCAAGCGGTGAGTCCAAGGCAAGGAGCAAACCCCATCTCTAGGCCCGGACCCCTCTCCAGGAGAATTGCGTAGGTAATCTTGGAGCCCCAAAGTCTCGGGTGGGGGAAGGGCGAGCGTGGCTCTTTTTCCCCTTTTCACTGAAAGGCATTTTTGCACATGACTCAAACAAGTCTAAACTTTCCTAAACTTCAAAGTTTGCCCATGGCACAGCCTCAAAGTGGAGGGAAAATGTTAAAGAGGAAAAAAGAAGTTTGTAAGCCAGTTCAACATTGTGTCTCTGCTCCTTAAAGGAATTGAATTAACTTGTTGTGTTACTATTAGTGTCTCATTGTGAAACCAGGCTGGGGGAAGAGGCTTTTTTCCTGGGTGATGTGGTCTCTAAGCCTGTCCCCAGGTTCTGCCCCCTCCCACATGAGGTTGTAGGGGCATTGCACAGCCTGTGTTAAGAGGAAGGAGTTTCCACAGCAACAGGCCTGCCTCGCAGGGTCATTTTCAGGCTCCTGGCAAGAGCCCTGGTCCAGCTTGGGGGTGCTCCAAGTACCTAACTGTGCTTCCCCCAGAAGCCTTTGCTGTAAGAGCTGGGAGGTTGGGGCCGTGAAGGCCCCACCACACGCCTGCTGAGGCCACGTGGCTCTCCCCGTGCCTGTCACCTGGGCCCTGAGCATGGGCACATGGCTCTGGAGGAGGGGGCTGCTCAGATCCTAGGGCCAGTGGCTGCCTAGATCTATTCTCTCTGCCTTTCCACCTTTTCTGGAGCAACACCAGGGAGCTGTGCACTTAAGTATGGCCTCTGGGTACCCAAGTGCGTAGGTTCCTAGCCCTGCTTTTCCACCTACTCGTTGTTTGACTTGGACAAAGAAAAACAGCTTTACCCCTCTGCACCTCTGTTTCCCCATCGGCAAAATGGGGACAGTAGCACTCCACAGCATCGGCGTGAAGAGTTAAATGAGTTAATGCTATGATGTTAGCTGCTGTTACTACTACCCTTTTCCTCTGGTGCCAGCCCTCCCGACTCTCCCATTGTCCAGGCTTGGCACATAATATGTTGTACAGAAATACTTGGTTTTGCCTGCTTAACTGATCCCCTCGCCTCCACTCTCCTCCTCTTTCCGTCCATCCTGCACACTCAGAGTCAGATAAATTTTTCCACTCAAAGTTGAAAAGTCTCCAGTGAATTCCCACTATTTTCTAAACGAAGCCCAGCACCTGAGCCGGCTAAGACTGCACAGCGGCAGTGAGAGGGCGTCGCGGCGAAGTGCTGGACGCTGGTGCAGGACACCTGCAGTGTGAGTCCTCGCTCTGCACCTCCGGGTGACGCTGGCTGGGTCAGCTCCTCATGCTTAGCTTTTGTTCCCTCTTCTGTGAAGCAGGGATCGTGACCGAGCCGACAGGAGTGTCGTGAGGATTACAGGAGACAATTTGAATGACAGGCTCGGCACCGGGGCCCAGTGAGCTCCGAATCACGGTGTTTGCTGTGGTCATGACTGTGGTCCCCAGCCGCGGACAGGGTCCCGGTCTGCTCATCATCTCCTCAGCAACGTCCCGGACAGCACTGTCCTCCACTTGGCCATGTCTCACTGCGGGAAACACTCACTTGTCCCCATCCCTGAAATCCTTCCTCCAGTCCCACCTCCCTCAGTGCTGTGTCTGGCCACTGCAACCCGTGGAGAGAGCTCCTGCCTCCTTCGGATTCCCAGGGCATTTCTGCCAAGGATGGCGCATTGAGACCAGCCGTGAGCCATCTGGGATTGCCCAGAGGATGCTCCCCCCAGAAGTTACCTTCCACCAACCTGCCCACGCCTTATTTCTTGCTGTGCCCAAGGCCATACTTTACTAGCCCCTCCCATCCATCTGTTCCACAGGGAGGGTCAAACCATGTCCTGGGCTGTGCCTGCGACTCTAGCGGGGAGACAGAAGTGGAAATGAAAAACAGTGCAAAATGATGTGGTGCTAGAGACCCAAAAAGTACTAAGGAAGCAAAGGGTCTGGTCATGGCCCTCTCCCGCCCCTCATATGCCTCGCTTAAAAGCTTTGGGGGCAGATCATTACTCCTCTGATAAGCCCAGTGCTTTCCCTGGCCTGTAGTGTCCTGCTTCATCTGACCACTGCTTGCCCCTCTGGGCAGCTTTCACGCCCCCTACATCCCATACACACCCCCACACACTCCTCATGTGTTCATGTGTTCATACACACATCCATCCTTGCACACTTACCATCTTTTGGTTTCACAAAGGCACAAAAGCTCCTTCTGCCCCACAGCTGTTCAATGTGCTGCTGCTTCTGCCAGGAATGCTCCTTCCACTCCCCTTAGTCCAGCCAACTCCTACTCATTCCTCGAATCCCAGTTTCAGTGTTTCCTAGGGGAGCCTTCCCTCACAGACTGCCTCCTGTATCAACCTACATGTCAGCATACACGAATGTTTGTTGAATGCATGTCTCTTTAATATTTAACACAAATTGTAATTAATTCATTGTTTGATTAGTTGTCCACCCCCACCAAGACTGTACCGTTGCAATAAGTAGGCTGGTGAAAGTCGTGCCCGTGGCCAATTCCCAGCTTATAGCACCGTCCCTGAAACACAGCAAACCTCACTACATGTTTGCTAAATGAATGAACAGAGAAACTGACCAGGCCAAGAAGGCGGGAACGCCACTCCGGGCAGAGAGATTAGAACGTGCAAAGATACGGAGAGGAGACGGAACCGTGTGTATGACAGTAAATGTGGCTGAGGTGCAGGATTAGGGGCCAGAAGGCTATGAGCTGGGCCCACTGGAACAGGGCTTGGACACAGATGAGGCGCTTAGGTTTAACCCATAGGTAATAGTAATCTGGTTTAAGAAGCTCTCTCTGATGGCCTTGAGAGGGTGAGAGTCCAAGCAAGGAGCCATAATCTTGGGGACAGAAGCAGAGAGGGAGTAACTGGTGACTGTGGAGTGATGGATATGAGGCCATTTTAGAAGCTAAATGAGCAGGGGTGGGGCGAGAATGAGACCGGCTCTGGCTCTGCCCATGACTCCTCGCGGTCCACCTCCTAGAAAGCGATACCACAGAGTGGAGAAGGGGGCTCACTGCAGCTGGTGGGATGTGAAAGGAGGGATATCTTATACGGTTGATCTCCCCACAGCTGGCCCCAAAGGGGCAAGCTTGCGATCCGAAGAGCCCCAGATATCAGCTGGAGCATTGCCTCCATCTTCTCTGTGTCTGGCCCCCTTCACCCCTCAGTTTGGCCCCAAGGTCTGGCCAGGCTCCCAGTCTGCTCCCGGCTCTCCTACGGAGGACACTGTCCAGGGAAGCCGTGGGACCCTCTCCTGAGGAGGCAGAGGACTGACTGAGATGATCTTTGACTCGGATTCCAGTTGGGATGGTTGTAAGGGGACACCTCAGGCAGAACGAGGCAGGCAAACCGCAGGCTCAGGCTTTCTGGGAGCCAGAAGAGGGAGAGCCTTTGCTGTGTAACCCTTTCAGCACCACACCCAGGCAGGAGGCAGGACGCTGTCCTTTCTGCAGACCTTGCCTAGTGTCTGGTGGGAGGTGTGTTCCGGGAGGGTGGGGTGTCTGTTTCTGAATTCGCTTCCACTGGCTTTGAAGAGAAGCTCCGGCAGGCCGGTGCTGGCAGCCTGGGCTGTCAGAGTGTTCATGGGCTGGGGGGTCTACAACACCTGGGGCACCCAGGTTCCTTCAGGCTGCAGTGTCCTCTGTCTGTCAGGGGCGCCTGAGCCATCAACCCCCACAGCCAGACACAAATGGTGGCTGCAAAAAAGTCATCCCCCAAATGGCTGTATCCCCTGGGTTTGAGGCCAGACCCTCAGAGGAGAAGAGGCGCAGGCAAACCGCCTGTAAAGGGGCAGGAGGGAGCATGAGGAGGTGGACTGCAAGAAGCAACAGCACTTCCTCATGCCCCAGATGTGAGGGGCTTCTCTATGGTCTCACCCTGGGCCCTGCTCTGCTGTCTCCCCACCCCCAAGCTGTGCTTAGCCTGGCCCTCAGTGGGGAATCCATGGCCCCCTCCCAAAACAAGCTCAGGCTCCCAGCCCAGCTGGATTCCTTGCTCTGGGAGGAGGTCTGTGGCTGTTGGGGTGCAAGTCCTGCCTCCCTCAGTGGGCCCAGGGAGGGGGTCCAAGACCCAGACCTGTCCGACCGCACCCCCCAGCAGCCTGAGCCGGTGGGGGGGGGGGGGGTTAGAGGGCGGCGGGTGCGGGAGGGGAAGAGTTAAGACTCGCTGCTCCCCTCCCCCGGAGGGTGTGACCGCCTATAAGAAAGGCGCTCGCTCGGGCACTGGGGCTGCAGGCAGCGGGGGCGCAGCCGCTGCGGAGAGCTGTCTCTGCCTCCCGCGCCTCGTGTCTGTCCCATCGCCTGGGACCCTGGGCAGAATGTCGGAGTCCAGGAGGAGGGGCCGAGGCCGTGGCAAGAAAAACCGAGAAGGGAAGAAGCGGGAGCGGGAGCCCGAACTCGGGGAGAAAGGTAGGGCACCTCGGCGCCCAGAAACCCGTTTCGCTGGGAGCAACCTGCCGCCTGCTCGCCTGTCCCCAGCGCCCTGCTGGTGAGTCTGGGCTGTGCCAGCAGCCGCGGTGACAGGCACCAAGGGGCGTGGGTGCCTGCATGTGGCTGTGGCCGGGTGGGCAAGGGACTACCACCCGGCGCCCGCTGGGGGCTCTATGCTCCCGCCCCCCTCCCTATGTCGCGCGGCAAGGAGCTGCCTCCTGGTGTGGCCAGGAGGACACAGCTGGCTGGAGCCAGGGGCACCGACCAGAAGACAGCAGACCAGCAGCCTTGGGGCCTGGCCTGGCCATGGGTTGCTCAGGGAGCTGTCACTGCCTCCTTTGCCTGAGTGTGCTCTGCACTGCTCCCACCCATGTGCCACACCTCCTTGAGTTCTGTTCAGCCATTGGAGCTGGGCAGCACCGCCTGCCACCTCCGAAACTCTGAGGGGATGCCCTGGCTGGTGAGCCCCGGAAGTAGGGATCTGCTGCTTCTGAGACATGTTTCCCTCAGAACCTGACCAGGCACCGCGGGCTGTTGGTCTTTTGCAGTGACTCCCTTAGGCCCTGGGAGTCCGTCCCCAGAGAGGGAGGAGAAGGTGCTCTGGGCGGGCTGAGCTGTGTGCTGAATCCTGCTTCAGTGTCCTCCCTGGGCAGCTGCAGGGTGAAGGAGACATGCTGGTCTTGGGCCCCTTCGGGCATGGACCTGGGCAACTGAGACGTGCTGATGTTGAAGTCACAAAGTAAGTTGCAGAGAGAAAGTTCTTGAGCACTCTACCGGCACTCTGGACAACGATGTCCATTTTGCTGGATCTCTGCCCCTCCCACTGGAGCTCCCGCCCAAGCTGCAGTATAAAAATGGCTTCAAAGGGGCACTGGACTGAGAGTTGGGAGGCTTTGATTATAGTTGAGAATTTGGCCAAGACCCTTTTCTGAAATTCTCTATAATGATGGGGGAGGGGCAGCAAAACAGCCTCTGAAGTTCTTTAGTAGAAAAGCTTAGGGGTCAAGTACCATCTTCTTCCTGCTGTCTTCAGCCCTGTGGTGAAGGAGCCGAGGGACCTAAAAGCCAGGACTGTGCTCTTCTCTTTAGAAAGTAAGCCTCCTCCGCCATCCTGTGGGGTCTGTCTAGGCGTCGTCCCTGAGGACACAGACCCCGTGGACCCGCCTGACACTGCTCTTACGTAGTTTGGGATGACTTCCCAGACTGAAGCCATTCCGAGTACCTGTGTTCAGGATCGAAATTCACAGATTTGGCTCAGTGAGCCCCCGTTCTCCCTCTGTCCCCACATATACATCCTATTGTGAGCACGTTGGAAGGCTGGCCGGGGAAGGCCCTCCCTCTCCAAAGTCAAAGTTGCAGGAGCTGAGCTGGGAACAAGCCACCTGGTGGGCTTCAGAGGGTGGGACTCCCTCGTGCCAGGGAGATGAGGGTGCCTGCAGGCTAGGGCAGAGTGCGTGCTGGGGCAGAGGTGGGAGTGGGCTAGGACTAGGAGACTCAGTGGGCCTCTGGGCACTGAGCTTCTACACCTGTGAGAAAATCCTTCTCGATGTGTGGCTGTGCTTCCTTTCCTACTATCTCTTCTTCTCTGTTCCCTCTTGTTCCTTGACTCGCAGCAGGCAGCCAGCTCTTCAGAGTGCTCAGCCTGGTGAGCAGACACCAAACAGCCTCCAGGCCTGGGCTAGAGGGATTTTGGAGGCCTGGGGCGGGTAGAAACAAGGTCTCAGGAGAGAGCACTGTGTCAACGAGAGGCATATATAGTTTTTTTCTTTAAAATTGTATTGACTCAGCAATCTTTTACACAACTGTAATTTGGGGAGTCCGACTTCACGCCTCCCATATGTGCACATAGAGAAGCAACAGTTTTAAATACCTGCAGTGTGACTAGGGCGGTCTAATTTCAAGCCAGGCAGGATGGGTGCTTAAACTAGCAGTGACTTCCAGAGCTGGGGGCTTCCCTCCTGACTCCGCTCCTCTTACTAGATGCTCAGAGTGCCCCAGCGGGGAGAACATGGGCTAGGGCCGCTGAAGAGGAGTCTTAACCAGGCGTAGACATGGAAGGTATGAGCAAGTCACCTACTAAAGTCTTCAGCTGGATGGGAAGGAAGTCTGGAGCTTAGCAGGGGAGAAAGAAGAGAACATTAATTAAGTGACTTCCCCCGACCTCTGACCAGACAGCCCCCATCTCCTCCTTGACAAAGAACTGGAAGGGCACTCGCGCCCCTTGCCTAGGCCAGTGTGGGAGAAGGGACTGCCCCCTGCCTCTGTGGTGGCAGTGGCGGGTGGGGCTGCAGGTGTGAGCTCTGCTCCGTGACTCACTGAGCGTTCTCGGGGGCGACGCCTGGTATCCCCACCCGGGGCTGGGCCCTCCCACCCCCACCCTCACCCCCCCTTAACTCTGGGGATTTGGGGGCTAGCTGGCATAGCCTAGCAGACTTGGCATCAGTGTTAGGGGGTTATAGGCCCACTTGTGCCTAGGGTCCACCCGTTCTCTGCCTCTGGACGACCTCAGGCACTGTGCTCCCTCTCTCTGGGCCTCTGGAAATGCTGCTCTCAGCTCAGACCCTCCCTGTGCAAGGCAGAGCCCTAGCCCTCAGGCTTTGTGTTCCCGAAAGTCTTGAGAGGAGAAAGTCTGTGAGACTGGAGCATGGGGAAGCAGGCCCCAAAGAAGCTGATAACCCTTAAGGTGCTATGTTGTGTGGAAGAATAGCTTTGAAGTCAGACTCTTAGTTCCCACCTTTTCTGAATGCTGGCAGGGCTGCTGAGCAGGCCCCTCTGTTGGCGCTCCCCGTAGAGTGGGAATCTGCCTGCTCACAGGAACAGGGGCTGGGCTTTGTCTTCGCTGGGGTGTCCTGGAGTGTGAAGATGGAGTGGCATCGCCAGCTGAGGGCTCGGGAGTGTCTCATTTGAACTGGCCCTAAAACACCCTTTCAAGGTCTTTCCCACCTGCCCTCCCTGGCCACGCTGCTGCCCAGACCTCTAGGACGGCTGCTTCGGGCAGGTTGAGGTGGGGCGTGCCTTGTGTGCGTGTCTGTACCACGTCTGGGGATTGCTTCTGGCAGCCTCCCCCTCCGGCCTTGGCCCCTGGCTGACCCTGCTGAGCTGGGCACCCAGAGCGGTCCTCCTGCCACTCTGGGGTTCAGCCTGTGCCTCGTGCTCTGCTCCGGCGCCCTGGCACCTCAGAGCTCATTAGGAACAACAACAACAGGCAGAGAGTGACTTTGTACTTCCCAACAGTCTTTCATCCTGTGAGCTCAAAGCAGTTTACAGACCAGGACTCACCCGTCTTCAGCCCAGGCACTCAGCAGGGGAGGAGGAGTAAGGGGACAGAAAGCTCTAGTCTTTCCAGACTGGCCACAGTGGGGCCGGGGGAGGGCAGTGGGCTGGGGCAGTCCCGGGACCAGTGGGTCTGGGATAGAAGTAAAGTGGGAACAAGGCTTCAGGCTGGACACCAAGAACATCTTCCAGCTGGGAGTCGGGGCTGGACCTTTCCTTCCCCAGGCCCACTGGCCTGTGTGGCTCTGCTGAGGTCCCTGCTGAGGCGCACCCCACCTCAAGAAAGAATCAGCTTCATGGGGAGCAGCATCCCTTGGTCTCAGAGACTGGCAGGAATCTCAGGGGATACCTGTTAGTGTCCTGGGTGCTGGGAACTTCACGGTCAAGTCAGTATAACCCTGAACTTAGGGCAGTGCCAGAGCGAGGACTGTACGGGGGTGGGGGAAAGGTGCTAACCCCACGCAGGAGGCTCTGGTCCTGACCTCCGGGTGGGCCTCCCATGCCCGCCAGCCCCCCTCACCCTTCTAGGTCTCATCTGCCCTCTGGGCCTTAGGCCGGCCTGAGGGACAGTTGGCATGGGGAAGAGAGGGGTTGGGTTTTTTTTAAACGCTAGCAAGGCATTACTGAAACTTGAGACCTGAAGTCCCATCAGAAGTGCATTCCGGTGTGTCCCCACCACTTCTGAGCCAACAACACCCCATTCATGACTTAGCAGGGGCTGAGTGGCAGCACAGCCACCCCATCTTTCTCCATCTCTGGCCTGCCCTAACCATCCCTTTATCGGGTCCTGGCCCTGTGCTAGCTCTACAAGCGACATGTGTTTTCATTTGCTCTGCGCACTCCTTTCTGTAAGCATGATTGGATTCTGCTATGTGAATAAATCACAGCCCCTGCCCTCAGGAAGGTCACACAGCGCCTTACACGGATGCCTGCGATTGGAGCCGAGTTTAGGGCCAGAGAGAAACGCCGTGTATAGGAAGGGAGGGATGACTTGTTCTCCTGTGAGGGACACGGGAGGTGTCACCTCAGAGAGGAGGTGACATTTGAGCAGAAGCTCAATGGGTTGTCGGTAGGTAGTTTGCCAGGGTGACAAAGGGTCTTTTGAGAAGTAGGAACACGTCTGTGCTCAACTCTGGGCCGGGGGGGCAGGGGACTGAGAGGGGAGGCAGCTGCGCGGACGAGCGAACGCCACACACCAGTACTGATTCTATGACGTGCTGGTGTTCTTTTATTATTTCCACTTTACCGGCAAGGAAACTGAGGAGAGTCCGCGCGTGCCTGTGATGGTCTGTGTGTTAGTGGCTTGATGGGCTTCTAAACTCAGGTCTGGTCCTGCTCCCCAAGCCATGCAGTTTCACCCACACTGAACTCTCCCGTGGTCCATGCCCCCCAATAAAGAACCAGCAAAGGATGCTCATCTGGTCCGCTGGTTGCACCAAACACATCACATCAGCCGGTCAGAGAGTTATTTCCTGGGCTCTCCGTGAGTCTCGAGGAGACCCTGTTCACAGGAGCTTGCCACGTGACTGGTAGTTACATGCGACAGAACCATGAGCGCCAACAAGGGAGGGCGCCTCAAGGCCCTGAGGCTGCAGCAACAGGCAGGAGCTGCTGAAGAGGACGGTCACGTGGTCAGGCCAGAAACGAAGCTGGGGGTCCAAGAAGCAGCAGGCTCTAAACTTAGTTTGAGTACTTTCCGATGCTAATGGAGCCCCCTTTATCAAAGGTGAATGCTTAAGTAATTGGAACCAGACTTAAAGCACAAACTGGAAACTGGTAGAAATGCAAATTCTTGGGCCCCCCCTGACCTACTGAGTCAGAAGCTGTGGGGAGGGACGGTGTGTATTCTTAGCCGGCCTGCTGGTAACTTATGCTGCAGGCTGAAGTTTGAGCACTGCTGGTTGGGCCTTCCCCTATGCCAGATGTAAAGTGTGGGGGCTGCAAGGAGAATGGGGGAATGGGCTCATCCCACTGGGTCAGGTAGAAGTGGACCGACCTGATTGCTGTTTGAAGGCTGATCCTAGCAAGGGCTGGGGAAGGAGAGACTCGTTCTGATCAGAGGAACCTGGGGGGCTCTCTGGAGAAGATGGGCCGTGGGAGAACTTGGAGAATGGCAGGGCCATGGTGAATCTAAAGGCGCTGGGCTTATAGGCTGAGGAGACGACTTGAGCCAAAATATGGGGGCCAGGGCCAGAGGGGCAACACTGCGATCCTGGAGCTCCACCGCCAGCAGGGCGTGAGGTGGGCCGCCACCGCCAGGGCCACCTGGTGGGTGTTGTGAATGTCACCCTGGTGGGTTTAGGCATATCTTAAACAGCTGGAAAATTGCAAACAGCAGGAGGGCGACCTGGTCGGAGCAGCTCTTCAGGAAGCAGCAGCCCCATGGGTGTGTGGAAGGGTGGGCAAGGGAGGGCAGTCAGGTCTCCTGTGATAGCTCCAGCCCCTGGGCCATGGCTGCAGGGGGCCATGGGCTTTACCACGGAATAGCTCACCCACTGGCAACGCTCACTTGGGTTCTGGAGATGACTTCTGGTGCAGTGGAGGCCAGATCTAAGCTCGTGGTCCACCATCTCACTGCTTGGCTGGGGTAACTTAGATACAGAGAGTGAAGGCCACGCACCAATGAAACAGGCTTTGGCAACTGCAGGGAGAGAGCAGTAGCTGCTTGAGGCCACTCCCCACTGCCCTGTCACTGCAGGCTCGAGTCTCAGCCCTGTCCCCCTACTCCCAGGCGACTCTGTTGACCCTGCAGGCCCAACGCAGGCTGTGCTCACTGCACTGAGCCCTCCCTGACCCGAAGTGAGGCGGGAGGGTGAGGTGTCTATCCAAGCTCCCGCAGCACCCAGCACCTCAGCCGCAGCGCTGACCCCACCCTGGCAGCGAAACCCCACTCAGCCAGATTCTCCACCAGAGCCGCGCACCACCACCGTGGCACTCAGCACCTGACGCATGCCCAGTGCCCGGTTCTCACTTGAGTGAACCAATGAAGGATGGCGTCCCTCGTCAGTTCTTCTGTCCCCGTCAAGAGACCTGGCTCAGACCTGGCTGCCTAAGCTCGTGGCCAGGAGCTCCTCAGCGACTGGGCAGCCTTGTGGGCCGAGTAAGAATCATCCTCCGGGGAGGCCCGATCCCATCATCCGCCTGCTCTCCAGGACAGGTGCCAGTCTTGGCTGAGGGGAGAGACAAGCTGAGATGGGGGGGGAGTGCTGGGTGGGAAGGGGCTCTGGCTTAGCCATCAAGGGGCCACCCCTGGCAGTAGTCTCAGTCTGGGCCACCCCGAGGCACCCAGCAGTCACCGTCCAGCCTAACACAAGTTCACATATCCAGCCACTGTTCAGTGAGTACCTCCTCGGGGCCGGGTGCCAGGAATAGAGCAGTGCTCCAACACATCCCCTCCCTGAGGTGCCCACAGTCTAGAAAGATCAGAACCTGATTTGCTCCTAGTGGTGCAGGTAAAATGCCAATAAGCCTGTGTGAGGCTTAGCAGGGCGGGTTAGGGGAGGCGGTAGCCTCTGAGAGATGGAGGGATTTAGACAAATAAGAGTTGCCAGGTGCCGTGATTTCAGGCACTGTGCTAAATTCTTAACATATATTACCTCCAGTTAATTCTCACCAGGCTTAAGAAGTGGGTGAGATTGTCCCTCTGTTACAGACAAAGAAATAAAGACTCAGAGAGGTTAAGTAACTTCTGTAGTTATACAAGACACAGGGCAGAGCCAGAATGCAAACCCAGACCCGCCTGGCCCAGCGGCCCGCATGCTTGTGTGGGGAATAAGGTGGGGAGCATGAGCAGAGGGCATAGAAGCAAGTAGAATACAGAACAGGCATGTTCAGGGAGTAGCCAGGTTTTTGGTTTGGAATATTCAATTCCTGAAGGGAAGTGGTAAAAAGAAAGCAGGGTGTTGGGGGGGCGGGGGAGAGCCTATTCCCTGGCCCAGCAAGTTACCCCCCAGGGTGAGGAGGCCCCTCTTCTGTGGACATCACAGCACCAAGGCAGGCTCTGAGTGCCGGAGAGGCCGCAGGGGTGGATCTGCTGAGGGTCCACCATAGGGGGCGTGGAGAACAGCAGGCCCTGACCCAGGGCCCGAACCAGGCTGTCATGGAAGGTCCTGAGGGTAAGAGGTTATGAGGGTGTTTGGTGAAAGGTGAATGGTCTGGACCTTTGGGTAGTCACAGTGTTGTCACATGCCAAGGACTGAAAGAGGGGATCCAAGAGGAACCGTGGTGGTGGGAGAGCAGATGGGGAAACTGGCTTTCCACATGTTATATTTGCGCTGATGACTGAATAGCCAGGCAGTGATTTGTTTTGGGGGTGAATTCCTTTAAGCCCCCTCTCTTTCACTAGCCTTGACCCTAAAAACCACACCCAGCCCTCCCAGGCCTGGAGTGCCTAGGCCATACTCTCCTTGAAGTGGGGGAGGCAGGGCCTCTGGCAGCCTGGGCTCTCTGCACCCACGGGGGTCTCTGCCTTGCATCTGTGAGCACGTGAAGCCAGTTGCTCCCCTGTATCAGGCTGTTAAAACCTTCTCTGGAACCCCAATGCGTGTTTGGATTTTGGGATTTTTATTTTATTTCAAAAATCCATGTGAACTTGACATGTATTCCATCATATGCCTGCTTGCTTTAATATAAAGGTGCTGCTTTCCTTAATAATGAGCTTGGCAGACCCTCTAGAAAGAAGCCCTGAGATCATCCTGTGGCCCTTTTGTTATCACAGTTTGAAAAGTCAGACTTGCCTGGTGGAAGCTGCTTCCTCTTGCCCTGCTCATCCTACAGTCCCCATGACCCAGAGCTTCAGAAAGAACTTTTTCCAGCCAGGCCGAAGGGGTGGAAGTGCAGGCCCATCCCAGAGAGATAGGGGCTCTGGGCTTGCTCTCTCTTTCTCTCTGTCCCTCCCACCTCCACCCCTCCATCCATCCCCCTGAAAATAGAGTGTAATTTATAGGTGAGTCAGCTGAGCTCCAGAGAGGCTAAACCACTTACCTGAAGGTGAACAGCTAGAAAACCAGGAGACTGCAACGAAGACCTGACTTGCTGTGTCTCTCTGACTCATCTGTGCCAACTTTAGGTGTCTGCGGCTTGTGCCCCAAGTCCTGGTAGGAACCGAGGGAGACTGTCAAGAGCCCGTCATCCACCCAGCAGCTGGTTCTCTGCTCTGTGAACATGAGCAGCCTCTCTCCGCCCCCTCATCATGCCCCCACTTGCCAGCCTGAGTGTAAGGCCTTGTAGCACCTGACTCTCCTGGCGGGGCTCAAGGCCCCGAGCTGTCAGTGTTTCTGTCAGGCTGCCTGGCGCCTGGCAGAGGGGGCTGGAAGCGACCGTGGTGTTGGGCCTGGCGGTCAGGCCAGGCCCGTTCTTACCCTGCACTCACAGAGGTCTGAGAGTTGTCTGTGAGGCGCTGAACACACAGACATAGTTTTAAGGCAGAGCCATTTCTGTTGATCTTGGAGCTGCCAAGCCTTGTCTCCTCCTCTCCCTCCCCTTCTTAACCCTCCCACTTTAACTTCCATCCCCTGCCAGCCCTCCTGGCCTGTTACTCTACCTTGCATCTGAAGTGCCAGGCACCTGGCCTGCTAAGCTGCAAGCCTGTCAGCCCTGGGCTGGCTTTCCTGAACAGGAGGCAGAGCCTGACCTGAGAGCAGGGCCACGTTGTCTCGTTCAGCACTAAACCCCTGACGCCTGGTGGGTGGGTGCCTGACGCTTACGAGCTAGTGGAGGGGCGTTTTATTGGGTGGTGTGAGAAGAGGGCACAGCCAGCCCAGGTACCAGGCTGGGCCTGGTTGGTCAAGGAAAAGTAGTTCAGAGACAAGCAAGAGGCCCGGCCAGGCACACACTCCCTTGGGGAGCCTGGCCTGTGACTGTGGAGGGGTGCTCTGGCCTGTGACTGTGGAGGGGTGCTCTTGCAAGGGATAGACTGACTACCGCTTCAGAGTCGGCCCTCTGCACCCACTTAAACCAGCTGTGTTCTTAGGTGTTATTTTTTTTTCTTTTTCATTTGAACTTGGAGTCTGTAATTAACCTCCAATAGGTCGCAGTCACTTTGTGGGTGGGGGGAGGGGAGGGGGTCGGCCCACAGCCCGCCAGCAGCAGGACAGTGGGAGACTTTGATGCCAGGCGGGCTGGCCGCATTGTCTCCAGGTGTTGCCCTGCAAAGGGGACTGCTCAGCCTTAGTCATGAGGTGAGGATCATTAACCCTTTTAAGAGTCCGCTGCCCCTGCCCCCTAGGTGCTGGGAGGGAGGCCGGGCCAGGTCCTCCCTGGCTGGGCTTCCTGGCCATGTCCTGGGCGTCTGTCTTGCTCTCAGATCTCTGCAGGCTCCGCACCCACCGCCCACTGCCGAGAGGAATGAGGTCAAGCTCCTGGCAGCAGCGGTACCTCCTGGCCTCGGGGCTGGGATGTGGGAAGGGAGCAGCCTTGGTTCTTGCTGCTGTTGTTATCTCTAGTGAGGTGCTTTCTGGGATTCCCTGTCAAACAGACACAGGCCAGATGCCCTGGCTTGGCATCGGGCAGTGAGGAAGCAGAGGCCATCAGCTGCCCTGGGGCCCAACTCGTGGCAACTGGGATATGTCTTAAGGCTCTGGAGGACCATCCTCAGGGAAATCCTTATATGGAGACCTGGTCATCTCTGAGAGCCCTTCCTCTTATTGGCATAAGACTGCCAAAGGAGATTCCCCCACACGCCCACTACAGTGAGCCCGTGGGAAAGGACGAGCGAAAGCTGGTGAGTGGCCTTTCCAGGAGAAGGGGCGCTCAACAGAGAGGGCTCGCTCCGAGGAGGGAATGTCGGGGAGATGACGCGGAGCCACCCCATACCCAAGGGCTACCCAGGCCACCGGTGTGCCACCCACCCCTCCACCTCAGGAACCCAGGCCCCAGACCCGATGGGGTGACAAGCCCCACCCTTCTTGAGCACACACATCTTCCTCCTGCTGCCCCCATCAGTCCACTGTCCTGCGTGCTGAGCCTTCGCAAGCTCCTCTGTGTGTGTTGGCGGGTGGGGAGGATGCGTGGGTCCTCAGGACTGCAGCTCCTCTTTATCTGCAAAGCCGAGTTTATAGAGACGTTCACTGCAGTATCATTAACATTGGCAGAAAGTTGGATTGGAAATAACCCATTCATCTGAACAATGGAGTATTATGTAGTCATTAAAGTGATTTAGATCTGGATCGCTAGACTTGAGAAAATGTTTTTGTAATATACTGTAAACTAAGAAAAGTAGGATATAAAACATTTTAAAGAGAAAATTCTTGCAGAAGATACTTGAAAATGTTAACAATGGCCCTCTCTCTGGTGGTAAATGAGTTGACTTAAATGTGTATTTCGTGATCCTTACTGGTATAGTTTTTCTATAATGAAAATGTATTTTCTTATATGATAGCTAACTTCTGGAGTGGAGTGGTTAGTCCATACAGGGCTAGGCCATTTCTGTATGGACAGAGCACAGAATCTGGCACCCAGTAGGCAGGCACAAAACCGTGTTCACTGACTGCAGCTTAGTGCCTGCCTGCTGGCTTGCTTCCACTCCTCCATATTCTGGGTTGCTTCCATCTTCCATCCCAGGAAGCTGTTTCTTAACTTGGTTTGGCTCTGGCCCCAAGACACTCTTGGGACACAGCACAAAGGTCTCTGCACCTCATGCTGTGCCCTGGGCTGAAAAAGAGACCCATACAAATCTGTGCCCGGCTGAGAGGGTGTCCAGGCAGGCGCTGCTGCTGCCCAGGTCCTGTTTCGGGTCCCATAGCACTGTCTCCAGGTCCTCCAAGGCCTGCTGTATTAATAGCCCCTCAGGGGCCCCAGGGGCTGGTACTGGATCCATTGACTGGAAGCCACAGTAGAGAAGCCATGGCAGCTCTAGAGAAGGAAGCACGGAAAATGCATAAAGTAAGATGTGGCTGTTCCGTAGCCTACAGGCCCATCACATCTATGAAACAAGTGCAGGCCATCTTCCAGAGGATGCTTGCTGCAGGAAGCCTGGTGAGGCTCAGGGTCCAGGAAGGAGGGTGCAGAGATCCTTGGGTGTTGTTCTGAGTGCCCTCCAGGGGGTGTTCTCTTTTCTGCCACCTGAGCTGCTGCCCCTCTCCCAAGGGATTCTCCTGAATCAAAAAATATAGGCTGTTCTCAGGATCCCAGTTCCTTTCAAAATGTCCATCCTTGTTTTCCAAAGAGCTGTGAATTTAGGAGACCAAGATTTGCAGCTGCTAGTGCAGGAGACAAGGTTTCTAGCAGCTCAGATGAATTTTTTGAGGTGCCACCAAGAAGACGCTTCGTATAGAACACAGCGTGCTTCAAATGTAGGCTTATTTTGATTTGTCTTCCTTTTGACCAGCGCTGTCTAATAGAGATATAATACGATCCGTATATATAACTTAGAATTTTCTAGAATGCACCTAAAAAGTAAAAAACAAAAACAAAAAAAGGTAAAACAAATGGAGATTTCTTGTCCTGGTTCCTGCCCACACCTCACCTGGACCCTGCCTGCCTCTCCAGGCCCCCTTAAGCGCCTCTGTACCCACTATCTCCAGTTGCATGGGCCTCTTTTGTCCCTTAAACTGACCAAGCTCATTCTCACCTCAGGGCCTTTATCCAGCTGCTTGTTACTGACTCACAGTTCCTGATGGTTATTTCCTATCTGTCTCACTAAAATTCAGGCTCTCTGAGAGCAGGAACCATCTCTGGCTTATTCGCGGCCATGGACTCGGGGCTCAGAATAGTGCCAGGCACGTAGCAGGTGAAGGGTATAGTGGCTGGAGTCCTGGGCTGCAAATGAATTGCACAGGTTGTTCTGAGTGAGTGTCCCTGAATTTTGGCTACCTGGCCACTCCGGGCTCACACTTGGCGGGGTGAGCTCCTGTGGCCTGTAGCGGAGTCCTGGGCTTTCCACAGGTGGCCAGAACCAATTTCAGAGCCCACAGTTCTCTGGGCCCTCTGAACTGGGTTCGGTCTCTGCGTAACCTCCTCCCCCACACATACCCCATGGAGCACTGGACACAGCTCAGTGCAGAGTATTCACCGGGAGTCAGGAAACAAGTCAGTAGAGTGACCGCTGCTTCCTCCAACCTGGTGTCTCCCCTGTCCCCATCCTGGCTCATTGGGAGGGAAGTGACCACAGGTGGGGTGGTAGGGACAGGGGCCCCCTTGTCTCAGGACTGCAGCAAAGGTCAGTGCTCCCCAAGCAGGGGAAGGACCTCTCAGAACCTGAGAAGAGCATTCTGTGCCCCCAGTTCACAAGGGAGTGGCGCCTGAGGGCTTAGATCACTGGTGTCAACTCAACCTCTGAGCAGAGCTGCCTGTGAGGTGTGTTCAGTGTGTAACAGTCACTGAGCGATGTCTGCTCCCAAGACATGTGCTTTCCTCTGTGTGCGTGTGTGCGCGCGCGTGTGTGAGTGTGTGTGTGTGTGTGTGTGTGTGTGTAAGTTAGAAAATCCCTGAGGAGCCTTTAAAATCCACATGCCTGGATTGACCCTCACAGGTTCTGCTTCAGAATATCCAGGATGTGTTCCAGACACCTCCATAATGTTTAAAGCTTCCCATTTGATTCTTATGAGTATTCAAGGTTAAGAACTACTAGAGTGATTGGGACCCCAGAGCAAGCAGACAAAGGGTGGGATGCCAATAGGGGAAGGAGGCTGAGATTGGACTTCAGTCACCCCTACAGTCATGAAGTTCCAGGAAATCCAGTGGTTAGTGGGAGTCACAAAAGATACACAGGGATGTGCATGCACAGAGGAAAAAACAGTATAAAAATGTTAGAAGCAGGTAATGGGGGGGGGGGATTGTAGCAAATGGCTAGTAGGCTTAATATTTATAAAGAACTTTTACAGATCAATAAAAGGATGAGCACCTATTAGAAAAACCAGAGTACAGACAAGAATAGGCAATTTAAAAAGAAATACAATGGGCCGATACACTGGAAAAGCAGGTCAGCCTCACCGATAATCAAATAAATGCAAATGAAGACAACAAAGAGACGTTATCTTCTGCCTAGCTAATTGGTGAAGATTAAATACATGATAATACCTCATGTTGGTGAGGGTGTGGAAAAAACAGACACTGTCATTCACTGGTGGGAGTGCAAATTAGTGCAACCTTTCCAGAAGGCAATTTGGCAAGGTGCAGAGCCGAGGAAGATTGCATGCCCTTTTGACGCAGCATTTCCACCTTTAAGGAGGATCGCCTTAGGAATAGTCATGGATAATAATAACAGTGATCGCTAACCTTTATTAAATGCTCCATGCCTGCCAGGCTCTGCACGCATTATGTCATCATCATCATCCCCTCATCCCACTGGGTCGGAGCTATCATCACCTGTCTGACACTGATGAGGAAACTGAGGCGCAGAAAGATTAAGTCTATAACCTGAGGACACAAAGCTGAGTTACAAAACCCGCATCTGAACCCAGGCAGTCTGAACCAGCGGCCGCACTGCCCATGTCTCAGTGTACACTGGGGGTGTGCAGAAGATGCACACACTGGGGTGCAGCTGCAGGGTTCCTCCTCCAGGCTTATTTGTAATGAGGGAGGGGGAGGGTAAGGAAGGAGGCATGCCAGAAGCCCCCAAATGGGAATTGGGCACATAAATCATGATACATCTATACATGAATACTATACAACTGTGGAAAATGATGCTATCACAAAATATGCGTGTAAATACTGAGGGTTTTTTTGATTTATCCGTAGACAGTCTCTGAAAGGCTGTCAGTGGAACTGAGCAAGCTGCTTGCCTCCTAGAAAGGCGGGTATGTGGCTGCGGTCAGAGAAGTTTAAGTGCTGGGTTTGTTTTTTAAGCTGTCTGCCCTTACTTCCTGAGTTTCAAATCATGGGACTGTATTATCTATTAAAATGCATGTCTATAAATATTTATATCTATGAATATATATAAAAACATTTGTTGTAACATCTAGTATACATGACTTGACTTCCTTGAAATGCTACTAAGAGCTCTAAGAAAGTTGTTCCAAGGCTCTCACTTATTTGGAGAATCGTAATGAAGCCAGTGAAGATACTTCTTTATGTACGACATGTTCCCCAACTGACTGACTCATGGAACCCTTTTATCAAGGAATATCTGTTACCTCCCTGAATATTCATGTCCTATAAAATTTGGTTTGGGAAATGTTATTAATATTTAAGGCCAAAGAAACATATCTCTGGCTCTGATCCCGTTTCCTAAAATGAACAGAATCATTTCACAAGTGCTATTTTTCAACTCTACGTAACACATTTTTAAGGCTTTGGAAGCCCTTTCTCTTCATGTTCTCTGCCCCTGAACCCCACTTCTGTCTACACCCTACTTAGGAGCCTGGGGCTAATCAGTGAGGGTCCCTTACATATAGCCAGGGTGGGCTGACAGTCCCCAGAGGGCCCTCCCTTCCCTGACCATGGTCTCTGTTCCTCACTGGACGATGAGGCTGCAAAAGCAGCAGAACCCATTGTGAATCCAGGGACCTGACTCCAGTCCCAGCTCTGTGGCTGCCTGGCTGTGTGACCTTGGTCAAGTCTCTTAACCTCTCAGTCTCATCCTCCTCCATTAGTAATGGCACTTGCCTTCCGGAGCTCAGGAAGCAAATGAGAATGTGCCGAAAGGCAACCCATCTCCTGTGAAGGGCAGTCCCCATGGAAATTATTACAAATAGCGGGGAGCACGGGCTTGCCCTGGCCTTCCTGACAACAGGGCACTTTTCCCTTCATTTGCTTGCTTTCTCTTTTTCCCTAAGATTGTGGGTGGGAGGGAGTGAGGTGATGAGACGTGGAGACTGAAGCGTGCGGAAATCAAATGGTATTTACAGCCCTGCACCCATGGGTGGGTCTGTGCCTTTCCCCACACAGCTCCCCACTTTGCCCTTTCACATCAGCACACCCCAAACACATGTGATTTTCCCAAGCCCAGCTCTGACTTTCCCTGCCCCCTCTTTCCAGCCCCATTCTTAGCACGTCACTGAATGGATTTGCTCGGTTGCCTGGGCTGGGGTCGCTCCTCCGGGCTCTGCTGTGGTATCAATGCCAGGTTAGGACTCTCCTGCCAGACCCAACTTCCTGAGCACCAGAGCTGGGCCAGTCATTGTGGTCCCCTGGTGTCCTCTGGGACAGAGCTAGACCCTCACTCTGAAATGGAGGAGACCTGTTTTTGTCCTAGTTCTAGCATCTGGGGGAGATGACTTCACCATCCTGAGCCTCAGTTTCACCATTTATAGCGGGGTTTGTTCTGCGTTGAACTCACAGACTTGCTTTCATAAGCTAATTCGTACAAGCACAAATGTATGTAACGTTCCTAGGCACAAAGGAAAATCCTACGTAGTGACCACATTGATGTCACTGCAGACCTCTAAGTGCTGTGGAACTGAACTAGGAAACCACACCAGGAGGGTTCCCCTGCCAGGGACCCTTCTTCCACTGCTCATGCTGGCACTGCTCCCCTCAGCACACACCATGCTCACCTCCCTGCCTTGTACCCCACAGCCACCCGGCCCAAGCTGAAGAAGATGAAGAGCCAAACAGGGCAGGTGGGTGAGAAGCAATCACTGAAGTGCGAGGCAGCAGCGGGGAACCCCCAGCCCTCCTACCGCTGGTTCAAGGACGGCAAGGAACTCAACCGCAGCCGCGACATCCGCATCAAGTACGGCAACGGCAGGTGAGCAGCTACACCCTCCGTCCACTCACACCCTGAGAAGCAGGGGCCTGAGCTGGGCAGATCCCAGGCGTGTGCTCCACACCCAGCCCTCGAACCAGTCCCATTGCTCCTTCCTCGGTGCACCCCATTTCTCCTTGCACCCCTGGGCCCCTCTGGCTCCGCATGGTTGAAGGCAATCTGACTGTCAAAGTCAGCGTTACCTGTGGAAGTCTCACCTTGGCTCCAAAACTTCTCAAAGGACTTGCTGCAGCATGTGCAAGCCTCTTTCCATCTTGAACTTGTGAGGCAGGGCCTTCCGGCACCAGGAAAGCCCAGGGACCCCAGGGCATCGCCCCCTCGTTCTCCCGCTTTTCGCAGCCACTGAAAATTCTGCGTGCCCTAAGAGCCTGGGGACTTCCCTCTCCAGCCAAAGAGCACCCAGTCTTCCTGTCCCTCCAGAGGGGCTTACAACCGCTCTCCCTGAGTCGTTTCCTTGCTAACACCCCAAATTGCAAATAAAGATGATCTTGGAGGATCCGGCCTGTGTGCAGACTGTTCTGCTGTGCTGTGTGTCCTGGGTGTGCAGCCCAGACTGGGCCTTAGTTTCTCCCACCTGTGAAGGAGGGTGGGGGTCAGTCTGGGAGGTGCTTCCAGTTCTCTACTCTCCTTCCAAGAGTGGGGAGCAAGCACAGGCTCGGCCATCTGGATAGTGGTCCAGGGAGAAGACAGAAAGTACTTTAGGAAAGGTTTGGCTTAGATCAAATGTTCATGGCTGGAAAAATACTGCTTCCCAGGGGAAGCGGGGTGAGAGGTTTCAGTGTGTCCCCAGTCTATTGAGTTAGCAAGAAATTCGGGGTGTCCCCAATCTCCCGTTCAGAGGCAACCCTACTTACTCATTGCCGCTGTGCCGCAAGACTGGCTCCAGACTGGAGCGGAGCATGGGAGCCTCTGGAGCCGCCCTCCTCCCGGCCCCTCTGCTGGAAGATGGCCTCTGCCCGGCTTCGCTGAGACGTCAGAAGTCAGAGCCGCGTGTGCATGCCTGCCTCCTCCTCACTCTCGGGCTGTCCACGGCCTGGCCCACCGTGTCCCCCATTCCCACTCCCCAGATCGCTGGCTCACCCTCACCGCCACTGCACGCGCACAGCGTACCCCCCAGAGCCCCACGGGCAGCAAGCTCCTCTGGCGACACCAGCTCTGCGCTCTACCACGAGCCCGCCGACAGCGCTTCTCTGCAGCAGCTCTCCGTCCTCTTCTCTGTGTCCTCTTCCTCCTCCGGCTGTGCCCCATCTTGCCTCTCCCCTACTCCACTTCTCCCCCTCGCTTCTCCCCCATCAGTGGCAAGCCCAAGACTCCACTCTTTCAGCCCCCACCCCCCTTTGCTCTGCTGGCCTCTGCCCTGTGAACACACCCCTGTGCTCTAGGTGTGCCCCGGGAGGACCTGCGACCCAGAGCTCCTGCCGCAGGTCTCCGCCGTGGCATGGCTGCCACCTGCTCTCCCCCGGGCTCCTCCCGGGCTCCTCCCGTGCTTCAGCCACTTCCTCCCAGTCACCGTGTGTGTTGGAATGGTTCTGTCTTTTGGGCTTCACGTCTCGCTTCCTTCCCTCTCCACCTGCAAGTGATCTTACCCGCTCATTTCTGACAACTAACAGTGTCTGTTGCTAGCCAGTGACTATTTTTAGCCTGAGCTAAACACCTGCCGGCTGAGCACCAGATACGACCCTGAGGTGTCTGGGTCACGACACCTCTGGGTCAGAATGCCCCAGTCTGGCCTCCCCCTGCGCCAGGCCCTGCCCTGTGCACGCCCACCAGGGGACTCCCCTCTCAGCTGCCTGCTGCTCAGCACATGCCCCGCGCCATCTCCTCTGGGACATGCACCCTGAAGGGAGGCGCCGTCTCCCTGCCCTGGGCCGCTTTATTCGCCCCCCCTGCCATTAGCTCCTTCTATCCCACGCGTGATCCCCCCGCCCCACCCCGCTCTGGGCCCCAGGCCCTTGAGAGCGTGTTGCCATATCTGACACACACATGCTGAGTGTCAGGTTTCCTGCCAGAGACTAGCACTCCGCCAGCGAAGGGGACAGGCATGGCCCCTCGTGTAGAAGCCAGTAAAAGCTTCAGCCCTTTTTTCAGAAAAATACAGACTTTGCCCCCCTGGTTGTCACTGCCATTCTCGAGGTCCACGGGGTCGCTGGACCCATGACCCGGCCATGGCTGACCTTCACAGCGTGGACACACACCCCATCATTCGCTCAGTTCCTGACAGGACTGGGGCACTGCCGTGCCAGGTTCAGCCCAGGCCTGGGGCCCTTCCGAACCTCCGCTCCCCGTCTGTGAGTCTCCGCCCTGCCGTTCCCTCACCTTTGTTTCCTAGTCTTTCTTTCGTGACCGTTGACCTGGGCCCGGGCTTGTCCCTGCGTGGCAGCGCCCCAGTGCTCCTGTGGCTGGCAGAGTCCAAAGGCCAGCTCGGACCGGCGTCCTCGGGCCAGCGTCCCACACCCTCGAAGAGCTCTCGGCACCTCCTCTCCTGGTGGCTGAGACAGTCTCATTGCCTTGTTGGGGACCTCCTCGCTCACACGAGAAGCCTCGCTGACTGCGTGCCCCTGTGCATCCCCTTCTCCTGTGGTCCGGCACGGGGTCCGTGCTTGGTGTTGGCTCGCGGGACTCCAGCAGCCTCGCTCTCGCCTGAGCAGCGGGTGATCCTGGGGCCAGGCAGGTGCCTTTGGGCTGACTTTGAGCCAGCGGCTGTCCTGGCGAGACTCCTCTGACAGGGTCAGCCAGTCCAGGAACAGGGCCTGGTCAGTCTTCTCCGGGTTCTTGGGGGTCCCCAAGTACCCTTCACCCCTGCCTGTCAGAACCTTGTCCCAGCAGCTGCGTTTCTGAAACTTCCTTGCTTTCCTGTCCTGCCCTTGGGCTTACAGCAGTGAGTTGAGAGCTGGAGGAGTGGGTCGCGATGGGGAGCTTGTGATTCCCCACGAACCGATTCCCTGGGAGCCCCTCAGGGAGAGGAGCCATCTCACATGCATGCCCTGCATCAGGGCCTTCCTTGCCATGGGAGCAGGAGTCTCTTATTTGGCAGAATCTTCTCTCTCCCGCTCTCTGAACCCCTCTGCACTCTGTCTGCCCAGGTCCCACTCTGTTGTCTTCAGAGACCCCCTTCCCAGCAGGACTGTCTATCTCTGGGCCATGCACCGAGGTACCTCACTCAAGCCTCTCCGTGCCAGGAGAAAGCTGCCCCCCAAGCCCTGGGCATGGAGCCCTCCCCTGCAGAACCGCGTGTTCCCTTATTTATGAGGGACAGGCTGGAACAGGCCCCTCGGGCAGGCAGCAGGAGGAAGGCGCTGAAGAAAATGTGCGGACGGGTGGAGGACACAGCCGCCCAGATCCCATCCCTGCCAGCAGAAAACTGGCCGAGGAAGGAAGGAGGGGCATCCACGGCGGGGGCAGGCCTAGGTCAGGACCACACTGGGCGTGCCAGGAAGATGGGAGAGTCCTCACTCTTTGGGCGTCCGACTGGATCTGGAGTGAGGGCAAAACTTGGTGGTGGCTGCCACAGAGTAGCCCGCCACCCGCTGTGACCCCAGAGCCTCTTTTTCAGGTCTGGGGCCCACCTCCCTGGAGCCAGCGAGATCAGTGCACAGCGGGTAAACCTAGATGGCTGCAGCCGGCAAGCCGAGGCGTTTGCTGCTGTCCCCTTGCCTCTTCGGGTTCCTCAGAGGGAGGTGTGGCTCTGAGCCTCCTTTCCACAGGTCTCTCCGTCCAGCAAGCAGCCCCTCAGTTCAGTGCTGGTTTTTATCTCTTCAGATACTGTGCACCTAGCTCCACCTGGCGCTGCCATGAAATGTGGGGAAAGCACCTTTGAATTCAGCTACGGGTCAAGGAAGCTCTGGCTCTGTGTCCCCTGTAATCCTTCCCTTGTTTGTCCCCTGATCTTCACCCCTTCAGATGACCCCCTCCTCTGCCCATCTGGGGTCAGGGGAGAGCTGGTGGCCGGAAAGCGAGAGAAGCCTGGTCTTGGGGCAGCTGGGCTTTGTGGCATCTAATTAGGCTGGAGCCAGGAAGGAGATGCTGTCTCAGCCAGAGGGGCCTCCAGGGCTCTGTTTAATGAAGGGAGCAAACTTGGATTGACAGAAGAGGGCTGTAGGCAGAGGCCAGACCAAGGAGACCGTCCTGAACCGGGCGGGCAGGGGAAGGAGGCTGGCAGCTGCCACTGTAGCGTGTACAAGGACAGCGCCACAGTGACAGGGCAACTGGCAGGACAACCCCTGGAGTTTGTTTGGGAGACACTGGAGTAACTAAGTCTGGAAGAGACACCCCGCCCCGCCCAGGCAGACGTGGAGCCAGGAGACGGGTCTCACGCAGAGCCCAGGTAGGGAGGTGGCCAAGTTTGCTGCCTCGCAGGCCTGGGTGGTCTCTGTCCTCCATGCCCACCAGCTCAGCTGTTTTACATCACTGGCTCAGGCCGGGGCAGTCTGCTACCCTGAACCCTGTTCACCTGCCCTCCAACCTACCGCACATATCCTGGGAAGCTGGTTTTTTAATTTGAGACTAGAAAGAGGTGGTTACAGAATCTAAAGAAATGTTAGTGCTATTCCTTCTTGACCCTTGGGGGCCACCTGGAGATCCCTGGCTTACCCTTAGCTTAGACTGCCCCAGAATACCTGGTGAGAGGGAGGGCTGAGGCACAGACGCTGCAGCACCCAGGCACCCTGGGTAGGTTCAGAGAGACACTGGGGAGGGAGGAGAGGTTCGGCAGGGTTTTCTGGAAGAAGAAGGAAGCGGGCCAGGTGCCCTGGAGTCACCACCACGCTGGAATCCCTTCCCAGGCCGGGCCCTGAAACTCCTGACCTGCAGGGACGGAGTACAAAGCCCTCCACGGTGGGCGCCGGCCCAGCTTCAGGCTCCAGGAGAGGCCGCGTGCTGCTGAGAGGCCGCTGCCCTCGCCAACCCCAGCTCCTCGTCAGCTCTACCTGGCCCTGCTCTGTGCCCTAGACCAGCTTGGAAAGCCCTCTAGGACTCAGTCTCACCATTTGTACTGCCCCGTTTCTCTCCAGATTATTCATTAGGGTCAAGTCAGGCTACAGGGATGGGATCTTTTTGTTCCTGAGGTATCCAAGCTCCCAGCACACAGAAGGCACTCCTCTGTGTTGAGTGAAAGAAGGAAGTGAGGGAGAGGCCACAGAACCCCATGTCAGGCGCTGGGAAGGCAGAGGAGAGTCGTGATGGGGACTGGGAGACTGGCACAGTTACCATGGGAACCTGCTAGAAGGGCAGCTCTCCCAGCTACCTGGGAATAGGCCTCTGCATCTGGAGAGACAGCCTGCACCTCTCAGGGACGGCTGAGGTTGCTGGCAGGCTGGGACTGCCCCACTGGGGATGAGCGGGACACGGCATTGAAAGGAGAGCGGGGAGGTTGTCATGTGACTGCCTACAGGACCTTCTTTCTGCCCCTGGGAAGGCCGTGAGGATTCTCAGATTTACAGGGTCCCGCCCTGGCTGCTCCTCAGTGCCCAGGTCTTCCTCCTGCTCCAGGGACTTGGCATGCCAGCTGAACCCCAGAGATGGCTGATCTGAGGGAACCTGTACCCCTTTCGCCCTGAAGGCCACTGTGGCTCTGCAGGGAGAGGTGACTGCTGGGTGACTGCTGGGGAACCACAGCCAGCCTGGGCCCCGGCTCATGCCTCTCCCCCTCTCTCCCCTCCCTAACCAGAAAGAACTCACGACTACAGTTCAACAAGGTGAAGGTGGAGGACGCTGGGGAGTACGTCTGTGAGGCCGAGAACATCCTGGGCAAGGACGCGGTCCGTGGCCGGCTCCACGTCAACAGTGGTAGGTGGTCCCCCAACCCAGGGAGGGGACCTGCAGGGGCTCGGCGGGGCAGGCCAGTTGCCCCCAAAGCCTGGGGAGGCCTGCGCATGAACCATCTTGCACTTGACTCCTGTCCCTCCCGCTGCTGCCATATCAAGCCCTGAGATCTGGACCGATTCAGAGAAATGCAGTCAAAGCATAAATGTTTAGCTTTGTTATCTGGGCCTGGAAGAGCCGCCAGCTCTCATTTTAAATACCCTGAAAACTAAATATTTTGAAATCAAGAGGTGGGGGTAGGGGAGGATATTTTTAGAAGGCAATTATGGGAGGCTGGGCTGCCAGGAGCTGGGCTCTGGGGAGAGGCAGCCCGGGGTGTGTGAGCCAACTGTCTGTTGCCTGCTGCTTTGCTGGGTGCAGGCAGCGTGTCCCGGGGACGTGGAGGCAGCTGTCAGGGGTGGCTGGCCCCTCCCCCACAGATCATCCTGTCCCTTAAGGCCCGAGGATCAGGGCCGCAGGGCCCCTTAGACACCCCCTCTGCAGCAAGGCCCAGCATCAGCGTGGAGGCCACCTCCCTGCCCGCTGTCCTCTAGGACCCTGGTGGTTTCCCTTGACAGGAAAGTCGCCAGAGCTGCCTGTCCTCAGGTGACATCCCCTCGGCTCTAGCCGAGAACACCGAACCCACAGAGCCCCTCCCTCCTGAACACCCACGGCCTCGGCACACTGTCCCGCTGGCTGCTTACCGAGGCCCCTCCCATCCGACCCCCTGCCCAGAGTCTGATCCTGCTTGTCCGCCTGCCCTTACTTCCAGCGGCCAGCCCAGGACGCCTGAGGCCCGGCCTTGCATAGAGAATCTGGAACATTCGCTGCTGTGGGGCCCTCCCCAAAAACCTCTGCTCAAACCCCGTCTGTCCCACCCTGTGAGGGACTCCCCCCATTCTCCCAGCTTCTCAACGCCTCTGGCCCCCAACACTGGATCTAACGGTTCCGAGTGTCCTCGTTAGTCTTCTTTTTGGACCTTTTTCACACCTGTTCCTTCCATTTCAGCCCCACCTCCGGGGCAGCCCTAGCCCAGCTTGTGTGTCCACTCCCTGCCCAGCAGTGGCCCCGGATACACCATCATCCGCCACACCCCACCCTGGCGCCTCTGAGCCGGAGCTTCGTCTGACCAGAGCCCGGCTCTCCCCTCGGCTAGTCTGGCGTCTCCCATCCTCGCTGCCGCCCACCCCTTACCTCCTCATTCTTTGGTTGCAATCTTAGTTTTCCTGTCATCTGTCCAGGCAGAGTTGTGCACTGGCCGCTCCAACCCACCGAGTGTCACCCCCAACTCCAACTCGCGGGGCTCACGGCGGCCTACGAGCAGTGCTGAGTGCTCCGGGATCCAGCCTTAGCGCTCTCTTCCCGCTAGTGAACTGTCTTGTGAGGGCAGCCTCCCGGGGGACTGTGTGCGGAGCAGGAGGGCAGGGAGGAGGAGGCCTTCTTCCCGGGGAGTGACGCCGATAACTACTGTTTACCGGGCGTGCCCTGTGCGGGGTTCCACGTCGTCTCTTGAGCCCTTACTGAGGTCCCTGATGTATTTTATAAATTGAGATTGATGCTCAGAGAAACTAAATATTCCGCCTAAACTGAAACAGCTAGTCAGCGATGGCGCTACACAATAGACAGTTTGCCACTCTGCCCTCAGGGACTAGCCCTCGGGCCTCACTCACCACAGGTACCTGGTCAGTATCGTTTAAAAGGTCTTACTCCCTGCTCCAAAGCTTTTTCTGACTCCCCCATGCCCCTGCCTGGGCGTGGTTGCACTCAGAGTGCCTGGACCCGCCCCGCCCCAATCTGCCCCATGGACCAAGCCAGTTCCCAGTGCCCCCTAGTGCCAGCCATAGTAGACATTCTCAGACCACACTGGACCCGAGGTTCCCTGTTTTATTACTCAAGACTTCCTTGGTCGGAACTGACTTGGCTTAGTCAGCTAGAACCCCACTTAGCGTCCAAGAGCTCAGAGCCTGGGTCAGGACGCTCTGTCCCTCTGTGCGGGTGGCACTGTAAGATGGACTTCTCCCATCTCTGGGGAGGAGGTGGGGAAGAAGAGGCCATGGCCTCAGACAGCCCGGGTTTATCACCCCCACCCACCACCCAGGGAAAGGACAGAGCCCATCGCTGCAGCTCCTCGCGTGAGCCCCAGAGGGCCTCCCAGACCCTGCGAAGGTGCCTGCCCAGACCCCTGTGCTTAGGGGAGGGGCGCCGTCCTCACCAGGTCTGCGAGTGTGCAGAGGAGCGTTGCAAGGCCGAGCGCAGCGAGCAGTGGCCCTGCCAGAGTGGGCAGGGGTCCTTCCCTAGAGGGAGAAGGGGAAGCTGCAGGCAGGAAACCACAGGAGCACCCTCTCTCCTGGGCCTGAGGCTGAGGATAGTTGTGAGGCACCTCCCCACACCAGGACCTCAGTCCCCCATGTCTCATTAGGTAGGAAATTGGACAGTGGAGATTCGGGCTGGACCCTGAGGGTTTCCCAACAGTGCTTCTGGCCTCTTGGCCCTCCAGCCTGGCAGGAGAGCAACAGAGCAGAGTGGTAGAGAGAGTCCAAAGCTTTGGTCTTGTCCCAGTTCTATCGTGCAACCCTGGGCGAGACTCCTCTTGCTTTGTCCATGGTTTTCCCAGCTGAGACTGAGCTAGATGATCTCTAAACCCATCCCCTTCAGATTCCGAGAGTGAGTTTGATGTTAAGGCTGGCATCCTGTGCACCAAGCCACTGCCACGCCTCCACTGCCACACATGCACGCACACCGACATCACACACTACGCACTTCTTCTGATGCCCTGTTCAGCCCATGGCAGGCAGGAGTCTACCCTTGATGTGGAGAGGTGAACAGGATTCCTGCCAGGGGCCAGGAAACCCCCACTGGGACATTTCCCCAGACACATACCCAGGCCCCTGTTTATCCCTGGAACCTAGAAGACCTACAGCAACCCTGCGCTGCGGACCGGGTGGAGGGCGGGGAGCGGGCGGGTGTGCCTGCCCCCCTCTGAGTCGTCACAAGGTGGGCTGGCTTGGCCCGCCCAGGCTCCAGGGAAGCCAAGGCTCCAGGGGTGGGGCAGCCAGAGAGGCCAGCGGGGAGGGCAATGGGAGCAAGGGGCAGCAGGTTGCCTGGGGTCACCACTGCGGTCTTAGCAAAACTGCTCTACCCCGGTGAACACACGGGTCCATCCCCAAGTCAGAACAGACCCTTCCTGCAATTTATGGCTCTGCCAACTCAAAGAGGCTTCTGTGCCCCTGAGTTGGCTGGGAGGAAGCGGCTGCAAGAAGTTTGTGTTGCCTTTAAAAAAGTAATCAGCTTGGTTCAATCTTCTGAGTTAAACAACCAGCGGCCTCATCTCCAGGTGAAAGAGACCTTGGGAATGGCCCAGGGTGACTGCACCAGCATCAGGACGTGGGACTTCCTCCCAGAAGGCAGACAGGCTTGACCTGGGATGTCATACGTACACGGGAGCCCTGGGGAGGCCTTCAGGGCCTGCCCATTACCTGGGGCCCTAAAACACTTAGCTGTTCAGTCAGGCACACATGTCTGCTCTCACGCACACATCCAGCAAGGGCTAATCAGCAATACCCTATTCTGAGTTTGGGGGCGTCACTGTCTTGACTCTCAACCAAGTCCCTCAAATGGCAAGAAGTCGAAACCTGAACTCAGAGTGTCTCCCTGTTCTAACACACTGAGGAGGAAGAATAGGGACACCAGTGGGAAAGGGGGGACACTGGTTAGGTGGAAGGGGAACCTGGATGGATGAAGAGACACTTGAGCTGGCCTTGACAGGTCAGCGGGGGTGAGGGTCCCTGGCAGCAGGGAGGGGGTCTCGCCACATCTGCTCAGCCTCCCGGTCCACACTCATTTTTCGGGGACCAGTACACACTCACCCAAGACTCTAAAGGCTGATAAGGACTTCTGAGGTTTACCTTCCCAATTTTTTTGAAATATAATTTACCATTAAGTTCACCATTATTTTAAATATACAATCAACCATCATCACTGATTCCAAAACATTTTCATCACCTCAAAAAGAAATCCATCCCATGAGTATTTATTCCCCATTTTTCCCACCTCCTGGCAACCAGTAATCTACTTTTTACCTCTATGGATTTTCCTGTTCTGGGCATTTCACAAATAGAACCATGCAATATGTGGCCTCTCGTGACTGACTTCTACTTCACATATGCTCTCCAGGTTCATCCACGTTTTACGTGTGTCAGTTCTTTGTTCCTTTTCAGGGCTGCATCGTATTCTATTGTATGGATGGAACACACTGTATTTATCCCTCCATCAGCTTGGGTGGCTGGGTCATTCAGGTGGTCTCCACATTTTAGCTGTTAGGGATAATGCTGGTGCGAATATTCATGTACCAGCTTTGGCAGGCATGTGTCTTCAGTTCTCTTGGCTCTGTATCTGGGAGTGGGATTGCTCTAATGTCATGGAGTGATATGGCAGCTCTGTCTTTAATTTCTTGAAGAACAACTAAACTGTGCCCAAAGAGGTTGCACCATTTTCCATTCTCACCCACAACAGGTAATAATCACCACTTGTTATTATCCATCTTTTTCATTCTAGTCATCCTGTTGGTATCTTGCTGTGGTTTTCATTTTCATCTTCTTGTCCACCTCTCAGGAATATTTGCATTTCATAGCAACAGTGCATCAAACCACAGAAAGACATCAGCAGCAGCCAAGACTACCAGACTAGCCCCCGCGATGGTAGCAAAAGCCTCCTTCCTCTAAAGAAGCAGATACTCATTTGCTCATTACAAATACTTGTAAATATTTGTGAAGCTGCTCTTACATGTCGGGCACTATGCTAGACCCTGAGGTTCACTGGTGAGTGAGACAGAGTGCCCAAGAACCTGCATTGTAGTGGACCAGCTGAGCTTTAAATCACTGGTACAATGAGTCATCTAGTTGTGTTGGTGTAAAGTACTACAAATACAAGCATACAAAGCGAAAAGAAGGAGTAAAGGAGGTGACTGAGAAGCAATTCTGAGATGCTGATTCTCTAAAAGGCCTGAGCAGAAGGGCACCTGGCTTGTTAGGGGAGCTGGGCTAAGCTGGTGTGGTCCAAATACACCAACCTAGAGGGATGGGACCTGGAGCAGGAGGCAGAGAGGTTTTAGACCTAGGCAGGAGTTGGGGTCGATGCGCGTGCAAAAGGAAGTCACTGGAGGGTCTTGACCTTGGAAGCAGTTGAGCCAGTTTACAAAAGACCCCCTTGGCCACTGCGAAGCAGGGAGGCGAGAGAGGGAGGGAAGAGTTGGGGCAGGACGACCAGTGAGGCGGCTGCTGTGGTCATCCAGGGAAAGAGGCCCTGGCAGCCGTGCTGGGGGACAGTGGTGAGGGAGGGAATGGAGCCCGGGGAGGAGAGAGAGGCATGAAAAATCAGAGTTGCCCTCTAGGCCTCTGGTTTGTGCTGTTCGCTACCTGCGGTGGGTGGGACAGAGGAGGAGTGGCTAGAGCAATGAGTGGGAGCTGAGTTCAGGGTGAGGGACGGTGAGGGTCAGCCCAGGGTCAAGGGAGCGGCCAGCTCTCCAACTTAGTGGCCATTGGTCACCTTCACTCCCAAACTCAGGAGCACATAGTGAAAAAAATGCAGATCCTTTGACAAGGGAAGGCAGGCGTGTTGCCTCGGGGCCCTCGTGCCAGGACAGCCTGCGCGCACATCTCCGTGTCCCATCTTCCTGGAGCGAGGCGTCCCCACCAGCAGGGCTGGCTGCAGTGAGGTGAGAGGCCCCACCGTCACTCAGGGCTGGCTTTGAGGTGCTTCTCTCTGAGGTAGAAGGCCCATCTCTCTCTTCCCACACCCCCTGCCGCTGGCTCTCCCATCGCGCTTCCTTTTTGCCTTTCTGTGGCCCCACACCTACACAGTTCTGGCAGCCCAGCTGGAGCCCCGTCTTCTCCAGGAGTCGTCCTTCTGCCTCCCTCAGCCTCCATGAGCACAGACACGTGCGGAGACAGGCCCAAGTAGCTGGCCCTGCCGCCATCACCACTCAGGCCGGCACGGGGCAGACTCTGCACTGTGACTACAGAGGGGGCCAAGCTGGGCTGAGGTTTCTCTGGTTGAGGCTGTGGGCCACATCATGTGTGCATCCGTATGCTTCTATCAAGCCTTGGTGCTGACATGCCCTTCCAAGAGGGGCTCGGTGGCTGGCGAGAATGCTCAGCCGGGCATCAGGAGGCCTGGGCCAGGTCACAGCACAGTGTCCCAGTGCCTGTGACTCCGAACAGGCACAACCTGCTCTCTCCTCACTGCTCCTTGGCCATGTCCCCAGGGACAGGACAGCCGTAGGGTCCTCCGGCAACAGGGATTTACAACTTGCAGATAGGGTCACTTCAACTAGTTCTCTTATCTGTCCCTTCTTAATTCCTGGGTCTCTCTGACCCCAGCAGTAAGGCAGAGAGCAGCGGAGGCCTCCTGTCCCAGCCAGCTTGTGGTCCCAGCTGGACTTGGGACAGAGCATGAGCCGGAGGCCTGAACAGGGGTGGGACTGGAGGGTGCCAGCACAGCACCAGGCGTGATGTGGAGGGGAAGGTGGGAGCTGGCCCTGCCCGCTGGGTTTTATCAGCGAGCTCCTCAGACATATACAGAGGCCAAGCTGTGTATATATACACTCCCCATCTCCACGCTCCATCTGTCTCCACACACGTCTAAACACTGCAGGCGCCAAGTGCCTGCCCTCCTCCTCCTCTCTCCCCCATTACTGTGGGGGTGGTAGGGACTCAGTACCCCTGAGCAGATGGGACCATCCAATGTAGGATGGGGCCGAATCGGTTAGGAGGCTGCTGCTAGTGGGAGCAGGGGCCCTCAGAACCCCACACTCTGAGAGGGGGGAGTAGCACCCTGTGTCTGGCTGCCTGACGATACACAACCTTGGGGGTTGGCTTACCGATGGCAACTGTTTTCACTTGAAAGCAGCTTTCTGGATGCCAGCCCTAATGGGGGTGCAGCGCTTCCATTATTTCCATTTAGCAAATGAGTCGAGTCCGTCAGGTGTGCCATCTGAAACCCCGACCTTGCCCTCGCCAAGTCTCCACATTCCAGCTGCCCCCCAATCCCATCTTCTTCCAGCAACCTGAAGCCCCAGATGTATAGCCAGGGCTACCCAGGGGCTGGAGACTCCCTGCAGAGGCAAGAGCAGGGGTCACCTGGAGGGCAGGTGTGAAGAAGACCTTGGTGGTATTCCCAGGACACTTGGAGCCAGCCCAGCTCTGGGACCAAGGGGGAAAGATGGAAGCAGGCCTCACCCCACACTCTCCCTCAAGAAGGTGACAGTGTCCAGAAGATGCCATTCCCCTCAAAGGCCCTCTTGGCCCACCATGAGCGCCCAGACAGTAACAGACAGCGTGTAGGTGTCTTCTCCCTGCACCTGCGAGACTGTCCCCACACAGACACCGTGTTTCATCCGCCTGTAGTGGAGCTGCAGAGAGGCAAACCAGGGACAGAGCTGGGCCCTTATTCCAGGAGGGGAAGAGTCTGCTCACTCCCGCCCCCACTGGGGCAAGATGGTGCCAGGCAGATGGGAAGAGCTTGCCGGGGTCTTCTCTTGGAGTTGACTGGGAGGGACACCAGAGCTTCCCTCCCCGGCCGGCCGCCAGCCCTGCAGCCTCTGATCCCTTAGCTCGGAGACAGGCCGCGAAGGAAGCAGCTGCTGGGGCTCGAGGCAGTCTCAGCAGCTCACTGGTTCGTGTCTCTCCCACTCCAGTGAGCACCACCCTGTCGTCCTGGTCGGGGCATGCGCGGAAGTGCAACGAGACAGCCAAGTCCTACTGTGTCAATGGAGGCGTCTGCTACTACATCGAGGGCATCAACCAGCTCTCCTGCAAGTAAGTGGGCGGTGGGGGCATGCGCGGGGGCCGAAGTAGGGTGAGAGAGGAGGGCCAGAAGTGGAGCGCTCTAGAGAAAGTGGACATCAAGCCACAGATAAGGGGTCCCCAAAGGGTATAGACAGAGACATTCACCCTACTCCCTAGGCCTTTCCTGGAATACAGGGAGATGGAAGCTCTTAAAGGGCTCAGGGGCCTCTGCGGCCCGTTTTCTAGCCCCTACGTACCCCATCTCCTGAGGGCCACTCTTTTATCAATACCTGTCAGGGAAACGGGGATGCCAGTCTATGCCCTAGGCAATAGGCACTATCCCCCCTCTCACCCCTGTCCCCTTACCCCCTCACCCATCTCACAACAACTCTCCCAACTTTGTTCTGATGAACACTCTCCTAGTGTGTCTTCCTGCAGTGGGAGCCTGGCAGACTCAGGCAGGGCTCAGGTTCCAGGTCCTTGGTAGCCAAGGGGCCCTTGTGGCCTGGAGAAGAAATAAGGGCTCTTTCCGAGGGGCTCATCTCAGGACTTGGCTGCTCTCCCTGCCCGACAGGACCCTAGTGTCAGCTAGGCCCTGTTGCTGCCTGTACCACCTCCGTCCCTAGCCTCCTCTCTGGGGAGTGGAAGGACACCACCCTGGATATGGCCCAGTCGGAGAGGTCAGGGTTGAAGAGAAGTGCAAGTCAGGGTTTAGAGCCTCCCCAAGGGCCAGAGACGGCTCTCCAGCAGGCTCTCCTAGGAGCTCAAAAGCACAGTTCCCCTCAGCAGCAGCAGGTGAGGCTGTCATGAGGAAGGGCTTGTCCAGGCCCAGTCAGAGCTCTGGACAACCACAGGACCCCCTTCACGATTTTCTGGTGGGTGAACAAGGAGGGTTGAGGGAGCTTGGTGAGGGAAGCACAGGTTCTGTCCAGATCCTGAGGAAGAATGGGAGGGGGGCCTAGTTGACATCTTTGGGTTTTTGAAGCAGCCCAATCTAGGACTTGACAAGGTGCCAAAGTCGCCCCATTCCCATGGCATCTGGGAGCAATCCACCAGGGTAGTGATGGAGATTGAGTCTTTGCCCTCACCACAGTCAAGGTCAAACTCAGCTCTTCTGCCTCTGGGCAAACTCCAGAGATTTGTCTCCCTCCCCAACTCCAGCCTTGACCAAAGAGCCTCCACCTCATACCATGATGACAAGGGGCCCTGCCTCTTCCACTCTCCCGTTCCGTCCCCTCAGCTGGCCTCTTCTGCTGGTTCCCTCCCTCACTTGCTGCCCTCTTCTTCCCAGCCACTCCCTACCTGAATGTCAGGGGACAGTCCCAACAGAGACAGCGGCCCCCTGGGAGCTCCTCAGCCCAGACTCAGCCCTCACCCATCCCCTCCTTCTGCCTCGAGGAGGCTGCCACTTCAGCACCGCACACCCTGGGGAACATCCTGGCGTGGAAAATGCTCTGAGCTCTTTGGACTAGATCTCCTGGACACTCACAAAGGTTCTGGAATATCTCACAGAGATGGCCCAGCCCTGCAGCCCCCTCTTCTTATCCTCTCAAAACACACACACATACACACACACAAACACACACCCCAGGGTCTCCTCTAACCCCTTTGGCCCCTGAACCTTGAAGGGATCCAGCATTGCCACCGAGGGCAGCCCAGCCCGGGCTCCAGCAAGGGAGATTTGCCACCAAGAACAGGTGCCAGGATTGAAGGAGGACCCAGCGCTCCGGTGTAGAGCTCAGTGTGAGAAAGGGAGTGCTGGGCTCCGTGGGTCCCCGGAGGGCTCTGCCAGCTCAGCTGTACCCCTAGGAACCTCTGCCCCTCCCCAGCTAAATCTAAGAGGAACAGAGGGTAGGAGACTGAGCCATTGTGAAGATGATAGCCCGTGTCCCCTCCTCACTAGGGCAACTGGGGTGCACTGCTTAGAACTTGAACTTGGTGCCTATACCCACCACTTCCCCACCCCAGCCTGTCAGGGTCACCCTCAGTCAGGGCTCCTGAACCACGTCCCCTGACTCCCCAAATGCTCAGGGGAGAGGGGTCCCTGACGGTGACAGCGGCAGGAGGGCAGGTCCTCAGAGCTGTGCTGGAGAAGGGCAGGGGGGTGGGGGGCAGGGAAGAACCCAGAGGCCATGCTGGGGGTGGGTGAGCCGGGAGGGAAGGGGGGCAGGCCTCTTGGGGTTCCTGCTAACACCTGAATGAAATGAAAAGGAAAGAACTTAGGGAACGGAACTCACGTCTTACCATTTGTGCTGTTTGTTTACTTTTTTTTTAATTTTTTTGCATTTCCGCTTAGCTTGGATAATGAAACTAGACTGGCCAGTTTCCTTCCAGTTTCTATAAAAATCAGTTTCCTTCCTGGTTTTCTGACACGTTGTTGTGTATTGGTTCAGAGCCCTGCGTGAATGTTGGGAAGCAGGCACACTCCGTCCCTCCTGTTTTTCTGGAATTCAGAGCCAAACGAAAGTCTCTGATACTGAATTTTGTTTCAAAAAAGAAAACTTAGCGGGATTTGCAAGTGGGGGGCCAAATCCAGGTGACTGTCTCCTGTCTGGGCCAGACAGGGGCCCCTGCACTTCCTCTTGCTGCTTTCTCCTCCTCTCTCCGTGTTTTTGTAGAGCACGGTTGGTGCGTGACTCTTGGGGACTGGTTCAGGGGATGATGACAGAACAAGTCTCTTTCCAGCCCTGTGCACATACCAGTGGCATGCCTCCCTTCCCATCAGCTCATCCCCACGCCCCCCTCATGTTCAGGTGATCCCCCATGCCATCCCATCTGCCTGCTCATTTTCACCACATCTCCAAGCCCCGCTGTGGCCGGAGACCTCACGCCTTCCAGTGCCCAGGGCACACCTCCATCCTCCATCCTCCCCTCCCCCGGGTGAGGCCAGCACACATGGCATTATCCCCAGGCTACCAAAAGGAGAAAGAAACTGAGGCCTGGGAGGTGGGGTGGGAACACAGAGAGGCAGAGTCCCAACCCTCTGTCCCCCCAGTGCTGCCCGCGGGCTCTCCTCTCTGCCTTGCTCTCACTCCTGCTCTTCTCCAGCCCTGGGCACAGACCTTCCTGTAATCATGGCGGATAACGCAAGGGAAGGGCTGGGCAGGCCGTACCTGCTGTTCCTTCTAATCCGCCCTCTGTGCCCCTGAACGCGAGGGGGCAATCCCTTTTTGAGTGGGATCCCAGCCCCCACCAGCCAGTCCCCCACCCTGAGTCAGATCCCCCTCCAGGTCAGTGGGCTGATGCACCTGCTACCTGGTCCTGGGTGCAGCCTCCTCTGGAGCCTCTCCTAGGGAAGCCCCAGCCTCCTGGCCGCGGCTCATCCTCACCGTTAGGACCAGGGCAAAAACAGGCATGACCAGGAGCCCCGAAGGAGCCAGTGCCAAGACCAGCTTGGGTCTCAGTCCTCCCCTGTCTCTGCGCTGGGCCCATCCCCCACGGTCTCTTGTTTTGGCGGCCAGTGGAGGACACGTTCCAGGGCAGGAAGGTAGGGCCCTAGTGCACAGCTCCAGGAGACATGTTCGCGGTGTGCACCGTGTCCATGGCGCCACCTGGAGTTGCACAGCTCAGAGGCCACACTGCGGGGGACGCCGGCGGGGTAGGGGCGTGGAGTCCGGCGTGCAGGCGCCCTTAGTTCTGAATGGCAGTTTCCAGAGCCACTGAGACAGCAGCTCTGCTCCTCAGCAGTGGGAATCAGTTTTCCCTTTACCCCTCTTGTCCTGTATTCCCCCCCTTCTCTCTCAACATACGTGCACACCCACACACGCGCACACACAGACGCAGACACACACAGATTTTCCCGTCTCCAAGAGCCAGACTACTCTCAGACATGGGACACAGTCGAACCTGCCTTTTTCTAGTCCCTGAGACTCATTTTGGCACCTTCCTAGGTCTCTGTCCTCCACCCTCAAAGAAGCTGCTGCTTGAAAAATCACCTCCCCTCTCTAGTCCCCACCCCAGTGGACATCAGTGTCTGAGAGCTGAGGACAAAGAGCCCAGCCGACCGCAGCAGGTTGGGGAGCCTTAGCCACCGCCTCCGTTCTCCCGGGCTGGGGTGACCGGGCACGAGGGCCAGGGATCAGAGAAGGACGGACTGACACGTGCTGGCTTCCTCCTTCCAGCCATCCTCCTGAGCCACTTGGAGCTGATGAGTGCCTCAGCTCATCCGAAGCCCCCTTTCTCCAGACCCTGCGCAGGCCTCAGCACCACCCACTTGCCAGGCATGCGTGTACACACATCCGCTCTGCAAGGAGGTGCCATCAAGGCCCAGAGACACTCCACTCTCTGCCCACCAGCCACCCCATTGCCCGAGACTCGATGGGGAGCAGGGTCTTCATGACCGCGACCGCGAACGCCGATGGCCGCCGCCACTGCCACTCGAGGGCTGCCGGCAGGGGGCGCACTCGCGAGCACGTGCGCAGTGGATGGCGGCCTCCTCCTGAGGAAGCGCACCCGTTAACCCTGGGCAGTTACCTAGTATTGGGGGACACTGGCGATGGTCGTCACCTAATTTCCGAAGGAAGAAAAGGCTGAGGCAGCAGAGATCCATCTCTGAGTAGGGGCAGAGGGTCTGCCTGGCTCTGTCGTAAGCTTCCCTTCGCTCTCTGGCCTCGTGGGGGTTCAGAGGAGAGCACAGGGCTGTCAGAACTCAGGACAGGGACTCACAGGGGGCGGAGGGGGGCTGCCAGGGAGCGGGAGAAAGTGTACCTTGGGAGGAAGGACAGGTCAGAGGACTGGAAAGGGCGGTGCTTTGCAGCTGTAGAGGCGGCAGCGTGGGGGCGGAGCGCCCACCAGAGCCAGGCAGTGGGAAGGAACAGGTCACGGGATAGGACAGGTTCCCCAGCAGGCAGTTCCCCTCATGTGGACCAGGCTCCAGGACCCACTGGAAGCCAGCTCAGCCCCCCACTGTGGTTCTTGCCATCTGCAGCCAGATACCCCGCTCCTGGTCTGGCCGGCCAGTTTCGAGGACTGGTAATTCCCGCTGCTCTCCAGCCTCCCATGCCTCTCCCAGGCCTTTTGCTCTAGGGCAGCCTCCCCCAACCGTATCCGTGAGGGCTCCCCACAGAAACAACTTTCATGGTCAAATAAATTTGGGACAGACCAGAAAGTTGAGCTGCTTCCTCCTACAAAACTTTTCACAGCCTTCCCCATGCTAGCGTGCACTGCAGCCCATAAAGGATGCTGAGAATGGACTTCCTGAACTTACTTGGCCACAGAACCCTGTTTGAGAGACCAGACGAGACATTTTCAAGGCCCCCTGCGTCTCGGGCGCACAGTCCACGGCAGCTTCCCCGAGTTCTCATTTGAGCTTCCTGGGGCTGTTTCATGGTAGAGAAGCCCTCCCCGGGGACCTGAGAGAACCCTTGGGGGGACTGGAAGAAGCGGCTCCCAGACTTGGTATTCCGGAATGCTCCCAGCACCCTGCCCACCGACCGCCACCCAGCGGCTACATTTCCTGGGGACCAGGCAGGTGAGAAGGAAAGTGCAGCGACATGAAGACAATTAGGCCCTAAGTTCCCAGTGCCCCACTCCACGTTCCCAAAGCATCCTCCTGCAGTCCTGCCCTCCCCACCACCCGCAGAGCCACATCTGCTAGAGAGAGTTGAGGATTCCCGAGCCCTCCACCCAACCCTGACCCCAGCCCCTTCAGCGACAACGAGTGTGCCCCAGCGCCTGACTTGGTTTTCTCATTCATCACTGTGCACTTTGATTTCTAACCTGAGCCTCGCGGATGATGCCAGTTTGTTCTGTGATTTTTCCCCTTTTCCTTCTCCAGATGTCCAAACGGATTCTTCGGACAGAGATGTTTGGAGAAACTGCCTTTGCGATTGTACATGCCAGATCCTAAGCAAAGTATGTTTGAAGAAACAAACACGAGTCCCTGCTCCTTAGAAAGCTTCCGGGTGCAGTCCCCCCCAATGTAGGGCGTAGGGCCAGGGGTGTTGGTTGTTTTGATCTTTGGCTGTTACTGTTTTGTTTCTCTTTTCTTTTTTGTATTTTGGTTTGTTAGTTCTTTTGTTTTGTTTTGTTTTGCTTTGTTTTTCATTTTTGGCCTAATCCTTGGGTTTAAAGTTCAGGGCTACAGGTAAGGGGCAGAGTGGCAAGGCCAGTACAAATGGTAACGGTGGCAAGGAGCCCAGCTGGCATTGGCAGGAGCCTGTGCCGGGGCGTTGCGATGCCTGTGTCTTGCTATCCTGGCTCTCTCTTTCTGGTTTTCTTTCTTTTGGTAGGTGTCCTGTGGGATACACCGGGGACAGGTGTCAGCAGTTCGCAATGGTCAACTTCTCCAGTATGTCTCTTTCTTCTATTTCTTCTCTTCCCTGGTGACTGACAGTCTCCCCTGCGGGAGGGATGGGGCCTTGCTTAGTGAGGCTATAGAGGGGCCACGGGGTGTCCCGGGCTCCTCTCAGTGTTGAGCATCTCTAGAGGAGACCCATCCACCCCCCCACCACCTCACCTCAGAAGCTCCTACACTACCTGGGCACCATACGCCAAATTTTCTAGGTAGCAGCCAGCACCCTGCTCAGGCCTCTGAACCACTTCTGGGGTCAGGCAGCCTGGCCAAATGGGAAGACGCATTTGTAGCACCCTCACCTGCCTCGGAAGCCTGTCTGAGGAAGTCAGGCCGCTGAGGGGGCTGGTAGGGAGTGTGTGCTGGCGTGTGTTGGTCTGTTTGAGAGAGAGAAGAAGTTCTGTTTTGGGGTCTGGCCAGGGTTTGTTTTATCGTGGTGTGGGGTGATGGGGAAAAGTGGGAAAAGGGGGGTCGAGGGAGAACAAGCCCCAGGACAAGGTTTCTGTGATGCCAAAGACCTGAGACGTTTACATGCTATAGGATTTGGGGTGGAGGTTAGTTAGCATGCTATGGATGCTAAAAAGTAGCGAAAATGAGCATAATTGGTGTGAATGAGGCAATTGATGATTCTCCAGGACCTCACTGGTCGGAGTCCCCCCTTCAAGACTTCATTCCCTCCCTTTCTTCCACTTCGAAGATTGGCGTTTCTGGTTTGATGGTGGGACTAGAGTGGAGAAGTTGGGGGAGTCAGCCCGACAGCCCCAGCCTGAGGCGGTAATTGCCAGCTGTTTAATGTGGGCCTGGGAGCAGTTCCTTCCATTACCACCAGGTGGAGGTGGAGCAGAGGAGAAGTCACTGGTTAGGCATGGACGCTGTTTGGGGCCTAGTAAGTAGTCAGTTGGCCTGTGAGACGGGATCTTGTCACCCATCCTCCAGAGCACGCTAGGTCCCTCCTCTGCCCACAGCCCCCCTCCCCGCTCACCCCCACTCCCCCATACACATACACAAGGAGGACAGCTGGGCACTCAGAAGTATTAAGAAACAGAACAGTGATGGTAGGGCATTGAAGGGAGGAGCCCAGAAGATGCCAGTTAAGACATAACAGACCAAAAAAAAAAAAAAAAAAGACATAACAGACCATTTAGGTAGCCCTTGAAGAAGAGGGATCTTAGGGCTTTTGGGGGGGGGGGGCGCATCTCAAGGGGGACAAATGAACCTTCCCAGTTATCCTCACCACAACGCAAAAACCTAGAAATTGGTGCCCCCTCCCCCCTCCCTCTTCCTACCCTCCTTAGAAAAGAAAACCTGGAAACCAAGACTTAGAGAGGGAAGTAGAGGCTGGTCAGCCCAGATGGTCAACTCCTAATAAACCGTGGGAGTCTGTCCTCTCCCCAGGCCTCTCCAGTTAGAGGCCAAGGAGGAAAGTCAGGGAGGGGTTAAGGCCAAACCTGTGTGCAGCGGATGTAGCCCAACAGAATTCTCCAGAGCTCAGGCTCCAGAAAGAATTACAGAGTCAGATCCTGCCCCAGTGGAAGATGCAGGAGAGAAGGGCCCAGAAGTAGGTAGAGCAGTCGGGTGGCACTGAGCACCATGGGAGAGGCAGTGCAGCAACAACCCCTTCTCACCCTTAGGCCCAGAGCCTCCCAGGCCCATGGGACTGCTGTAGACAGGGAGTCCCAGGCCACCCTGAACCAGAGCAGCGGAACCGCTGGAACTCAGCTGCTATCCAAGGCTTCTCTGCCAGCTGGGCTGCTTCAGCTCTCAGTTCTGATCTACTGGGAGGGTCAGCAGCACCCTACAGCCCAGAAAGCAGCCTGGAAATGCAGCCAGGCCCTCCTGCCCAGTGTTACATGAGTTATCCTACCCTTTGGTAATGTATTTATACTCTTCAAGCACATTACTCTGGATACTTCATGCTCTATCCAAGTTTCACCTGCCCTGTAGGTCAGAAGTTTTACTGAGCCTTCTCCGGCCCCAGATAATTACTGGAGGTAGTGAGCAATGACAGCTTCGGGTTCAGGCTCTGGATTCAGAAAGAGCCAAATAACAACGCCAGCAGCTAAGTTTACTAATTCTGGGCCTCGTTTCCCTTTTCCGAGTTGGTCTTCTCATCTGTGAAAAGCGAGCGTGACATATCTGGCCGTAGGGCTGCTATGAGGGTGAGGTGACGTGGTGCACAGAGGAAGCAAGCAGAGGGCCTGTGCTGTTGCTTCACACGGTCGAGCTGGTGCAGGGCTGTGCAGGAGGGCTCCGTGGGGGCTGGCTCCCAGCTAAGTGTCTGATCTACCCACCCCTTCCCCACATGACCTCCAGACCAGGTTACCTGTTGCAGAGGCACAGAAAACTGTGGCCACAATAGCCCCACTGACTTCTAAGAGTCAAAACTTGTGCATCTGTTTATCCCTCAGTGTGAAAGCGCACACACGGCTGGGCACACGCATACATGCACAGACACAGGCACATACACACGTGCAGACACACCCATGTGCTCATACCTATCCTATGTGCATGTGCCGAAACACAGAAGCCCAAACCCACACGCCCACACATGGCACACAGACGTGCTCACACCCTCGCACACCTGCTCAAACTCACGAGCATGAGCCCGAGGGCCCGTCGTGGCCTTCTGGTCTGTCCCCCCAGCTGTAGATCCTGGGTCACGTGTCAGATGAAAAATTTACATATTGTCTGGTAAGCCTGGCCCTGCTGGGCGTCCAGCATCAGGTCGCCATGGTTACTGGTCAGTATGCAAACTTCCGCCCACTAGGACTGTCTGTGATTTCATGGTGCCATCCATTCTGGCTGCTCCGTGAGAGACTATTTTCTTTGCTGGAGAAGACAGAGCCACAGGCCCCCCTGACCCCGTCCCAGTGGCAGGGAAGCAGGGCTGCCGTCCTGGGCGCTGACCAGGCTCTCAGTGGCGTCACCAATCCCGCCCATCGCCAGGGGGGCCCACCCAAAATGCTACTGGCCTTTGCCTGAAGGAGACCAGTCAGGAATCCCAATTGCTGCAGTGCTGCTTTGGTTCTCCACATAGAAGAAAGTGTGAATAGTCTTAGGAGCCTTGCTCGCTTCTCCAGAGGGTCGTTTTCCTCAGAAGTAGCCAGCCACATCTGCTCAGAGCGTCAGCAGGCAGGAGCAGCCATGGCCTCCAAGCTCCCTTCCTCCTCCTTTGGCTGTGTGACCTCAGGGAAGTGCCGTAGCACCACTAAGCCCCCGCTGCCTCATCTCTTGCAACCACCAGTGGGGCCCAGACCAGCTCTGTAAACCAGAATCCTGGGCAACGTGGTCAAGCAGGGCCATTCTCTCCCAGGAGAGCGTGACTGGAAAGCCAAACAATGCACTCTCCAGCCGCCCGGAGGATCCCTGCGGCCACAGAGAAACTACTCGCTGCCTGCTGCCAAGAACCCTTGAGTTTGTCAAGTTTGTACTGGCCAGCCTGGGAGGCCCTGGGAGAAAAGTAAACTTGCTGTGCTCATGGCGACTCTCTCCTGCCCCCAGGCTGTGAGAGCAAGACCGCCATCCGCCTGCGCGGCAGTCCGCAGGAGCACAGAGGGCACCTGTTTGGAAGGGCTGGGTTAGTACTTCGAGCCTGTGGCCTGTGCGTGGAACTGGGGGGTCAGAGTCCCAGAAGCCTCTCCTCCAGGCTGTGTCAGTCGGAGCCATCTTGGTTCTGGCTCTGAGCCACCCTGCTCGCCTTCTCTTTCTAAACACAGAACCCTCTGGAATCCCTGTCAGGATTGATCAAGGAGGGCTCATGCACAGGACTTCCTGCTGCTGTCCCCGGGGCTCTTCTCTTCCCGTATAACACTTGAGATGTCAGAATCTGGTTGTAGCTGAGCTTATGTACGTGCATGTGAGAGGAGGCAGAGCGGGCGGCTGGGGCTCGCCCGGCCAGGCCTTTAGTTGCTTGCCGAGCCGCACGCCGCCCAGGCCTGCCCGGCCCCTCTCACTGCAGGCCGGCACTCTCCACAGATGAGGAAGCAGAGACTATAACATGCCCGCATCCACACAGCAAATGAGGGATAAAAGTGAGATTCCAGGCTGCAGATGGGTGCTCGCCACTCCGTTAGAAGGGTAGATAAACTTCCCAGAAACACTGTTGAGATTTCGGGGTTTCTGTCTGGTTCTGCTGGTCTGGATGATTCTGAAACATAACCTGGTTGCAGACCTCCAAGAGACCCTGGAGCCAGGCCCGACCTCCTCACAGAGGAGAGCTGGGCAGCTTGGGCACAGGGGCAGTGGCAGAGCTGGCCCTGGGGCAGGGCCCTTGGATTTAACCCTTTGATGGTACCTACCCCCAAGCCCAGAAACTAGCACACTGACAAGAGCCCACCTCACAGGGTGCCGTCAGGAGACCAGGGGCACACGCTTCCCACAGATAACCCACTCCGGTCTTTGAGTTCAGGTTGCTTTCTGAGCAGTGAAGGCAGGCTCAGACCATGTAGACAAGCCCCTGTAGGCCAGTAGAGCGCCGGGGGTATCACGTGGAGAAACCCCTGCCATCTAAAGCCTCCTCCTTCCATTCCTGCTCCCTGCAGGGCTGGTGGGGCAAGGGGCCTGTCTGGGTGCCCTGCGCCCTCCTCCTGAGCAAGGCCCAGGCATGAGCTTGGAGCCCAGCAAGCTGTCTTGCTGAGGGCCTGGCACTGGAGCTGGGAGGGATGCCGCAGCCCCTACTCCTGCTCCCCTTTCTTCCCCAGACATCTGCCAACTGACTCTTGTGCCTCTGCCTCCCACCAGGTACTAACCCCACAGCTCATCTCTAAAGAACCTGCCCTGCCTGCTGATCCTAACATTTCCTCTCTCCACCCCTCTCAGGGGTGTTCTTGGGGACGGGGTGCCAGGGCAGGAGCTCAGGGGCCGGGAGGGAACATGACTAACCTGCTTTCACCTCACAGGCTGGCCGCCGGTGTCTGAAGAGTCCTGACCAACGTTTCTCTCTCTCTCTCCCCTGCCCCCCTCCCCTCTCTATCTGTCTCTATCCGTCTCTCTCCCTCCACCCCACCCCTCTCTGACCCGCCTCTCTTCTGCACTGCCAGAGCACCTTGGATTTGAACTAAAGGGTACGGAGCCCCTGTGTGTCCCTCAGCACCATCCACACAGCCCCTCTCCACAGCTCTGACACCATGTGTGCTGGAATATTTGGTTTTCCTTCCCCAAAAAGCAGAAAAGGGATGAGTTCAAAAGTCTCCCTTGGCCCCATCAAGATGTCCTATCACAAACAGTTGATGTTGGGGAGACAAGAAAAGCTCATGAACAGCAGACTACCAGGCTGCACCCCCAGTGTGGGGAGCCCATCACTAGGAGCCTCAGTGGGACCTCTGAGCTGGTGCAGCCAGATGAGACAAGATAGGGCCCCGCAGAGCCAGTGTCTGGAGGCCGTGGGGTCCTGGCCCAGAGAGCTGTGTGGAGAGGCGTGCCTTTCCCTCCACATCAGTCCTCCTCCCTTTGCCATTTCCATGTCCATTGCTGTTCACGCTGCACCTGGCTGGTAACGCAAGTGTGTCTGCCCCTGCCCTGTGTCTGTCTGCCAGGCTTGGCCATCTGCTTGAGGCTCTCACTCCCGCCATGGTCTGCCCCCACGATGGCACACGTGTCCATCTGTGAGCAAGACCAGCAAGGGCATGGACTGGGGGACCCCTGGTGCCTTCCCCCCAGCTCAGATGCTTACGTTCCTCCTGACACTTCCCCCTTGGCAGAAAGGACTTTGGGGGTTAGTCTGTGCAGCTCTCTGGCTCCATGTTGGGAGCCCTTCCCAGCCTCAAGAGTCCAGCCGTATTGCAGCAGGAGAGAAGCCGGGCTCTGAGAGTCAAGGCTTTGGCGGGGTTGGGCCTTGGGTGTGAGCCTGCAGTTAAGGAAAGAATGACCTCGAGACTGGTTCAGAGAGGCCCTAGTTCTCCCACCACCGAGCCCCTGACTTCTCCACAGAAGACAGCTCAGCCACAGCCTGTGTGTCAGCGCGTGGTCTACACACCACACCCAGGTCGGGAGATGGTCGAGCCCATGTGGGATCCGTGTGATGGTGGCAGGTGCACAAGGGTGAATCTGTGGGTGTGCAGGTGTGAATGTCGTCCTGGGGTTGGCGTGCTTAGGCCCACTTAGGGCTCCAGCGCAGGATGCGCATGCGTGGAGGGCAGGCGGGCTCTCTGCTCAGGACTGAGTGCTGTGAGTTAGAACTGCGAGGGCAAGGAGGTGGGTATGAGCCTGTGTGAGTGTGTGTCTGCCTCATTCACTCACCAAGTCAACAGACATCTGCTGAGCCTCCAAATTAGAGTCCCCGCCCACCGGCCTTTCAGAGTCAGGATGAGGCAGACAGGAAAGCCAGCGGGAGGTGTAAGTGCTATGAAAGCAAGTTACAAAACAGTGCTGGCCAGAGAGAGGGATGGACAAGGATGTCCCTGGACAGGGGAGTGGGGTGGAGTGGCGGGGGGAGGGAGCCCTGCAGCCCCAGCTTGAGGCGCCCATTGTGGGATGTCCAAGAAAGGGACATTTGGGTTGAAACCTGAGAGGCCCTCAGCAAGCTGGGGAGTGCTTAAAGCTGGGGGCTCCACCAGTTAAGGGTAGTGTGGTTGGGGTGGGCTTGCTTCACTCAGGACAGAAAGACTGCCAGTGTGTTTCTCTGGAGTGAAACAGATACGGGGATGAGCACCACAGATGAGAGCTAAGAGAAAGGCGGGGACCACATGGTAAGGCCACTTGTGCACTTTGCAGTGGGGAACACCTGAGTGTCCAGGCACGCTCTTTTTTTTTTTTTTTAAAGATTTATTTTATCTATGCACACAAGAGCTGGGGTACAGGCAAGAGGTGTGGGCAGTGAGAGGATCCACCAGAGACAGAGTGGGGAGCAGAACAGGCAGACCTACTGAAACACACTGCTGAGGGCAGCAGCGGGCGAGGCAGGAGAGGTCTGCTGTACCATGTGGGTCCCCTCCCTGGCCGGCAGTAGGGGTCGAACTCGTGCTGCAGTGGCTGTGGTATGCTTCATAGGGCGTTGCTTAACCCACTGCGCCACCAGGGAGGGCCCCAGGCACACTCTTGAAGGTGGTAAATCAGTGTGGCTTCAGGGCAGAGAACAGAGGGGTCTGTCAGAGAGCCACAGGCCTGAGCGCGTATGCTGGGTGAGCCCAGGTGTGGCTGGCAAGTCTCCCTCTGCCACAGAAGGTTCTGCAAGCCCAAGGGCTTAGGACGTTTCTGGGGACCCCCACCAAGGCACTGGGGTCCAGCCTAGAGGAGGGGCTGATCCCTGCACTAGAGGAGGGGCGGGCCAGGCAGGCAGGTGGAGTTAGGGAGGAGGTCTGGGCTGTAGGCCTGACTGACTGGTGCTGTCACCTTTTCCTCTTCTTCCTCCTGGCTTTCTCTGTTAGGGCTTGCCCCACCAAGAAGCGGGAGTTGGAGGGGATGGTCAGGTCTCCTGAGGACTTAGAGGCCCAGCCAAGCTCAGCAGCTCTGAAAGGGTTGGGGCTGCCTGAGCACAGGCCTATCCTAGATGCCAGGGGGTGAGGCCGTCACTCGGGGGCTTATCACAAGTTGAGGCTGGGAGGCTGGTGTGACGAGGGCCACAGGGAGAAACAAAGGCCTTTCTCTAGGCACCCCCTCCTCGGACCTCATGTGTTCTGTCCTGCTCCTGACCTGGTATCCCAACTAAGCCAGTCTCTTAGTCTGATGTCCTGTCACCAGCTCAAGAAAAGTCACTTAGAGAAGTGGCAAGCGAGACACTGCCTAGGGCCTGCCCATCCACCATCACGAGGAATGGCTTCCTCATCCCGTCAAGGCCCTTTGCAGCCGCCAGGCCATAGTGGGATGGGCAGGGTTATGGTCAAGCTCAGCTGCCTCCTCTATGGCCTTGGGAACTTCACCTCCATCCCAGCGCCCCCAGCCCCTCCGCCCATCCCCACCCCCCTCATTGCCACTCAGGTGCTCCGGGCAGGGTGTGGGGCCTGGGAGGGGGAACTCGGAGTAGCTGCTTGAGCCCAGACCTGAGGGTGGGTAGAGTTTGGGGGGCACAGAAGGCAGCTAGGACAGGGCAGGCGGGAGGGGATCGGCTGGGGTGGGAGGAGGAGATGGAAAGGAGCCCAGCGGGACCCCCGCGGGAGGGCTTTGTGGGGGCTCTGCAGCGCTGTCCCCACCTGCTGCCTCCTGCCATGCCGCTCATAGCCTCTGCCTCTACAGAAGCCGAAGAGCTGTACCAGAAGCGGGTCCTGACCATCACCGGCATCTGCGTGGCTCTGCTCGTCGTGGGCATCGTGTGTGTGGTCGCCTACTGCAAGACCAAGTGAGTGTGGCGCTCCACGTGGGCAGCCTCCCGCGTGGGGCCTCCCAGATGCTTTCGTGGGCACAGCCACTCCCTAGCCCTGCTGCCCCTTCTGGGACCTCTGCAGCAGGTGTGGGGCCCAAGGGCTAGGCCAGGAAGCAGGGGAGGAGGTAGGGGAGATGGGCCCCCAAAGACTGAACAAAACCAGTCATGAGCACGTGCTTTGGAAGGAGATGGATCTGGATTCAAATCCAATTGTGTCATATCCCGTGTGACCCTGAGCAAATTGATGCGCCGCTCTGAGTGCTCGTCCGTAAACTGGGATCGAGGCCAGTATGTGTGTACATCGAGGAGTACTGGGGGTGCACCTCGCCTGCAGCAGACAGGCACTGAGGCAGTGTTGGTGGGGTTGGAAAAATAGAGAGGAAAGCTACATGGCCAGGGTCAAAGGAGACCTCACGAGGCACTGCTGGTCCACCCTGGAGTGAGTGGTCCAGGTGAGGACAGAGAAGGTGGGGTGGGGCCACCTCTGGGCAGAGGAAGGGTGGGGACAGAACCCAAGGAGAAGAGAGGCCAGAAGGGAGCTGAGGAGTTGGGTAGAGCAGCGCAGACTAAGAGCGCATCAGCTGTGTTCCTGGAGCACAAGCGGCCAGATTAGCAGGGAAAGGGCTGGGGCTAAGGGAGAAGGGGCGTGACCCTAAAGACTGCTGGAACCCAAAGGGCACCGCAGGCATCGAATGCAAGCTGGGGTCCCCAGTTTAGCCTTCAGGCCAGGAGCCAAGGAGGCTGTAGAACGACGCGTGCAGGACAGTGATAGCTGTGTCGTGTCCTTTTATAGCTCGAGAGCAAGGGTCTGTGCATAGCCACACTTGGGGGACTGAGCCCCTGATCTTGGTTCCTACGGCCCCATCTGTGGCATCTAAGGCCCTGGCAGCCCTGCTCTCGATGATCCCAGGACCAGAAACCTGAGAGGGAACTGGGACTCAGAGAGCCCAAAGGGGATACTGGGCCCCAAAAGGAAAGCTGAGGCCAAGAATTGGGAGAAAAGCAAGCGCCCACTGCATTTACTCCCTTCTTCGGCAAACTCTCCACCTGCTGGACGCCAGGCCCTGCACCAGGCACATGGCCTGGGTTCTGAGCAAGAGGTTTTTGGTCACGAGACATACTTCAGGGCTACCTCACCTTAGCTGGAGGGCAGGGAGTTTCCTTGGGGTGCAGCACTCAGTTGGGGGCCTGAATGATAAGCAGGAGGTAGCAGGTGAAGGGTTGCAGGTGGAACAGTAGCATGTACAAAAGCCCAGAGGCCAGAGCAGGCAGGCACAGTGGAGATCAGACACAAGCTCTCCAAAGCTGCAGCAGCTGGGGCAGGGAGAGGGTGGCGAGAGAAGCCACAGTGAGGGCCAAGGAGGGGGTCAGGCAAGGGAATGACATCACCAGACTTGTTGGTGACAGGTGTGTTGCACTTGTCATATATGCCGAAGCCAAGCAGCCCCACAGGCCTCGACCCCCTGACCATAGCAGCCTTTATTCATAACGCTTGGCCAAAAGTATTTTGTTCATTTATTTATACGTGTGAACAGATTCTGGTACACACTAGAAACACATAAATACCAAATGAATAAATGAGTGCGTGGGTGAGGGGGAGAGTGAGTAGGCCACACCGTGCCTGAGTGTTTTCTCTGCTCTTCATCCTCAACAGTCTTTGACTGGGTAAGTGATCACCCCATTTTACAGATAAGAAAAGGAAACGTGGAGAATTTAAGTAAGGTGCCCAGGGTTGCTAGAAAGTAGCGGCGTCTACTCTTCCAGCAGAGCCCAAGCTCATCCGTCACCAGTGTGCTCGGGTCCTGCTGAACTCGGGCAGGTGGTGATGGTTGCAAGAGGTGGTGACTCAGGGTGGCCTGAGCCCAGGCAGCAGAACAGGCCCAGGCAGCGGTGGAATGCCCCAAGGGAGAGCCCCAGACGTGGATATACGCCCTACCAGAGTGTACCAGGCTGACCCACCCATCCCCTCGCAGGAAACAGCGGAAGCAGGTGCACAACCATCTCCGGCAGAACATGTGCCCAGCCCATCAGAACCGGAGCTTGGCCAACGGGCCCAGCCACCCCCGCCTGGACCCCGAGGAGATCCAGATGGCAGACGTGAGTAGTTCCCACCCCTGAGTGCTCCTCCTCATGGCCCTAAAGCACTTCAGGGCAACAGGCAGCCCACCCCCTGCTCTGCCCTGCCTACCAGCCTGGCCTCGCCTCAGCCCATGAGCAGCCTCTCTGTCCACTTCCTAAGGAAGAGAGGAGTGTGGGGGTGAGGCCATCACTGCCCCAGTACTGAGTCACCTACCCAGTGGACTCCCTCCCCCAACCTTTAGCTTCCCCGTCCCCAGCAGGAGAGCCAACTCCACCACTAACTCCCACCCAACTCTGTTCCAGTATATCTCCAAGAACGTGCCGGCCACAGATCATGTCATCCGGAGGGAAACGGAGACCACTTTCTCTGGGAGCCACTCCTGTTCCCCTTCTCACCACTGCTCCACAGCCACACCGACCTCCAGCCACAGGTGGGTACCACCCAGGCCCACCCAGACTGGCACCCCCCTGGGCTCACATGTACCATGCACGTGCCTGGGGTCTCAAGCAGAACCTCCCAGCCAGGCTGGCCTCTGCGGAGGATGATGCCTGAAGCAGGGGGTGGGGGCTTTAAACCAATGCCCACGTTCATCCAGGTCCCCAGTCTCAGGGACAGTGGCATCACTGAGGCCCCCCTGGACCTTTCCTTCCTTTGGTCCTCATTGATCCAGCGTGAAGTACCTACTGGGTACCCAGAGCTACTTGCTGACCTCTCCTGAGTTTGTTTACATGAACCTAATCCACACTGGTCACCTCCTCTCCAGAAGCGGGAGGCCTGTGCACAGATGCACAAAAGCTCAAGAAATAATGCACTGGGCCCTTCCTTCCCTGGGGAGACGGTGGAGCAGGCAGGCCCCTCATGCATGGGCCACCGGAGCCACACTGCTGAGCTAGGTGGCTGAGGACTTGGGGAGTCCCAGACAGCACACCCCAGGTGAAGCTAGAGGGAGGCTGGTTGCAGGAAGGGAAGGAGACAGGACCCCCGTCCTCCTCTCTCTCCTCCTCCTCCCAGTAACGGGGTTGTGCCCTTACAGCACAAGGGTCCAGAGTGGGGCAGAGAAGTGAACAAAACCGGAGGGAGCCTGAGATGGAGGGGGCTGCCCTGGCCCTTCCTGACCCCTCAACTCCCTCCTCACTTGGTTTCCCCAGGCATGAGAGCCACACGTGGAGTCTGGAACGTTCTGAGAGCCTGACTTCCGACTCCCAGTCGGGCATCATGCTGTCATCAGTGGGCACCAGTAAATGCAACAGTCCAGCGTGCGTGGAGGCCCGAGCCCGGCGGGCGGCCGCCTACAGCCTGGAGGAGCGCCGCAGAGCCGCGGTGCCCCCCTACCACGATTCCATAGACTCCCTGCGCGACTCTCCACACAGCGAGAGGTCAGTTCCTGCCCGCTGGCCTGTGAACCAGGCCAGCCAGAGGGTTGGCCCCACAAACCCAGGCCCTGTGAAAGAGTCTCATCCCATTTTGAGATGGGCCCTCTAGGTCCTAGACAGGTAAAATGACCTGCTGGAGTCAGTATGTTAATGACAAACTGGCCTAGGCAGAGCCAGAGTGGTGGTGCCACCTTAACCGTCCCGCTAGGACACCTTTCAGAGCAGAAGGGTGATACTGATAACTGCGAGGGGAGGTCAGGAACATCCGGGGATCCTAGACACGCGGGGACGCAGGATGCCCAACCCCGGTGCCATCTAAAGGCCCCAGGGCCCAGCAGAAACAGAGAGGGGACAGGCTGGAGCCGGCGGGGGCTGCGACAGGAGGTGTCTCAGGAGACTGGGCAGCGCGGCAGGGCCAGAAGTCAAGAATGCCCGCGGGCCGGCCGCAGCAGCGGCAGCGAGAGCCTGGACACTTCCTCGCTTCCCCGCAGCCAGAGGGGAGGCTCAGCGTCCAGCCCCACCTCGCGCAGCCCTCTAGCGGCCCGCAGCAGGCGGTGCGCGGAGCGCGGGGCGCGGTGCGGGGCGCAGAGAGCAGCCGGTGCGTGCGTGCGCGCCCCGCGCTCCGCAGGGCCGCCCGGGGAAGCGCCTGCCCCGCGGCCCCTCCTCGTCCCGCGCCGACGCGCTCCTCTCCCGGCAGGTACGTGTCGGCCCTGACCACGCCCGCGCGCCTCTCCCCGGTCGACTTCCACTACTCGCTGGCCACGCAGGTACCGACTTTCGAGATCACCTCCCCCAACTCGGCGCACGCCGTGTCGCTGCCGCCGGCCGCCCCCATCAGCTACCGCCTGGCGGAGCAGCAGCCGCTGCTGCGGCACGCGGCGCCCCCGGGGCCCGGGCCCGGCGCGGACATGCAGCGCAGCTACGACAGCTACTACTACCCCGCGGCGGGGCCGGGGGCGCGGCGCGGGGCCTGCGCGCTGGGCGGCAGCCTGGGCAGCCTGCCCGCCAGCCCCTTCCGCATCCCCGAGGACGACGAGTACGAGACCACGCAGGAGTGCGCGCCCCCGCCGCCGCCCCGGCCGCGTGCTCGCGGCGCGTCCCGCAGGACGTCGGCGGGGCCCCGGCGCTGGCGCCGCTCGCGCCTCAACGGGCTGGCGGCGCAGCGCGCGCGCGCGGCGCGGGACTCGCTGTCCCTGAGCAGCGGCTCGGGGGGCGGCTCGGCCTCGGCCTCGGACGACGACGCGGACGGGGCGCTGGCGGCCGAGAGCACGCCCTTCCTCGGCCTGCGCGCCGCGCACGACGCGCTGCGCTCGGACTCGCCGCCGCTGTGCCCCGCGGCCGACAGCAGGACTTACTACTCCCTGGACAGCCACGGCGCGCGCGCCGGCAGCAGACACAGCCGCGGGCCGCCCGCGCGCGCCAAGCAGGACTCGGCGCCCCTCTAGGGCCGCCGCGCCCCACTGTCTTCACGGAGAACGGAGCCCGCCGGCTGGAGAGGAAGGAGGAAACAAAGAAATAAAAATATTTTTATTTTCTATAAAAGGAAAAAGGTATAACAAAATGTTTTATTTTCACTTTAGCAAAATTGTCTTATAATACTAGCTAACGGCAAAGACGTTTTTATAGGGAATCTATTTATATGTAACATCCTGATTTACAGCTTCGGAAAAAACCAACAAAAAAAGAGAGATGGGCCAATTTTTTGACTCTTTACTAGAAACCTATATTGTGGTGCCTTTTGCTGTACGCTAATCTGGAGCTCCTGGAGAGAGGCTGGGGCGGGGCGGGGCGGGGCGAGGGCCCGAGCGGACAGCGGGTGGGGAGCCCGGCCCGAGGCGGCTGCGGCTCCGGGACGCGCGCGGTGGGCTGCCCGGGACGGCGCGGGCTGCCAGGGGGTCGGCCCCGGAGAAGGACGCGAGGACGTCGTCGCGTGGCCCCAGCGAGGTCTGGTGTCCCGCGCCCAGGAGAGGGCGGCGGGGATCCCAGGCCTGCGGCGGCGGAGCGAGGTCAGGTAACTTCCAGGGGGAGACTCAGGCCGCGCGACAGCAACCAGAACGGGGCAGGGGCCTCCCCCGCTCCTACAGCTGCTACGGGAGGGGGCGCTGAGGAAGCAGGCGCCGCCCCGGCCCCAGGGAGGGGCAGCTCCGCCGGGCGGTGTTCGTGGCTCCTCCTCCCCCAGGGCCTCCAGGACGCCCCTCCGTCCTCTGCAGCACCTTCGTTTACAGGTCGTCTTTTCTATTTTACGCCTGCATGTCCTTTGCATTTCAGAATCTCTAGGTTGGATGCATGGTCACGCTGGGACCACGAAGAGCCACTCGACAGTGTATTCGATTCCCCTCTTAGCAATAAAGTAATACCATTTCCTTCTCCCGCCCGACTCCAGCCCCCAGCGAGCCTACAACTTCCACTCCCTCTCCAGCCCTGCCCCCCAAAACTGGGTCCACCGCTCATTTGTCGAAAAGGTAATTGTTAAAAAGCAGTCCGAAACAAATAAATGGGAACCCGGCCCTGAAATGTCCAAACTCCTGACTGTTGACACTTGAACATTTTTATATTATAAATAAAATCAGAAAGAACTCATGTTTGACTGTGTGTGCCTGGCCCAGGTGAGGCGGGAAGATGCAGGACAAGGCCCGGGCTGGGGAAGATAGATGTGGGTGCACACGCTAGAGGGGACTCCCTGCGAGGACAGACCCTCCCCACCTCTTCCAGGAAGCTCTCGAGGTGGCCCCCTTCCCCCAGGGCTGCTGCCGGAGCCTGGCCAAGGTGCTGACGCAAATGACTGCTCTGAGCTCAGCCTCAGAACCCTGGCCGGGTTCCTGCCCCGGAGCTGCAGAGGCCGGACTGAGGCAAGAGTTTCCGGGCCTAGGTGGGTGAGAAGGGAAGGGGTGTGCAGTTGGCACTGGGGCAGATGGGGCAAGATGACCCTTGGGGCCTCAGGCATGTCACAGGCAAAGTCTGGACATGCAGGGTGGCATAACGGGTGCCCCCCCCCCCCCCGCTGCCAGGAGGGCCACAGCTGCTGCAGCTTGTAANCTGGACATGCAGGGTGGCATAACGGGTGCCCCCCCCCCCCCGCTGCCAGGAGGGCCACAGCTGCTGCAGCTTGTAAGCCCACGGGGGCGTTGCACTTTCCCCAACTTTATACCCCCTCAGAGCCCGGGGCCTGTCTAAACCCGCAGTCCTGGTGAAGAGTACATGATTTCAGTCAGAAGACAGCTGATGGAGGGCCAGGGTTAAGAAGCCTTTGCCACCATGGATTATTAAGCCTGTGCCTGGTGCCAGGAACTGTGAGGTTCCAGCCCAACACCAGGGAGTCTTCTGTCAAAAGAGCCCAGTTGGCTGTGTGTGTGCCTTTGCACGCGAAGGCCCTTGGACCTGGTGGCCACTCTGGAGACCTACACGGGAGGGACAGCGAGGCTTGGAGCTCAGAGGGCTCAGGTAGCAGCGGGACCCACGTTCTGTCACATTCCAGTTCTGTCCCTCGCTAGTGGTGTCACAGCTCCCGGTCCACGTTTCCTCAGCTGTGAATCGGTGATGCTACTACCTACCTCAAAGGGCTGCTGTGGAGACTACACACACACCCCTGGGTTACCTCTGGCACTTGATGCCCATTAGTGGCTAATTTGATGGTGATGACTATACGCTGTGCCTTGCGTTCTTCAATCACACTGAATGGCAAAACCTGGTTAAAGTTGTAGTCACTGTGTGGTACTTGGAAAGACCCAGCTCTAGACAAAGGAAAGTGAACTAAATGCTACTAAATGATACATAAACCCACAAATCGCTGAGCTCCCCCAGTCCCCATGTGATGATCTCACCCAGACCCCTCTTCTGGTTCCGAGTTTGCTCTTGGGCCTAAATTTTTCTAAGAACTAGTAATTCCTCTATATGACTTCTAACCGCTGTTGATTGCCAGCAATTGAGGCTGACCTTTTCATGACCCCAAGTAATTAAGACTGACCTTTCCATGACCCCAAGGTAATTAAGGCTGACCTTTTCATGACCCCACTGACTGTGAGTTTTCATCCTCAGTCAGAAAATCTCTCTGTGACCTCTCTATGACCCCAAATACTGCTGACTGACCTCTTGGTGAACTCACTGACCTTTTGCTGACCCCAAGTAATTAAGATTGACCTCTGCGTGAACTCACTGACCTTTTTGTGACCCCAGGTAATTAAGATTGACCACTCAGTGAACTCACTGACCATCACATGACTTCATTGCTTTCATTGCCTGCTCCACAATTCAGAATCTAATCCAGTACCTTGTTATAGTACTTAATTATATCAGCCACAGGTATGAATGGGATCTAGGAGCGGGTGTGGCCAGAGAAGAACCTTCTGCATGTTCCTCTGAGTTTCTGCCTTGAGGCCACAGTAGTACGACCTGTGAGAGTCACCTGTTCAGTGACTACCCAGGCCTGTGACGTCCCTGCTGTCACCAGTCCCCCAGGATCATTTAGAGGACATTCAGGCTGCTTTAGTTAGTCTTCTCCACCCTCCCATCCTTTCTTCCTCTCTGCCAGGTCATGTCTGGCTCGCCTCTCCAGCCCCGCCCCCAGCCCCGCCAAAGTTCCATCTGGTAATGGTGACTGTCCCTGCCCCACTAGACTGTGAGCCCCATGTGGACAGGAAACTGATCCAGTCCTTTTCTCACCACAGTATCCCCAGCAACTAGCGCTTTTAAACTTCGTTAAATGAGAAGCTGAAGGTTTAAGAGACCCTATTGTCAACAGCCCCCAGAAGGTCAGGAGCCCGGGGTCACTTGCCGCACAAACCACTAATGGCATCTCATGGTCAGCCCTCCAGTCCCGGGATTGCTGGAAATGGGCATACAAAGGGCAGAGGTTGTGGGGAAACGTGATGGTCCACTAGAATGCAGGAAAAAATATTAGAACTTTGATTTAGTTTTATTTTCATCTCATCTTTTTTAAATTTCTATTTTTGTGTATGTTTTATAATGTACATAATATTTTAGTACAGTAGTACATGTATATAATTTACAATAAATAATTATACAATTAAGAAAGTGAACTAAAATTTTTTTTTCCACTGTTGGGAGGCACAACCTGTGCTCAGGGAAGCACATCTGTCTGCGATGATGCGGTGGAAGATGGGAGCTCACCCCAAAAATCAAGGGACCTTTGAGGTAGCCGTGGAGAAAACACAGAGAGCTCTTTCAGGTTGCCATGTTGCTCTTCCAATTTCATTTAAAAGAACACTTATTTCCCTTCAGCTAAACAAAGGGGCCAGATGGTTTGATTATAAAATACACTTAAACTGATCCAAATTAAATAATCTGGATTTAACTCACTACATTTCTGCACAGACTCACATGTCTCCTTGCATCCAATTTGAGTGGGATTGTAAATGTTGGGTATTCAGTTGCAAGGTTGCTTATCTTATAAACTAAACATATCACCATAGAGGTCAAATCTCTGGCCAAACTGCAGTAATGTGTTTAAAAAATATGATTTGCTCCTCATAGCTGCACTGAGGGTGCCATCACCCCACCTCTTGTCAGTATGAGGAATGCAAAGTTTAAGGAAACTAGTCTTTAGTTAAACGCCACAAATCGCTGTTCTTCCCAGACATGTCCTTTGCTAGTGTTTTGGGACACTAGAAAAGTGAAAGAAATATCAGCCTAGAAAACAATCAACAACTTGTCATTCCACCTTTTCCCGAGACCAAGAATTGATGCCTGCCACAGCCCTTCCCCACCACACATCTTTGGGCTTGTTGAGAAGTGGCTGTTTGCAAGGCAAAGTGTCTTTTATTCCTGTGGCAGATCTGTACAAGCGCCACTTCCAGAGCTCAGACACCTGGCAGCACCAACATAAAGACCAAAATATTATAAACCGGGCCATGGTTCCAGTCCACTCAGCCTGGATGCCTGTGGGACAGACAGATGGCACAGGACACACAATGTCTATTTCAAAGCATTGACTAGAAGAGCAGAGTAAGTCACAGGTCAGTCGGAAGAGGGGAACACGGGGTAGGAGGAGTCAACACTATCTCCACCTTTGCTCCCAGGGTTCAGGGCGGCCATAGAGCAGAGCAGCCTCTCGGTAACGGGTGGAGTTCTGAAGCAGGCCTTCCTTCATCTTACTTCATCATCTGATAGCAGTTCCAAAGCCATCTTTAAAGCAGTTCCTTATATATATAATTTTCCTTTATACATTTATGTCCATATAAAAGAAAACAGTGGGACCTCAGTGAATGAAGGTGAGGTGGACGCACACGTGAGTGCAGACAGCTTGGCACTGAGAGAGCAGACCCTGGTCCTGCCTTATTGTGAAGTGAGGCAGGAGTGCGGGACATTCCAGAGGCTGCTGGAGGGAGGGAGGAGAGGACGGTGCTGGTGGTCTGCAGACCCGCTGCTGGTCAACTCAGAGGGAGGAGAAGGAGGGGCAGGGTCCAAGCTGAAATTGGGATGACCTGGGATGCCCTCAGAAACAAGGGAAACAGGAGTTGTGAGAGGAGGGGCGCCTGCTAAATCAACAGCTTTTCCCACTCTTCCAGTGACGTGGTGTCTCGAGCATGCACAAAACAGGCCTGCAAAATTAGGCCCCACACTGGGCAGGGATGCCAGGGCCGGGAGAAGGCCAATGGCCCAGAGAAGCCCAGGATGGAAGATCAATGCCCTAAATAGTATCTCCATCTCCTCTGCCTGCGGGGCTCTCTGCACACTGCCGGCTGCCCATCAACTGCCTGGGGCTGGTCTCAGTGGCCCCTGGCTAGAACTGTGCTCACTGGCCCCTCTGGGGGCATTTGCTGGCCTTGGGCCTCCCCATCCTGCCGGCTAAGTCTCAGGCCCACTGGCATTCTTTGCGGTCTTGCTGCCAGTCACAGTTGCGTGGCCCTGGCTGAGAGCAGGGCTCGAGTGTGTCTTGCGAAGAGAAGGGTCATCCCCTTCCAGGGTGGCCAGCCGGGCCTCGATCCGCTCCAGGTCATCAGAGCCCACTTTGATTTTCACAGCCAGGAGGTGGATGTAGGTCTCGTAACGGCTTTTCTAGGGAAAGGGCAGAAAAGGCAAAAAACAAAGTCAAAAGACAATGACAAAATGTAAAAAACTATCCGTACCTTGTATGACAGAAGACTGACATCCTTAATTCTCAGAGAGTTCTCACAAATCCATAAAAAGGATAGAGTTGGAAATCATCCAATAAAAACATAGGCAAGGGGCCTCCCTGGTGGCGCAGTGGGTTAAGCAACGCACTATGAAGCAGACCGCAGCCACTGCAGCACAAGTTCGATCCCTGCTGCCGGCCAGGGGGTGACCCACATGGCACAGCAGACCTCTCCTGTTGTGCCCGCTGCTCCCCTCAGCAGTGTGCTTCAGTGGATCTGCCTGTTCTGCTCCCTGTTCTCTGTGGTGAATCCTCTCACCACTCCCACACCTCTGGCCTGTACCCCAGTGCTTGTATGCATAAATAAATAAATCTTTAAAAAAAAAAAAACATAGGCAAGATGCAGATACTTCACTCCTAATTTTAAAAACCCTAATCAACTGGCAATGATTTCTCAGATATGACACTAAAAGCACAGGCAATGAAAGTAAAAATAGACAAATAGCTTTACAACAAAATTTAAAACTTTTGTGTATCAAAGGACACAATGAGTAAGTGCGAAAAAGGCAATGTAGAGAACGGGAGAAAATATCTGCAGACCGTGCATCTGATAAGCGCTCCATGACCAGAATACACATCACAAACCACTTTTCTCAGCGCCCCAACTAACAATTGGCCAGGACCTTCTACAGGTATTTTTGTGAATTACATAAATGGCCAGTGAGCCCAAACAAAATGCTTGATTCTGCTGATCGCGAGGCAAATCAAAACCACAAGACCCTCTCACCCACTGGAACAATGCTATCGGAACAAAGAACAGATGATGACAAGCCCGGGAGAGGATGGGAGCAGCCCAAGCCCCTGGCCTCTGCAGGTGGGAATGTAAATTCTCTATGGAGAACAGTGACTATTCCTCAAAAAGTGACCCTGGGCCATAGGGTCATCACCCTATGACCCAGCAATACTGTACCCGAAAGAATTCAAAGCAAGGTCTCAAATACTTGCACACCCACGTTCACAGCATTATTCAAAATAGGCGAAAGACGAAAGCGACCTGCATGTCCGTCGCAGATGAAAGGAGAAACACCACGCAGTGACTACACCACGGGTTACAGCTCAGCTTCACAAACACAAGGACGCCTGAGGACCTGCAGCTAAGTGCCAAAAGCCAGTCCCCGGCACACACATTCGGGGTGAAGCGCCTAGCTGGACCCAGTAGGATCGAGGGGGAGGGCCTGGCTTGAGGAGTTGTTCTTTAGTAAGCTTCAGTTTGGAAAAATAAAGCTCTGGACATGGGCTGCTGTACTGTCCACTTAATGGTTAAGATGATAAATTACACTGTGTGTATTTTATCACAATTAAAAATCATTTATTCCAGATTAAAATAGCAATATGGGGGCCTCCCTGGTGGTGCAGTGGGTTAGGCAACGCACTGTGGGGCAGAGCACAGGCACCGCAACACAAGTTCGATCCCTGCCGCCAGCCAGGGAGGGGACCCACATGGCGCAGCAGACCTCTCCTGCTGTGCCCGCTGCTGCCCTCAGCAGTGTGTTTCAGTTGATCTGCCTGTTCTACTCCCTGCTCTGTCTCTGGTGAATCCTCTCACCCCGCCCCCATCCCCGCCATGCCTCTGGCCTGTACCCCAGTTCTTGTGTGCATAAATAAATTAATCTTTAAAAAATTTATAGCAATATGCCACTTGTTAAAAGCTTCCAAGTGGTGAAAGTTAAGACATTCAATAACATCCAGGCTCGGGGAGCACATGGGCAAAGGGGTACTTTCCTAAGGTAGGAGAGGGGCTGTGAACTGCTAAACATTCAGGAGGCAGAACCCTCAGTGTCTGAGGTTGCTAACTCTGAACTTCAGCCCAGCACCACAGTGGGGGGCTGGGGGACTCGACCTTGAGGGGGGGAAACAGGACAGATGGAAAAAAGGGGCCTAGGAGTGTGAAGGGGACAGGATGCCCAGCAGGTGCTCTCTGAGAGACCCAGGATCAGCAATTGGCAGCTGTGCTGTGTGGACCGGCTGCAGGACACCAGGTTCACGATTACCTCAAGGGAGCCCCTAAGTGGGGAAGCCCCGAACTGAAAGCCCCTGGCCATGGAATGACTGGAATGACTGGCTGGTGGGAGGGGAAGGGGAGCTGGACTTCACTGCCCATCCCCAGCAGGGCTCACCTCAAACATGAGATAGTGCTCCTTCAGCCGGTTCTCCTCGGCCTCCTTGGACTTGCTGCCCCTCTCCACTGGGTGCCGCCTGTGCTCGGCCAGCTCTGCGGTCACCTGCCTCAGCTTATTCTCATGAGAACGCAGCTGCTCCTCCTGCAAAGACAAGTCCTAGACCATGAGGCCGACCCTCGGGATGTCCTGGGCTGGGCCCAAAAGGAAACAGGCCTGACCGAGGCCATCCCACACGAGCAAGTAAAGCCAGGTCCTGGGTCTGAGGGGGCCCTGCACCTTCCTGCCCTGCTCTCCACAGGATGCTCAGGACGTGAACCCCCACAATTGTATGGGCACACAGACATCGCCACATCAACAGAATCACCCAGATACACCACTCGAGCTCACACGCGGCCAGCCAGGGCGGTGGGGCCTCAACCTCCCCTCGGTGCAACTCACATGCTCACATTCAGACCCAAACACACCAGGACCACGGCCCAGGTCACACCCGGACAGGCGGAGACACCCTCACTCACAGACAGGGGGCGCCCACCCTCCACGATGCAGCCAGACCACCCACCGCGGGGGTGCCCCTGGCGGGGACCACAGCAAGGTCCCTCCCAGGCCTCGGCTCTGAGGCCAGGCCCAGGCGCCGTAAAGGAGCCGAGGTCGGCGTGTTAGGGGGCGCCTGGCGGGCAGCAGCGCTGTGAAGCTGAGAGGGTGTACCTGGCAGAGGCGCGTGGTGCAGGAGGGCAGCAGGGGCCGGCAGAACTTCTTCATGGAGCTGACGGCGGCCGGGAAGGCGGGGGCCGAGAAAATGGCGGCCACCAGGTTGATCCTCAAGATCCAGGACAGCATTTCTTCCTTGCTCCTGGGGACCAAGAGGTGGGAAGAAGGGGCTTCTCGCAACAGGGCTCCTAGCCCCCACCCAGCACCCACTGCCCAGCCTAGCCTGGCCAGGGACGACACGCATGCCCCACCCAGGCGGGGAAGGAGGAGGACGACCGCGGGAACAGGCTGCGTGGCTGGGTCTCTGGCGGGAGCAGCTCCCCTTCTGCCCAGTCCCCACGTCATGTGAAAATAAAGCTGCCCGAGCTCAGGGCCAATGGGCCTGTTGCTGAGGGGTCCTAGGGCCACTGAACCAGGGGGTCGCTGATGCGGCTGGGCACCCGAGACCCCACTCGGCTGTCCTGCCCCCACCCCTCCCCAAGCTCGTGCACGCTACACAGAGTTCATCTGACTAGCCTGGCTCCGCTCAGGCGCCTCAGACTTCACGTGAAGCCCCAGTCTCAGGGCACAGAAGGATGGGGTGCAGGGAGTGGGCGCAAGACCTGGAGGGAAACTGCAAGCGCCTCTTTCCTTCTCCCCCCTCCCACTTACAGTGGAGGATTCATAAAGGCCCATCTGCCCCATTTAGGGATTCATCTTGAATCTGAAACACCTGCAGCTTGTTAAAACTAGGAGGGTAACAACCAAGAACACAGGCCTTGAACACTGTGATAAATCAGACAGAGAAAGAAAACTGCTGTCTGGTCTCCCTAACATATGGGATCTAAAAACAGAGTCACAGAAAAAGACCAGATCTAGGGTTACCAGGGCTGGGATAAATAGGGGAGAGGGTTGGAGGAAGTGAGTTAAAAGGCCCAAATTTGGGCCTCCCTGTTGGCTCAGCAGGTTAAGCACCACACTGAAACATCTGCCTGCAGCCACTGCAGCACGAGTTCAATCCCCGGCCAGGGAGGGGACCCACATGGTGCAGCAGACCTCTCCTGTCTCTCCCATTGCTCCCCTCAGCAGTGTGTTTCAGTCAGTCTGCCTGTTCTGTTCCCCTACTCTGTCCCTGGTGAATCCTCTCACCACCCCCCACACCTCTGGCCTGTACCCCAGTTCTTGTGTGCATAAATAAATTTTTTTTTTTTTTTAAAAAAGGCCCAACCTCCCTGGTGGTGCAGTGAGTTAAGCAACGCACTATAAAGCAAACTGTAGCCACTGCAGCACGAGTTCGATCCCTGCCACTGGCCAGGGAGGGGACCCACATGGCGCAGCAGACCTCTCCTGCCTCACCCACTGCTCCCCTCAGCAGTGTGTTTCAGTCAGTCTGCCTGTTCTGCTCCCCACTCTGTCTCTGGTGAATACTCTCACCTCGCACGACTCTGGCCTGTACCCCAGCTCTTGTATGCATAAATAAATATTTAAAAAAAAAAAAAGGTCCAAATTTGCAATTAGAATAGGAGTAAGTACTGGGGGATTTGTGTGCAACAGCAGGACCCCAGCTAACACTTTTTTTTAAAGATTTTATTTGTTTATGTGTATAAGAGTTGGGTACAGGCCAGAGAGGATTCACTGGAGACAGAGTGGAGAGCAGAACAGGCAGATCGACTGAAACACGCTGCTTACAGTAGCAGCGGGTGGGGCAGGAGAAGTCTGCTGCGCCATGTGGGTCCCCTCCCTGGTCGGGGATTGAACTGGTGCTGCTGTGACACGGATGCTTCACAGTGCAGCGCTCAACCCACTGCGCCACCAGGGAGGCCCCCAGCTAACACTTCTATGACATAAAACTATAAAGAGAGAAAACCCTAAGAGTCCTCGTTAGAGGAAGACATTTTATTTTCTTTTTTCTGCTTTTTATTGTATCTAGGCCAGTTGTGCTGAGCGGTTAGTTCGCCTCACTGTGCGTAAATCCTGCCATCACTCTGTTTGACTTAGTGGACAGTGATGGACGTCAGTTATTTCTCAAAAAAACTGGAAAAGAAAACCAGCTTCCACAGCTGGCCTTTCCCAGAGCGCCTCACTCGGCAGCTGTAAGGTGGGGCGAGGCAGTGGCCTACTGAGGCTCCTAGTGAGGAACCTTCCTGAGGAGGTTCCAGGACACAGGGCCCCACGCTGGAGGCCTGGAGGCGGGACGCTGCTGCTGGCTTGGCTCTGGCAGCTGTTGCACAGAAGCGAAGGCAGGTGGGAGGGAGCGGCGCAGGCTGGATGCTGCAGCCCTGAGCCAGGGCAGGAACGGGGGCTCAAACTCTACTCACGGTGCCTGGAAGAGGAAGACCCTCCAATCGGCCGTCTTCAGCTTGAGCACGTTGGACTTCTTGCTGTAGTCGGAGGCCCTGGTGGCCAGCGCGTGGTGCACACGGATGGCGTTCTTCAGGTCGCCCTCGGACAGAGCTTTGTCAGGCCTGTACTCGTCCTGGACAGGTGGGGGTGCGGCTGGTCTCCGCCATGGCCAGGCTCCCTTGGGGGCCCACACATCCCCCGCCCTCACAGCCCCCCATCTCTGCACCCCAAACCCCTCTCTCTGTCCCCATATCGCCCTCCATTTTTCAGCTCCAACTGCCACCACGGCTGCCCACCCAAACTCACACCAAACAGTCCTCCCTGCACCCAAGTTCGTACCACCCTACACGGGACTGACTTTGGGCATCCTCAGAGTCCCATCCTGACACCACCAAGGGCCTGGGTGAGCTTGGGTCAGGCCTCCGAAGGGGGAGAGCAGAGCGAGGCCTCTGCCTCAGCCCAGGCGCCGCCCACCCCGGCCCCCTGCACACCCACAGGCAGAGGCTGGACAGAGCATTGGGGCGGCGCTTCCCGGCCAAGGCGCTGGGGAGCCTCTCACCTTCTGCAGGTATAGGATGGTCCCTTTGAGCACCGCGTAGAACTTTTTCCAGCCACGCCTCCCACGGGGCGCTGGGGAGGGGGCACAGGTAGTGTGGCCGCAACCACCCACCCACTATCTCCCCACGACTCCCTCTACACGTCCTGGGTGTGCAGCCCCACAGGAGTGGCCAAGGGGCCAGGCCCCTCCAGACCAGCATCCCTCCCCACGCCCCTTCTCCTGCCTGACACCCACTCCTCTTGCCATCCATGTCGGCGTGAGTCTTCCGGGTCAGCACGCCGTGCTTGTAGGTGGTGGCACTGAGCGCCTGCGGGACGTCCAGGAAGGGGTTGCCACCATCCAGGATCCGAGTCACCTTCTTTGTGCCTGTTCCAAACTTGTCGTCCACCAGCTCAGACAGTGATTTCCTCAACTCGTCCTCGTCACTACAAAAGTACAAGGTCTGAGAAGCTCCTGCCAAGGAGGGCCGGGCCCACATCAACATGCCCTCTCCCCGCCAAACACCCCTCTGGAGCCAGTGGGAGGGGAAGAGCAGAGGTGGGGCGGCTCCAGTTCCAGACCATAGATCCAGTTCTGTGGCCCCTCCTCAAAGTCTTCACTGCTGACCCCTGACCTCTGATCTTTGATTTGCAGCTTTCCAAGCTCCAGTCCTCACCCTTTCATCACAAACCTGGAGACCTTACTATCTCCAGGCCTCCTTCCTGCTCTTTTTTCTCCTCTGTCCACAGGCAGCAATAACCCACATCCAGAGGGGCGCCGCTGCCCAAGCCTGCGGGGGGGGGGGGGGGGGGGGCCCGC